>JACAXG010000078.1:3883242-4013804 GCA_018881555.1 Amblyornis subalaris
AAAAGAAAAGAAAAGAAAAGAAAAGAAAAGAAAAGAAAAAAGAAAAGAAGGCTCCCATGGAAAGCCATGGGAATGGAAGAGCCAACAATTCACATCCCTGAGCCTTCAGACCTGCTGTAAGCAGGGGAACGAAGTATTAAAAATATTTTATCCTGGTTTTATACAGCTTTATAGCAACTCATTTGGAGTTAATGCTCGGCCTGGCACTGCTCTGTGGCAGGAGTCTGGTCTTGCCTGTGCCCCTTAACCCCTCCAGCACTGGAGCATTAGCAACTTCCTGAACCCTGCAGGAGGCAGAGGAGGCAGGAGATACCCTGACGTTGTTTCAAATGTCACAGATCAGTTACTTTAAAGCTGTTTTGTTTTGTTTTTTTTCCACAACTAAAAGTCATTTAGACCATTTCATGAACTGATCAGCTGTCATGTGGCATTTGATTGTGCTGGAGGACGAATCTTATCGGTGTCAATAAAATCCTGTCGTTCCAAAGCAATCTGTGCCCACAGGAGCAAGATGAGCAGAGATTCAGTTTGCAGGCAGCAAATTTCCACTATTATCCCACCATTCCCACTGAAATAAAGGGGTTCTCACCAGAAAACTGTTAAAACAACACTTTTACTCGGGTAACCACCCCTTTTTGAGACTTGGAGGGTGGGTTGTCCTCCGGGATAACTCAACATGAGCTGCATGTGGCTGTGTGGGCTGGTGTCCAGCTGTGGTCACCCTGCTGGATGATGGGTGACCTGCTGAAGGATGACAGTGCATTTAACTGGTATTTTATGCAGACCCTGAGGCCCTGCCACAGTTCCCGCCCCCTGTCCGTGGGGGTCTCTGTCCCCCTTGCCACAACCCAAACGTTACCTATTCCAGATGATCCCAAGAAAAGAAACACCAGCGGGTGCTCCTCATCATACCAGCCATTTTCCTTCCTTCGAATAGCTGCATTTGAAGACAATGAAAACAAAAAAGAGGGGGGGAGGCATATAAATCAATGCCACAAAGCAAGTGTAATTATCACTAAGTATACACTATGTTTTACTGCTCTCTACCCACTCTCAGTCCTCCCTGCCATTAGTGTTCTCTAATTTGATTAGCCAGCCAAGGCCCCAGAGACACCTAATAAGGTTAGCATGGATTTGGAAAGCTGCCCAGAGCAGATTTCGGATAAAGTTTTCCAGGATGTGCACTCAGCGTTGCCAGGGAGACGGCGGAGAGGGGGACAAGGATGGATGGATGGACGGAGGGATGGAGAGGCATGCTGCCTCTCCAGCTCCCAAGTACAACCTTTCTGTGAGGAAAAAAAAGCCATTTTGAAGAGGTTTATGGGTTATTTCTGGCATGGAATGGGAAGAGAGAGGTGGCTGAAGGTCACGAATGCCCTGAACTGGTGCAAGGATTGAGAAAAGAGTGGTGATTATCTCAGTGCCTCTCTGGACAGCAGCATCCAAGCGCATCCTGGGTGAGATACCAGTGGAAAATTTTACAAAAGGCAAGAGTCCTGATTCCCTCCCACACTCCCAGTCCGACCAGCAGGACAGACACAGATCTGCTGTGCAGAGTGGGTGATGGCTCCTACCCCCATGGGTGCCCACAGCTTCCCATGGTACTCTTCAGCCCCTTGTAGCAGCCCCAGGCTCTGTGAGCACATTCACCAAACCAGTAACATCATTACACTGGGCTTAGTTGGAGGAGGAGGAACTGCTTTTGAGGCCAAAAGATCAAATCTCATCCTCTGCTGGCTGGGTCTGGTCTCTGGAACACAGAAGTGGTTGCCTTGGATCAGACCAGCTCCTAGTTCTATGTGAGAGATTAACTAACATCCCAACCTTTCCACTTTATCCAGCCTGTATTGCAGCTCTTACACAGAGTTATTCCTGCCCTGTGTAATGCTGTAAGGTGTTTTGTAAGAGAGAACATGCACCGTACAGACTCAGGACCCCTCAGACCCAGCAAGGTCCCACGATCAGTGCACAGCGCTCCCGGATCCAGCCAAACCTAGGATGTGGCACATTAGGAAGTAGGGCATGAAAACAGCAAGATGCCTAAAAATTATCACTGACAGGAACTGGAAGGCAGCAGGGAAAAATAACAGCATTGGAGGTGGGATGAGCATAAGGAAAGCACTGGAGAGCTGTGGCTTGACCACAGATTTGGACTAAAGCTCTTGGAATGCTGCTGCACACAGGCACGGCAAAGCTTGGCCTCTGCTGCCTTTCAGTGGTGTCCGCAGCAAAGGCAGGAATAAAGCCAAGAAAGAATAAACCTACTTCTCTTTGTAACTGTCACCCTCAAACCACACCTCCCCTGTCTCCCGGCTGCTATCCTGGGTCCCAGCCTCTGTCCCTGTCCCTCAGCCCAGTGTCTCCCTGGAATGAAGCACTGGCTGGCTCTGTGGGGAGCTGTGGGTTTGTTTTCTTCTTAGAGCTGGCAGGAGAGCATGAGAGTGACCTTTAAAATTGAGGAATTCTTAAATTCAACATCAAAGTCAGTCCATAAAACCCTTTTCTTGATGTGGTATGGAAAATAAAAGATACCTAAGAAAAGGCATTTTAGGCACAGCATGCCAAGACCTCTTCCTGCAGGGGAGAGCAAACTGACATGGGAAATAAATAGTGCAATTTTGCATGCAAAAAGATTTGCATATAAAAATATTTAAACAATATTTCCATTTTGCATATAAAAAGAAACAGAATGTCACAGCCTACAGCTTGACAGGGAAATGCTGCCTTTGTCAGCAGGGACATGATGGGAAGATGTTAAACAGCAGCAGATCAAGTGAGATATTCCAGGGGCTGGATTGTATGGCTGCATGGAGGGGTCTCATGGGAATTTGGAGCTGCAAGAACTGCATGAAACCAAGCTCCTCAGATCCCATGTTTGTATTCCAGGAGACCCAGGTAGGGTGGGAGCCAGCAGATCTGCTGAGGATTAGGAAAACAAGAGCAAAGCCTCACTGCAAGAACAAATCAATGAACTGAGGTTAATGACGAGGGGTGTGAGGAGTGACCTGACCACAGTCATTAAGGATCTCCCCAAGAAGGCACCGAACTTGCTCAGCTACAGAGAAAATTAAGATGCTCCAGGGCCTGGAGTGAGAGGATCAAACTACAAACAAGGCAGAACAGTTTTAATAATGAGGGTGATTAACCACTGCAGCCATTTAGGAAGAGAGTGGGACTGAATTCCTAATCCCTGTCAAGCCTACAGGGAAAGCCAGGAGGGCTTTCAAAAAGGCAGTGGTAGCTCAGGATGAAAGTGAAGGTTTGCATTGCTGCCCAAATATCCAAAAAAGCCCAATTTAACCTTAAATCCAAGGCATGTAGAATCATGTAATCGTAGAAGGGTGTGGATTGGAAGGCACCTTAAAGACCATCAGTTCCAACCCCTTTGGAAATGGGACTGAGCGCTGGGATTGTGCATTTAGTGGGAGCTGGACCCCAGTGCCACAAGGACTTGCCATTCTGTGCCTGGACACAAGCAGATGCATTACCCTTGGCCATGCTAATGAGTCCTGACTCCTGTCAAGGCTTAATTAGCTTGGGCACAGGCCCAGATGTAGCACTGGCTGGTGCCTGGCTCTGTCTCACTCTGCCTGGGCATCTCAGCATGACAGACCAGCTTGACTGCAGCCAGTGATGTGGTTCTGTCCAAAATCCTGGGCAAAGCGTGGTGGGAATCCCATCCTGCCCTTCAGCTGCTCACTGGCCATGTCACCCCTGGAAACAGCCACTGCAGGAGATAAAGAGGAAGAATTGCTCTGCCACTGGCAGGGAGGTGCAGAGAAGGGTCTGTGCTGCATCCCTCTGTGTGCCCTTCCCAGTGCTGCATGTGCTCCTTCTCAGACCTTTACAGCAGTGTACGGGAGGTCAAACATCCAGGGTGGGGATATCTTATAAAAATTGATGGGGAGTAACACAACCGCCGATAATTCCTGCAGCTATCTCAGCTAAGATAATAACGGTAATAAAGGTAGTAAACTGCTTTGGGGCATGGAGTGACCACTCACAGGGTCAGCACATTCAGGGTCCAAAGACAGCAGGGTTAAGTGCTGCCTTCTTTCCCTCCCCTCTGCAGCAGGATGCCAGAGTTTATGGATAAATGCTCAAAGCAACTCCAGGGATATAAAGCACCCCATAAAAAACTACCATAAAGTTAGAGCTTGAGATTCAGCGTGTGATCCCCATTGGAAGACACTGAGCATCACTTTTAGGAAGAAATTATTCCCTGTGAGGGTGGTGAGGCCCTGGCACAGGTTGCCCAGAGAAGCTGTGGCTGCCCCATCCCTGGAAGTGTTCAAGGCCAGGTTGGACGGGGCTTAGAGCACCTTGGTCTAGTGGAAGGTGCCTCTGCCCATGTCGGGGGTTGGAATGAGATAGGCTTTAAGATTCCTTCTAACCCGAACCATTTCACGATCACTAGTCAGCAGATTAGTCAGATCAACAGAGTGATAAGGTGTAAACCCTTTTCTACAAGCAGCTTTAAAATGATGAGCTATTCCAGCACACAGCACTCTTGAGGTTTGGAAAAGCTGAAAAAATCTGGAAGTCCCTAGGGAAGGGGCCACCACTCCCAAGGTTCCACCACAGCAGCTGGAGATGGCTCTCCCAGGCTGTCCGCTGCAGTGTTCAGCTTCAGCAAGAGGAACAAAAGTCCCATTCCAGGCCAGAGCAGCACATCAGTGCCAGTCCCAAGGACAAAAACCTCAGCTAGGAAAGCCACAGGAGCATTCTTCTCCTTGGCGTTTGCACTCCCAAAGCAGCTGCTGGCCACGCTGACCACTCTTCATTGTCACCCAAGCATGAAATCCATGCTCTGCCTCTGGGAAAGCTGTCTGCTTCCTTCCTCCTGGCAGAAGTAAATAAATAAATAAATGCCAGGAGGGTCACACTGCTGTACTGAAATCTCATTAAGACAGTCAGCCCTGATGTCCAAAACAAGAAGCTGATGATGATGACGCTGGGGCCTTCTTCTGTGGAGCTGTTCCTGGCATTGCTGCCGTGCTCTCGCTTTATTTCGTCCATCTGTAACGGTGTGACTGCAGCCCTGCGTCTCTGAGAGGCCCTTCAGCCCGCTATTGAACTGATAAATTCACTGTATTACTTTACACAAATCAATACCCCAGCAGTTATCAGCACTTGATGTGACTGAAATTGGTTTCAGCCAATTTGTGAGTGTAATAAATGTCCATTTATCAAATCAATTCATTCCGCGGGGCTCCTTGGCCCATCCAGGCTCGGGGTACCGTGGGGTGAGGGCTCTGGGGCCAAACCCGCCGTGGGATCATTGCTTCCATCCAGGTTCTGCATTGATGCTCCAGGGTCCACAGCATTCCTGAAGCAACACTCTTCCAGCCCTGCTGCTGGTGGCTCAGTAAGTTAGACTAAAGCTGTGTCCTTGCAAAGTTTCACCTGACCTGCAGGTAGCAACACACATCCTCATAAAGGATCCTATCTCGTCCAAAATAACCACAGTTTCCTCTGGACCAGAGCAGGATGATATGCCTGCTCATCCATTTTCCTGCAGCTTTGAAACACTGACTGATTTCAACATTATAGCTGCTCAAAATTGGGAATTTTATAATTAAAAAGTAGATTTTTCTGCACTACCCTTTCTTCAAAATCCCTAAAAAATAAACAACACTTTTTCTTCCTCCCTCCTTATTCAACTTCAGGAAGAACTGCAACAAATTACTTTAACACTAAAGGTTTATTTCCCCCTGGGAAAGTTGGGAAATAGTGGGTTTGAACCACCCCATCTGTAAGTGAGCGCTGACTGGCAAACACGGTATATCCATATAAAAGAGGTAGTCTTTCCCTGGCATAATATTTAGGATATGAGACCACAAAACAAATACGTCTATATATACTCGGAAAAAATGCTTTCTTTAGTTTATAACCTCAGAGAGGAGATGCTGTTGATCCCTTATGCCTCCACATCTTCTAGTGAAAAGGCAAATGAGACCTAACCAGGTCCAGAGCACAATAATTTATGGAAGTGCCTGGAAACATAATCCTAAACCTTTTAGCTGCTCATTTCCATGTACCAGTCAGATAGAGAATCCCAGCAGCTCCTGAGATGGCAGCAATGACCTGCCTGTTTCTGATGTCAGGAGATGGAATATTTAATGGGAATTTATTTAAGATAAACCAAACATCTACACCCGTCAAGAGGGGTGGCTGAGCTGCCTCCCACCATCACCCAGTCAGGCACTGGGAGAAACCTTGTGCCCTGGGAGATGTCCAGTTACCATCAGTTAACCATCATCCACCTTCTCCTAGTCTTGTCCTGCTCCATGTAGCAGAAAAGAGTGCTGCAGGGCTTGGATATATTCTATGGAGACAATGGGGAAGGGTTTTCCCTCTGCGGCAGTGATGCCATGCTGTCAGGACTGTGGCTGCAGCGAGCTCCCCACCAGCACTCCTGGTGCACTCCCTTGCACGGGGTTGCTGGGATAACAGCTGGACTTGGTGATCTTAGAGGGTTTTTCCAACCTAAATGATTCCATAATTTTGTGATTCCGTTCTACCTCCACCGCCCCAGATCTGTGCTGCTAACCCCAGAGCACACTCTTCCTTTGTATTCCTGGCTAAGCCCCTCTGGAGACTGTTTGGATCACGCACGGAGTGACGGATTAAATCCAATTATTCAATTAAGGCACCAGTTATAAATTAAACATATCAGCCAGGTTCGGTGGATCTGAAGACATGGCGTGTGGCAGGTCTGCTCGCCAGCAAAAGGCAGTGGCGAGGGCAGAGTGGAGGGATGTAGGGTCCACAAAGCAGCAGGAAAACCAGTTGGGAAGAAAATAAATAACAAAAATAGCGAGGAAGTGCTTGAGAGAAAAAGTCCTGTCTCGAAATTCATCCTTCTGAAAAGAAAATGACAAAAACTAGGCAGAAGGGAAGGGGGGAGGAGGGGACAGAGAGTCTCCTGCTACCTTTTGGTACGATATCCCGAGGCTGCAGGGGTATCAAGCACATTCCCTATAATTCAATAAGAAAAACCTCCATAAAGGCAAGGACGTTAATGCGCAGAAACACCACCTGTGTCAGGAACAGGCACTGCCCATTAATCACAGCTCCCCAATTAGCTGGGGCTGCTGCCCCCAGGCACAGCTGCTCTCTGAACACACAGGGTGGCTGTTGTCTTTGCAGGAGCATAGGCTCCTTCCCTGCTCCTTCCCGGTTCCTTCCCAGCTCCCAGCTCACACTGGGCTCCTCTTTGTTAACTAAAGGCAATGGGTTTGTGTTTCTGACAGCATGTTCCTTGTGGTTCTGCCCTGGCCTCAACAGCTCTTATTTCGGTGTCCCGTTTTCAGGAATTAACTGGGATGAACGGATGGGTCAGGAATTATTCACAGGATCCAGAGGCTTTGGACCAGCAAATCAAACGCAGCCCAGCTTGCTGGAGCCTTGATTTCATGGAATCACAGAATGGTTTGGGTTGGGAGGGAGCTTCAAGCTCATCTCATTCCAGCCCCCCTGCCACGGGCAGGGACACTTTCCACTAGACCTTGTTGCTCAAAGCCCTGTCCAACCTGGCCTGGCCTTAAACACTTTCAGGGATGGGGCAGCCACTCTGAGTTCCCCGCCAACCTTCGGGATCTGCCTAAAGGCAGCCTCAGATCGTGGTTTGAGGGAACAGCTTGTTTTCCCTGTGGAGCAGGTGTGGGAGGGCAGAGTAGGTGGCACGTGAAGGGTCCTACCTGCCCCCACCGTAGCTATGGCGCTCTCCTGACCAATGATGTGCTCTTTTAGCCGCTGTTCCAGTGGGAATCTCCGCCGTTCCTCCACCTCCCTCCTGCGCTGATCCTCCTGGAACTGTGGAGGGAAGAAAACATAGAGATCAGAGGCTTTATGGAGCACTGGGTTAGTACACAGATGTCAGAGCCGTGTATGGGGATCTCTCTGACATGGAGCCAGAGCTCCACTCCCAGCACAGGGAAGTAACATCCCCAGGGCAGATGCAGTTTGGTCTGGAAGCACCAGCCCTAATAAGAGGAAATTTCTAGATCTGTCGAGGATGGAGGTTGGAATGAGGGAATGGGGATCCTGCTCTGCAGCTGATGGGAAAACAGACCCTGTGCTACCTCTGTACTGGTGACATGGAGGGAACAACGGCACTGCTCATCAGCTCTTAACCAATAGCAACTGTTTATTTTGGGAAATAAAGCCATGACTATTCTACCCAGATTTGTTTTCCCACCCTCCACACATCTCCTGTTCAAAGACTCCAACCAGATCCTGCAGGGGTGGCAGTGTGTCACCATGCCTTACATCCAAGAGAGCTGGAGAGGGACTTTGGACAAGGGTCTGGAGGGACAGGACAAGGCAGAGTGGCTTCCCACTGCCAGAGGGGAGGGTTAGATGGGATATTGGGAAGAATGGATTTGCTGTTCGGATCGTGAAGCCCTGGCACAGGTTGCCCAGAGAAGCTGTGGCTGTCTCATCCCTGGAAGTGTTCAAGGCCAGGTTGGATGTGGCTTGGAGCAACCTGGTCTAGTGGAAGGTATCCCTGCCCATGGCAGGGGGTTGGAATTAGGTGAGCTGTAAAGTCCCTTCCAACTCAAACCCTTCTGTGATTCTAAGATCTTTAGAAAGTGCTGCAAACCTTTGTGCTGAGCACTCTTCCCGCCACAAGCTGAGCTCAGCCATTTCCCACTGAGACCACGGCCTTGGGAAGATCCATCCCCCAAAGCCAGACTCAGCTGAGGACAGAACACAAAGAGCCCATGGGGTTTGCCAAGTGAGTAACTGCACCCGCAGAACAGTCCTTGTCATTGAACCCACCTCCCCTAAGGGGAAACACCCTCTAACRAAGCCAGAAGGAAGGTGCCAAAGCTGCAGAAGGATCCAGCTGCTGGAACCGAAGTGGATAACCTCCCAGCCAGGCTGCTGAAGTCTCCCAGGCTAGCAGTGATTCTGACAGAAGTTAAAAAATAATAAATAGCAAACAATCCGATTTTGGCCAGTGCTATCAGTCTCACATGTAACAGAGATGCCATCAGTCCTGATCCTCACAGAGAGCAATAACTTTCCTGCAGGTCCCAGTGGAGCAGCTCTGGGACAGACATTCTGGCTGCACTGGTTCCCCCCCGGCACTGGGTACGATCTCACCATACATCTGTGTCTGTCTCTAGATCCTGACAAATCTTTTCTTTCTCCCTCCTCTCTGGCCTTTTGGAAGGTGCAGGGATGTGATCAGTGACGTTAGGACACCCAATGATTCCCACGGGTTTATGCAGAGCAGGGAAGATGTGCAGGAAGAGCAGGAAGGGACAGCCCTCTTCTGCAATGCCCTCTCCCTCCCTCCTTGGAAAACTGACACAGTGCAAGTCCTGAGTAGGAAGAAAGTCCCTTTCATGGGTAGAAGACCAGTGCCAGAGCTTTTTCCATACTGTCCCACTACGGTTTTCTGCTCACAATTTGTTCCAGAGAGCCCTGCCCTCATGCCAGCTACTCCATGGGCCTGAACTGACACCAGGCAGCTCCTAGCTGAGTCATGCTGCTGGCCTGGAGCATCCTGAGCATCCGCGTTAGCTCACACTGCGCAGGGGACACTGAGGCAAGAAAATCAACCAAGAAAAATGTATTTTAGATCCATCTGTGACAGGACCTCCAAGAAAAAGCCCCAGTGATCCTGGACTTTACATAAGACAAACTTGCGCTCCTTTCTCATCCGTTCCCCTCTCCATACTCATCCAGCTGTTCCCACCTCCTCCTTGCTTTGTGGTGTGCAGTGGTGTTGGTGGGGACCGTGTCCTCACCCTCTGGCAGCTGATCTTCCTTTCTCCTGATAAAACTTGTCTGGCTCAGCACCAGCACTGAAGTGGAGCACAGCAGTGTTACCTGCTTGGAGAGCAATGCAGGGAGCAGTGCTCTGCTCTCATGTTGAAGGGAACCGGACTTCTGCACTCACCTGGGTTAAGAGATTCTCCTGATGTGAGGCCAAAAGCATCAGAAATCTTAATTTTTAATAAGAGAAGCACTGCTTCGGTCCTTGCTTTGGCAGGTGATAACAGCTGTCTGCCTGTCACTGGGGTGGGCATGGCAGTCATGGAGTCACAGAAGGGTCTGGATTGGAAGAAACCTTAAAGACTACCTCATTCCAACCCCTTTGCCATGGACAGGAACACCTTCCACTAGACCAGGCTGCTCCAAGCCCCACCAACCTTGGCCTTGAACACTTCCAGGGATGGGGCAGCCACAGCTTCTCTGGGCAATCTGTGCCAGGGCCTCACCATCCTCACAAGGAAGAATTTCTTCTCAATATCCCATCTAACCCTGCCCTCTGGCAGTGGGAAGCCATTCCTTCTTGTCCTGTCCCTCCAGACCCTTGTCCAAAGTCCCTCTCCAGCCC
This sequence comes from Amblyornis subalaris, assembly GCA_018881555.1. NCBI lineage: Eukaryota > Metazoa > Chordata > Aves > Passeriformes > Ptilonorhynchidae > Amblyornis > Amblyornis subalaris. Next base: position 3,893,600 of record JACAXG010000078.1, read on the forward strand.
TCTTGGAACTCCCTTAGTCACTGGCAGGGGCTCCAAGGTCTCCCCGAAGTCTTCACTTCTCCAGGCTGAATATCCCCAGCTGTCCCAGCCTGTTCGCAGAGTAGAGGGGCTCCAGCCCTCGGAGCATCTCCATGACCTCCTCTGGACTCACTCCAGCAGCCCCATATCCTTCTGATGTTGGGAGCTCCAGGGCTGGAGGCAGCTCTGCAGGTGGAGTCTCACCTGAGCAGGGCAGGGCAGAATCCCTACCTCCTCTGCTGCCTGCGCTGTGGGATCAGCCCAGGACGCAGTGGGCTTTTGGGCTGCCAGTACATGTTGTTTTAAGGAAGAAAAGTGGAGAATAAAATAACTGAACTCTTTAGGAGCAGGAGGGGGAGAGTTATCTGCTGGGTAAATGCTCTCTGGAGTCCAGAACCAGTGAGGAAACCTGCCCTGAACAGTTTGAAACTTGCCTTGGTTTTTATGCTTAAGTAATAGTTGGAAGAGAGAAAGGAAATATATCTCTGGAACTGTTCCTGAGGAAGATGATTGTACTTGTATATAAACCACCAGACTGCCAAGCCAGCCTGTGATGAATATTCAGCTGGGGGGGAACTGGTGCTCCCGGGGTTTCATCCTCCCCAGCAGCCGCATTCCACCGAGAGTCTTTGAGAATTTATTGCTCATTTTAATCACTGCTAGAGAATGAATAGGCAGAACTATTATGGGATGGATACATCCCATAGATTTTATTTACATATCCTTGTGACAGAATAACAAGGAGTTTTCATATGTATTTTTAATTTATTTTGATTTCCTTTATTCTTTAAAAAAAAAMCAAACCAGAACTCTGTGTGTGCTTTTCCTGAGCTTAGACCATGCTTGCTCGGTGTTGAGGACTCTTGAGCTGGTTCCCAGTGCTAAACAGTCTGGAGAAATTTAGATAAGGTCTCGTGGATCTATGGCTTTCCTCTGTCACTGGAGGGGGAGTAGCCCCTGGACTGAGCTTGGCTCTTGCAAGTCTGTCTTTGCCATTCAGCTCCTCTTTGCATCCTGTCAGACCTATCTGGTGACCTCCCCTGTCTCCATCGGTGTCTGCTGAAGGATTTTTAAGGAATATTTCAGCCAGGAAGAGCACACAGTTGCCCTTTCCCTAACCCCCTTCTGGAAGCAGAGGTGTGAGACCTCTTAACCTGGAGCTGGTGTCCACTTCATCCCACTGAGTCACCTTTGATAGACCTTTCCAAGAAAACAAGCTTTCAGCTGTGACTCACGTGCTTCTTTTTCCATCCTGAATATTCTCGGGTTGCTGGTTTAAGCATATTTTATGAGAAAAATGCCTCTTTCGGTTGTTTGCAAACTGGCTGTTGGTTAATCTGCACACAACCTTCTATGTGGAGTTTGAGGCAGTGAAAGCTCATTTTAACTTCTCTTTAAACCCACAAGAATTACCTCACGATGTATTTTGCCCTTCCAATGGAAGAACCACTCYCCAGACCTCCACAAAGCTATCACGCTTAGCTCATATCCCTGATGTCTTCTGAGCTGATCAGTTTATATCCTGTTTTCCTTTAATCTTTCAAATTCTTTTTCCTGTAAGATTAAAGACACTGTCACCCTTTGCAGATTTTATGCCAAGGTTTGGTTCTGCTGGTGTTGTGCTCACAAACCTCTTCCCTTGGAATGTTTTCCCATAAATGCAGCCATGCTTGGGAGGGATGGCATGCTGGATAATGGATAATGAAGCTGATGAACACAGAGGTGCTCCAAGGGCTGGAGCACCTCTCCTCTGCGGACAGGCTGGGATAGCTGAGGGTGTTCACCTGGAGAAGAGAAGSCTCCAGGGAGACCTTAGAGCCCCTGCCAGTGCSTAAAGGGGCTCCAGGACAGCTGGAGAGGGACTCCAAGACCATTGAGTGACAGGACAAGGGGGAATGGCTTCAAACTGTTGGAGGGCAGAGTTAGATGGGATATTGGGAAGAAATTCTTTGCTGTGAGGGTGGTGAGGCCCTGGCACAGATTGCCCAGAGAAGCTGTGGCTGCCCCATCCCTGGAAGTGTTCAAGGTCAGGTTAGACAGGGCTTGGAGCAACCAGGTCTAGTGGAAGGTGTCCCTGCCCTTGGAAGGGGGGGTGGAATAAGATGAGCTTTACGGTTCCTTCCTTCATGATGTTATGAAAACCTGCTCACACAGCTGCCCAAGTGACCACATAGTGCTGCTGGCTACAGAAGCAACCATGAAATCCTCGGATGACAGCCATGGCCAGTGTTTCCTTAGCTGGGATGGAGTATGGAGAGCCCCAGAGGAAAGGTCACTCTCTCCCTACTTAGGACAGAGGTTTAGCACTGGGAAATGTGGTTTTGAACTCCTGCCTGAGTGACGACTTTCAGAGGTGTGCATAGACAGTGCAGCAGTTGACACTTGGTGGGTTTAATTTATGGTAATACCTCCGAAGTGCAGTAATTGACAGTTTAATTACCTTTATCCTCCACTTGTGGGTAAGTTCTTAACCTCAGGTTTATAGCATGCAAGTTCAAATTCCAAACCCGTGGAACAAACAGAGGTGCACAATGTCAGAGGAACTCTGCAGCTAGGATCAAACCTGGTCTCCTTGTGCCTCAGATCCCACTCTTGCTGTCTGGTGACAAGGGAATGCCAGTTCTTTGGGATGCAGGGAGTCCCCTGCCCTAGCTGATCTGTGCTGCTTGGAGAGATGATGCTCACAAGGCATCACAGAAGGGTTTGGGTTGCAAGTGACCTTAAAGCTCACCCAGTTCCAACCCCCTGCTATGGGCAGAGACATCTTCCATTAGACCAAATTGCTCCAAGCCCCATCCAATCTGGCCTTGAACATTTCCAGGGATGAGGCATCACTTGTCCCTGTTGTGACGGCCTCTCCTACCCATTGATAATTCACTGAACAAGGCCTCTGCCCAGGAATTTTAAATCCCTGAGACCTAACTGCAGATCCCTCATTGTCTACTAGCCTGCTGCTCTGCAAATGTACTGATTCCTGGGGTTTTTATTGGAACCATGATGGCAAATGTGTTTCTTTTCCTTCCTTAAAGCAAATGGGACACAGTGTGCTCCAGGCTGCTCGAGGAGACAGTGAGGATGAAGGAATGAGACTTCATCATAGAAATGGATGTCTTTTGCCTTAGACTGGTGCTCATGAACACCTGGATCCCAGGCCACAGCTGGACGCCAGATTCTCAGCCCTGCTTGTTTTGATGCCTAAAGACCAGGAATTTCAGAAAACAGAGTAAAAACAGGCCCTGGATTTTACTGCATTTTGGCCTGGGGGTTACAGACAAGCATTACTAGTCCTGTGCAGGGCACTGCTGAGTGAGAAATGGTAACTTGGAAGAGGAGGGCATAGCCACGGACACAGTTAAAATACTACAGAAGTGTTTTTTTTCCTGATGCATCACGTTATTAATTTTTACAGACCTCTTTTGGAAAAGGATGGAGCTGTAGGGGTGCTAAGGTGCTCTTCCATTGCTAGCACCATAAAATTGTAGAATCATAGAATGACTTGGGTTGGAAAAGAGCTTTCAGATCATCGAGTCCGACTGCTCATCCAGCACTGCCAAGGCCACCACTAACCAATGTCCCCACTTGCCACATCCACATGACTGTTAAGTACATCTTCTTTAAAATTGTTCTCGTAGTGGGACAGGAAACCCAAACTGGCCGAATATCAGGCTCACCTTCGCCTCTGACGCTCTCAGAAGGTTCATGATCTCCCCTTCACGGGCGTAATCCAGGGGTGTGTGCCCCATTTCATTCTTCTGCAGGGGGTTGGCACCTGATGGCACAAGAAATGAAAAAGATCAGGGGCTCAGAGTTCAGTCTTGGGGCAGAAGGAGCAGGAAGCACATCCTGTCCATGTCCCCTCCTAACCTTTGCTCTGGAAGGTGTCTGGATCAGAAAGTGAGAATGTACAACCATTGGTTACAAGCATGGGTGTCCAGGGAGGAAGAAAAGGAATTGTCACTGCTAACAACTGGCTTGTCAGGGAAGAGCTGCTGAGGGGGGATGAGAGCACATGGTCACCAGAAGGAAATACAGTCTCACAAAAGCACCCACTTTCAGTCCTGTGGAAGCCACATGGGACCATTACAGCTTCAATTGGACATGCTGCCTGTGCAAGCTGGAGCTGAAGCTGAAGCTGTTGCCTGTGGACCAGCTGCCCCACTGAGCTCCTGGAGCACTTCTGGGGGCAAATCACACCCTTCCTTAGGGTTCAATTTAAAAAAAAAGTCAACAAACCCCGAAGACTGAGATGGAGAGAGTCAGATGGACACCCCACAGAAACACACTCACATGGAGAGAGCTTCCCATCCTAGATATGCTGGATTGAAGAAGAGCACTCCTTGTCAAACTGGTCCCAGTTGCAGTGACGGGAAGTATATGGAGGGAATCTCAGTGAGATCAGGAGAGAGGGGTACTGGGCAATAGCCAGAGCGGCAAACAAGGTCTTGGGATTCATCTCCGACTCTCAGCATCTCAAGAGTTGTCTCTAAGGCAAAGACTTATTACTAACACTGGTGCACTCCATGACCCCACAACAGCTCCTAACCCCAATGGGGTTATGGGAATGAACCTTGAAATTGGTCACAAACCCCGCAAACTGGTGCTGGAACTGACCACCCTATCAGTTATCAAGCCTTGGAAAGGGAGGGAAAAGCCCATAACTGTGCTCAGCAGGTCTGGGACATCTTCCAGCCCAATCCTTCCACTGTAATCCCGTGCAATGTGCTCCTGCCTGAGCAGGGGCGTTGGCCCAGATGACTCCATTGGTGGTCCCTTCCAGCCCGAACCATTCTGTGATCCTGCTGGAAACACAGGAGTGAGACAAGTACCTGCAGAGGCAGACCAAGCTGCTCCTGTGCCGTGGGACAGTGCAGAGCACCAGGAGTGCTCAGTAATGGTGAGCAGCAATCAGAATAGATGAATGAAGTAAGGGGAGTCTGTGAGAGCGGAGCTGGAGGGATCAGCCATTCCTAGGCATTGGCATCAGGGAACTATATTTGCTTACAGAATGAAAAATGTGCTCCATAAACATTCGACATGGAGTAATTTCTACAGCAAGCCTTGTCTTAAATAAAGATTATGATTGAGACAGGTGAAATTACACACTGCTGGAGCCGGCCACTCGATACCCATTAGAGACAGTGCTCCCGTGATCCCTGCCCTGCCAAAACCCAGTTGGGCCTATGCAGTGAGCAGGGGGGCATGTTCCTGGCTTCTCCAAATGATGACATCCTCAACGCTAGGCCTGCTCTCATTTCCGATGGAGGGTTTGTTTGGCTTTGCCCTGGATTTATCGATAATGGCTCTCCAATACTGGCCTAATCCCCCTGTTAATGGCTTTGACGACTTGACTAATTGCTGCAATAATTGATAGAACCCGACTCCCTATAACTGGTCAATTCCAACCTTGAGTACCAGCAGCAATAAAATATTATGCTGCCATAAATAACGGTATCACTTGGCTAGCTAATAGAAGGTAGAAGTGGCCAGTGGTCTGTCGGTGCCCCGGCTGACCCCTCTCCCCATCCCCACCTCCTCTCCTGCCCTCTCCCACCCTGTGGCCGGCTGCAGCAGCGGCAAAGGGGACGCCAACCTTCTACGACTTAATAGAAGGCAATTTGTCACCTCCCACTCCCTGTCTGTAGCTGGAGATGGACACCTGGGCAGCACCTCGGGCTGTGTGAGCCCGTTGCCTCCTCCCGCCTCTCCCTGCTCATATTAGGAGGCCCCGGCTGATAATATTTGATAAATAGCGTGGGGGTTCCCTCCCTGCACCCGCCCGGCATCGCGGCGCTGCAGCAGCTGCAGAAGGTCACTCATTGGGGAAATATGTTTCTGTCAGCAGGATCGAAAAAAGTTTAGTGGAGTGACAGGCCTCAATTTTTCAAATTTTATTAACTCTATCCTCTTAACAATTTGTCTTGAATTTCTTCAGATTCTGGATAACTGTCAATAGAGCTGGTGATGCAGTGGGTACYGGTACTTGGGTCTCCTTGTGCTGTCAGGATGGGTATGGGGGTGGCAAGAGGAGGGAGAGATGGCAGGAGGAAAAGGAGAATGCCAAAGGGCACAGACAGGACTCGGAGGAGCATCCCAGCAATGCTCCCTGTGTCCTCGGCAGCCCCGAGACCCTGCTCCTGTCACTCCATCCTGTCAGGGCAGAAGAGCAGCAGATCTGAGCCCACTGCAGCCAGGACAAGGTTCACACTTTTAACAGACAGGAGAGGGCACACAGTAGCATCAGAGACTCATACAGACAACCAGAGAATGACATTGTTCCAAAGAGAGGACAGATCATGGCTTGAGAAAGCCCTGAGCACTGGGACAAGGAAAGGAGGAGGAAAGGAGGACCTTGTTTCAATAGTACAGCCAGATGGTGTGAGAGCTCCTGCTCCTGGGCATATCCACAGGTAACCTCCAGCTGAGTGTTTGGATCCTGAGCTGTTCCCAGGAGTGAGTGCGGGGACAAAGAACTGGCATGAGACAGTCCCTGTCCCAGCACCTCTCCGAAGGTCCTGCCTGCAAATGAGCTGGGCAGCAGCAGTGGCCTGTGGTGACCAGCAGTATGGAAAGACAAGATGCCAAAATGTTCGATGTCTTCTATCTTCCTTCATTGGTGTCCYGAACGTACAATATGGTGGAGGTGGGAACCGAGTGCTTGGGCAAGTCTCCAGCACAGAAGACAGCACAGCTTCAGTCAGGAAAGTCAGGGAAAGCCATTCTCCCAGTACAAAGCCTATCCAGGTTGAATGAGTCACAGAACCATTTAGGTGCGAAAAGCCCTGCCAGACCATAGAGTTCAACTGTTCCCCCAGCACTGCCAAGGGCATCACTAAACCATGTCCCCAAGTGCCACAACTACACGGCTTTTAAATCCCTTCAGGGATGGTGACTCCACCACTGCCCTGGGCAGCCTGTGCCAGGGCTGGACAACCCTTTCAGGGAAAGAATTTTCCCAATATCCAACCTAAATCTCCCCTGGCACAACTTGAGGCCATTTCCTCTTGTCCTATTGCTTGTTACCTGGTAGAAGAGACCAACCCCCACCTGTATAATGCAGCCATTGCATAAAGCCACTCTCCCCAGTATAAAACTATTCTCCCGGTATGAAGTCATTCTCCCTGGTATAAAACCGTTCATAGAAYCACAGAATCACTGATTGGTTTGAGTCCAAAGGTACCATAAAGACCATCTATTTCCAACCCTCCTGCCATGAATAGGGATGCCATTCTCCCCAGTATAAAGCCACTGAACCAGTACAAAGCCATTCTCTCCAGTATAAAGCCATTCTCTTCAATATAAAACCCCAGCACTGAGTCTGTCCTGAGTGGAGGGACTGAGCACACTCAGCCCTTGGGCAGGACAGGCACAGGCAAGGCCTGGGCACAGGCAGCAAGGATGGACCTGAGGGCACTTCTCTCTGCTCTTCATGGCACCATACCCAGGAGCACCTCAAGATCTTTCAGCAGGCTCTGTGAGCACCCCTTCAGCCTAGGTCACCACCTTGGACCCATCCTATGCTCCAGCACAYGGGGGGAACTTGGGGAGCATCCCTCTCCCTGCAGCAGACTCTGCTGGACCCAATTTCCTGGAAGCAGGAAGGAAATAAACTCATTTTTCTGTTGAAGGGAACTAAATCCCAAAAAGAGGAGCCTGGAAGTACCAAAGCCCAAGTACTGTGGTTGCTGCTGAGGGTGCTGGAAGTGGACACACTGAGTGGCCATAACCCTAGACCGGGATATCCCCAAGTGCCACATCTACACATCTGTTAAATCCTTCCAGGCATGGGGACTCCACCACTGCCCTGGGCAGCCTGTGCCAGGGCTGGACAACCCTTTCAGGGAAGGAATTTTCTCTAATATTCAACCTAAACCTCCTCTGGTGCAACTTGAGGCTGTTTCTTCTTGTTCTGTCACTTTTTACTTGGGAGAACCTGGCTACAACCTCTGAGTACCAGTAGAGTGAGAAGGTCCCTCCTGAACCTCCTTTTCTTCCATGAGGGGCACAAAACTGACCCCAAGATCTGAGGTGCAGCCTCACCAGTGCCTGGTACAGGCATCAGTCACTGTCCTGGTCCTGCTGACCACACTATCGGTGACACAAGCCAAGATGCCCTTGGTCTTATTGTCCATCTGGGCACACACATTGCATTACATGCACCAGCTCCAGTTCCACCACATTGAGTGCCGCCTAATGCACAGCCCCGGGCTGGCAGCAGCCCTCACAGAGCTCTAGGGGAACAGGATCTGTGCTCCCTTGGTCCAGTGGCCTCACTCTCAAAGCACAAGAAGCTTTTCCAACATGTGTTTTCCAGCCAGGTTGGACAAGGCTTGGAGCAACCTGGTCTAGTGGAAGGTGTCCCTGCCCATGGCAGGGGGTTGGAACTGGATGAGCTTAAGGTCTGTTCCAATCCAAATAATTCTGTGATTCTAAGAAATAAGGATTTAGACTTAACTAAGAATTAGATGTTTCTGGAGAGTCTACATGGAAAAGCAGACACCCAGAGCTCCGAGATGAAGGTCAGATGCTGACAACGGCAGGTAACAACCAGCAAGGAGAGGTCATCGTGGAGGTGCAGCTTAACCACTGCTCCCAAACCTTGTGAACCAGACTGAACACAAATCTTTATGTACTTGGACAGACACAACAGTAACATGTCATGCTCAGGACTGGGATGTGCAAGCTGGAACGGAGGCAGAGGAGGAGACCGGTCTGAGCAGGTGGGAAGGTACTAACCTTAATGCCAGCATGTAAACTGGACTACAGATAAGGACTGAGCCCCACTGGTGGAGCAGTGCTGTCAGGTATTAAAAACTGGAAACAAAAAGCAGGCAAGAAAGGTGATTGTATGAGTCAGTGATACAGGATTTGTACAGAAAAAAATGTCTTGACTGAACAGGGAAAATACAGCACAAGGGTCACACCTCTGAGAGACTGAAGGGCACCCCAACACACTGAAACCTAGCACAGGGATGGCAAGGGTAAAGAGCACAACACCAATGAATTGTTAAATTGGCAAGAACTAAGAGCACTAGCAGTCAGAAAGCACCAAGACAAAGGGCAAGCCTTAATTCAGCCTTGGACAGAGCAAAAGGCTTTCTCCAAACCTCAGCTCCTAAGCAGCACACGGCAATGGGACACATGTTCATGCCAAACTTCCTCACAAGAAAGCCCAACAAAGAATCCGTGGCCAAGGAGCTTTGTTCCACAAGAGAAAAACATGGATCTTGCTAAAAACAAAGCAGCAGCCCACCAGCAGGTAACTGTCAGAAACATGGATGTTAAAGATTAAAGAATCCCATGATATTTATTAAAGTCCTTATCATAAAAAGAGTTAGGATCTTAGGAATAAACCATGCAATCATCCTTCCAGGCCCAGGGAAAATGAAGAAAACACAATGAAGCATTTGCTCTGGCAAGTTAAATATAGAAAACACAGGTAAAAAGCACTTAAAAGAAGCCCCTGCTTTAGGAATGAAACCTAGGCCCTCTTCTTAGCCCTATCAGAAGCTGGAAGTCAGCCTGAGGGAGTGAGTTTCCATAAGTGATGAAGATCAAGGCCAGGTCAGACAGGGCCTGGAGCAATCTGATCTAGTGAAAGGTGTCCCTGTCCATGGCAAAGGGGTTGTAACAAGATGAGCCTTAAGGTTGCTTCCAACCCAAATTGTTCTCTGATTCTATGGCAAATGGGAAAGTTGCAATAGAAGAAGTAGGGAAAGAATGAACGAATGTGTTAAATGTGTGCTCCTTTCACTCTTGCTTTAATTGGAATCTGAGTGTAAGTTGGTCTATGCCTACTTGACATCTGTGTGTGAAAACAACCCACCTGACTCTCGTAAGGTAAGAGACAGGAAACTACAGAATCATCCTCTTTCCATATATCCATCACCCTCTCTCCATATAGCCACATGTGTGCAGAGCTCTTAAATTCATGCCAAACATGATGTCACTGTCAAGTTTGTCCCCAAAACCACTTCAGCAGGGATCTGTTTACTCCCTTGCCCTAAGGGGAAACTATTCCTAAGTGCTCCAACACAGACAGAAACGTGCTGGCACTTGGACTCTTATTGCTCTCACCACGGTGTGATGCCGGATGCCTCGATGCTGGGATAAGATTGGTTTCTAAATCCCAGTCTCATAGGATTTTAATTACTGGTCTGGTGTGGCAGAGAGTGGAACTGGCTGCGGTTGGACGAAGGGTCGATATGCCGGCCCAGAACATATTGAGCCTCGACATTCGCAGATTCTATTGCACTATTTAATCATCTTTTGCAAAATTTACAGTGCAACAGAAGGAATCAATACAGAATTTATCACATTCCCGTGTAAATATGAGCATGGAGAGGGAGAGAGGATGTCAGGCACTCTGGCATGACAATTGGCCTGGGCAGCAAACCTCCACAACAGACCACCCAGGGCAGCTACTATGCCTGTGATTCGCCAAAAAGAGCCCAGCCAGCTGCTGGGACTTGCGTTCCCGGGGACAGCTGCATCCACAGTGGCTGCATTTGTGTGCTCTGACCTGCTTGCAAGCTAAACCTTGTCCCAGCTGCTCTAAAGGAAAAATGTGAGGAAGCCACACAGATTGTGCAGAGCCTCACTCTGCACAGTGTGGTTTGCAGAGCCTGAGTCATAGAATCATAGAATAGAATCATTGAATTTTTTGGGTTGGAAAAGCCCTGCCAGACCATAGAGTCCAACCATTCTCCCAGCACTGCCGAGGCCACCACTAAAGCATGTCCCCAAGTGCCACACCCACAAGGCTTTTAAATCTCTCCAGGGATGGGGACTCCACAACTGCCCTGGGCAGACTGTACCAAGGCTGAACAACCCTTTCCACGAAGAAATTTTCCTAATATCCAATCTAAACCTCGCCTGGCAAAACTTGAGGCAGTTTCCTCTCATCTTGTTGCTTGTTACGTGAGAGAAGAGCCTGATCCTCACCTGGCTCCACCCTCCTGTCAGGGAGTTGTAGAGAGTGAGGAGCTCTGCCCCAAGCTTTTGTTTACTCTGATAACTCTGCTGGACTGCAGTGAAACCCCCATGTCACCTTCTCAGGATGTGTTAAAACCAAAGGTATCTCCTCTGTCACCAGGAGTTGGCTGCTGGGGACCTGAAAACCCACCATTCCCTGGGGATATCCTTTACTCTCCCTTTGGAAGGATGGACCCTTTTCATCTGAGATGCAACCGAAAACACTCCAAGCCRTATTATGCAGTATCGAAACCCAATTAATTAGAACCTGATTTTTCCAGAGAAGCACTTTCACTTTCTAACGTTCAAAGCCCACCCCTTGCAATGCTGGCTCCATAATTTGTTTACCCATCACTCATCCTACTCACAAGATCTGCAATTACATTGGACTGAGGCGTGTGCAACATTACCAACAAATGCGCTGGGCTAAATTTACCAGCAAATCAAGATCAGCAGAGCAGGTTATTGCAGCTTCAGCTAAAATGTTTTCACAAATGTATGTTCTTTCCTTCCTCTCTCTCTTTGCCATCTAATTAGAGATGAGGGACTCCAAGATTGCTGAAGAGGGTCTTTGGACAAGGGCAAGGAGTGACAGGACAAGGGAGAATGGCTTCCCATTGACAGAGGGGAGGGTTAGATTGGATATCAGGAAAAAATTCTTCCTTGTGTGGGTGGTGAGGCACTGGCAACGTTGCTCAGAGAAGCTGTGGCTGCCCAATCCATGGAAGTATTCAAGGCGAGGTTGGACAGGGCTTGGAGCAACTTGGTCTAATGGAAGGTGTCCCTGCTCTTGGCAGGGGAGTGGAATGAGGTGGACTTTAAGACCAGTTCAGCCCAAACCATCCTGGGATTCTGTGATTCAGACCAAGGGGCAGCACTGCTACTGCTCAAGGATTTGCCCTGCAGGTAAATGACTCTTCTCCCACCATGGAACAGCTACTCTGGGCAACCTGTGCCAGGGCCTCACCACCCTCACAGGGAATAATTTCTTTCCAAATATCCCATCTAACTCTGCCCTCTGGCAGTGGGAAGCCATTCCCCCTTGTCCCGTCCCTCCAGGCCCTTGTCTAAAGTCCCTCTCCAGCTCTCTTGGAGCCCCTTTAGGCACTGGCAGGGGCTCTAAGGTCTCTCCAGAGCTTTCCCTTCTTTTCCCTTCTCTAGGCTGAACACTCCCAGCTGTCCCAGCCTGTTTCCAGAGCTGAGGGGCTCCAGCCCTTAGACCATCTCCACTGCCTGCTCTGGACACATGAATCAGTGTCTGCCTGAGCTCCTCTGGCTCTCTGCATTTCAGCTACAGGTTCTGGAGCAGAACAGAGTAGAAGAGTGGTTGATGGTGGCTGTGCTGCATGGCAGGGTTACACCATCACCAGAGAGCCGCACTTTTTAACACTGGCTATTTCATTTAAATACTAACATAATAAAAGCTCCCTCTAAAACAAGGAGACTTCTGTCACCAGCAAGCTAGCGACCCTGCCTGCCTTCCTCCAAGCCAAACACAAAGTCCCTGGAATCAATTGTGCCTGCAGTAGCAACTGGTGCACTCTGTGGATGCGAGCGCTCACCCACCCCTTCCCCAAACACCGATATTTATGGTGTCGCCTGAGGTCAGGGGACTGTGAAATGTCACCAACAACTGCCCGAAAGGACAACAGAGCTGCCACTTTGTCTCGCGGTCTGCTGGGCACACACATGCTGACCACAGGGCTATAAGGTCCTGGAGGGGTCAAGCGAGTCACTGAATGGGCCACAAAAGGCCAGGGACATGGGGTGAGGGGCAAGTGCAGGGGGCTTCCCTTAAAAAACAACAGGGGGGTAGGGGAGTGGTTGGAGCAGAGAGGGGCTGGGTGGTTAATGGCTTTGGCCCAAGGGCAGGGCACCAGCAAGGGAAGTTAGAGGGAGAGTAAATGGAGAGTTAGTAAAAGGCAGGTGTAGGGAGGAAGCAAGGCGAGTCTGTTCCATGTCAGCAACCAGAAGCCATCCTGTGCACGATGTCAATGGCAGCACAGGGACATTACCCTCACAAAGGGCTGAACGGTGTTCGATCTCCCTCTCAAGACCCTCGGCCATGTATTCATCCCAGATTACACCAACAAGAAGGCAGGGATCCCCTGCTTTGTTATCCAGGGTAATGGGAGGAGGGCAACACCCTCAGTCAATGCCATGAAATCCTTGTGTCATGTGCCCATTGGGAAATCCTACCCCAGTATCCAAAACTTGCTGAAAGGGCAGGGAAGGGTCTGCTGTAATCCCAGCAGCTCAAAGTCCACCTGACAGAAAGGGAAAGCTTATTATATTTAGCAAATAATCCTCATAAATCCCCATCTTAACCATGACTGCAAAGCATAAGTGGGTGTTGTGGATGGTGAACAGGCATTAATCTGAGGAACGCTGTGAGCACAGCCTCTGGACTTTACCAGGGCTCCAATGGGATCCTTCACACCATCACTGAATGAAGATTCCCAGAGGTAGGTTGCTGTCTCCAGGATCTGAGCACTGGGACATGCTCTACAAGACAAGGATTTCCACTTGGAAATGAACTCTTAGTGTAGGCTCTTGAACCTGATCCAGAAGGATTTCCGTGGAGCTGGATTAAGAATGGAACAGTGGTAAGTGACTGTCACATTTTCTGGCTACATTCTGAATTTTCACTTTGATTTCACACAATTCTTCCATTTGTACCCAAACAAACACMGTCCCACAGATTGTTAAATGCTTTTTTTTCTGAGATCCAAGTGAGTTCTTTCAAGCCGAGACACTTTGCTGCAAACAAAGAACTCTCTGTGGACACCAGGCAGAGAATGGGCCATTCACAGGGATGGCAGTGGCTTCAGGACAGATACAGAAACATCTCTGGAAGAAAAAGAACAGTCGCCTCTGTGAAGTGAGCCCTGGACTGGAACAGCACTCGGAGAGCTCAGCAGGGCACAGCTGGAGAAATAAGATGGACTTACTCCTTACAATGATTTATTCAGGATGGAAAAATTCTTTAGTGCCAACTTCACTTATTTGCACCCCTATTTTACCTGTACTTAGGGTAACCAAGGAGCTGCCTTGGTACTTTCAATCAACTGATAATATCTGTCATTCAAGGAGGCTTTCCAAGGCAGAAATGAGCAGCAACTATCTTCGTAGAAAATGTTATTCCAGGCGATTCAGCCCCTCTGCCCCACTCAAGTGAGACCTCACCTGCAGAGCTGCCTCCGGCCCTGGGATCCAACGTCAGAAGGACACGGAGCTGCTGGAGTGAGTCCAGAGGAGGCCATGGAGATGCCTCGAGGGCTGAAGCCCCTCTGCTCTCGAGACAGACTGGGAGAGCTGGGGTGTTCAGTCCAAACCATTCTGTGATTCTATGATTCACACCATGACATATATGAAACACTCCCCAGCCTCAAGAAGTGCAGACTCTCTCCGCACAGATCTGTTCCCAACACTGCTGTGACAAGGACTTTTCCAGCACTTCAACCCCACTGCCACTCTCTGTAACACCCCAGAGCCCCTTGCACTATCCCACAAAGCCCTTCCAGGTCTGTGCATTCACAGCCCATTGCTCAAGCAGATAAAGCCCACTCCACTCCACTCCACTCCACTCCACTCCACTCCACTCCACTCCACTCCACTCCACTCCACTCCATKCCACTCCACTCCTTCTGTGGCCATCCCTGCCCACAGCTGTGGGATCCCAGAGGTCTTGCTGGAGCAGTTCCTTCTGACTGCCAGTGTCCATGGCCAAGTGACTGCTGAATACATGCTGTTGACCCATGCAACAGACATGCAGCAAGTCAGATGCTCTGGGACCATGTCAAGTTCTGTGTTCACAAAATGCCTACATGTGTTGCGAAAACAGAGGGAGGCTTCCATGTCAGACAAATGTGACAGACCCCATGCGGGCCACTACTTTTGTCTGAGGACTTCCCAGCCGCACAGTCTCACAGCTTCCCGAGCAGCTGCCTGCTTTTTCAGCTCTCTTCCCCACAAGCATCCCCAGGGAACCCTGCCGTTGCAAAAGGTTTTCCTTCAGTGGCTACTTTGTTTTTGGGTTAATTTACGGCCAGGAGCAGGGGTTCTGGTATCTGTAAGGCTCCCAGAGAAACCCTGAACTGAAGCACAGTGCTACAAAATCTCAACCTCTCATTCTTATTTTTCTATTTGTGAAAGATAACAAACACATGGTACAGATGAGTATCAAGGTTCAAAGCTGCCACAATTATTTTTCCTCATCCCTTCTGGGAATGTTTAGCCATCACATATGCTACTTTCCATTATCTTTTTAGTTGCTTTCTTAAGGAATGAGCCTTATGTGAGCACGTCATACCATTATCTACTTGTCTGTTTCCCTAGAATTAACTTCTGAGATGCCCACACCACAAAGATGACAACATTCTTCAAATTTTTGCAAAAATCAGCATCTGGGCAGCCAGACCCTAGTGAGCCCGTCTCCGGCAGGGCCAGGCTGGGGTGTGCAGCCACTTGATGCTGCACCTGGCAGAGGCTGCTGGCAGCACACATCCGAGGCAGGCACACCATTGCTGTGGCTGGCTCATCCCCACGYGACCTTGGAGACCTTGCAGGGAGAAGAGCTGTCAAAATTGCTAGAGGAGAAGGAATACTGGGGACAAAGGACATCAAGTCTGGAGGAAAGCAGAACTATGGACCAGCTTGGTGGTCTGAGGAACAAGGTAAGAGCACTGTGCAGGCATAGGTACACACTAAGCAGATGGCAGCTCTGGAAAACAGCACAATAGTCACAAATGTCATTCTGGAAGGAGCCGCAGGAGGGTACATATAAACATGTTGTCATGGCAGCACATCTCTATTCTGCTGGCTAAACGCATCTTCTCATTCTACTCCATTACTGCTGATATCTTTTTCCCCATGAAGACAGTCTAGCACTGAACAGCCTCCCCAGGTGAGTATACAAGAGAGGAGAGTGAAGCAGGATTCATGAGGAGAAGGCCCTGTGATGTAACCAGGAGGACCAGTAACTGCACAAGTTAATTCCTACCAATTCTCACAATGGCTGTATTGCCCAGGTGCCAACGGTACATTTCATGTGGGTACCAGCACCTATCCTGTGCCTTGTCTACAGAGCAGATCCGTTCCTAGTAAAGCAGACTCTTCCGTTCCACACAGGGACATCAGGGATATGACAGATGAGCTGAGTGCATACTGCAAGAGGGAAATTATCAAAATACTAAGCAGAGACCAGTGGGGGTATCTGGGGCCCCCAGTCCAGCTCTGGGGCCCCCACCATCAGAAGGGTGTGGAGCTGCTGGAGCAAGGCCAGAGGAATTCACGGAAGCTCTCCAAGGGCTGAAGCTCCTCAGCTCCGGAGACAGGCTGAGAGAGTCGGGGGTGTTCAGCCTGGAGAAGAGAAGCCTCCAGGGAGACCTTAGAGCCCCTGCCAGTGCCTAAAGGGGCTCCAAGAGAGCTGGAGAGGGACTTTGGACAAGGGTCTGGGGGGACCGGACAAGGGGGAATGGCTTCTCACTGCCAGAGGGCAGAGTTAGATGGGATATTAGGAAGAAATTATTCCCTGTGAGGGTGGTGAGGCACTGGCACAGGTTGCCCAGAAGCTGTGGCTGGCCCATCCCTGGAAGTTTTCAAGGCCAGGTTGGACAGGGCTTGGAGCAACCAGGTCTAGTGGAAGGTGTCCCTGCCCATGGCAGGAAGGTTTGAATTGGATGATCTTTAAGGTCCCTTCCAACCCAAATCATTCCAGGATTCTATGATTCTCTGGACAATGAACTGCAGGAGGAAAGGGAAAACTAAGGATTAAGATGAGAAGAGCCACCAAAAGCACATGAGAAAAATCACTGGAGATGAATGGGAACACAGAAACTAAAGAGATCAAAGCAAACAGCAAATCACACAGAATTGTGACAGAGTGTCGCCTGTGTCTGAGCCTGACAGTTCTGTGGGATGAGCTGACTCAGAAGTGCTCCTGGCCCATGAGCTGGGTGGAACTACAAAACTCACCTGCATCCAGAAGCAGCTTGACTGTCAGGTAGTCATCAGCCAGAACTGCATAGTGCAGAGCTGTGCAGCCCTTGAAGTTGGCTCGGATGTTGAGACGGTTGTTGAAGTCGTCTTCTCGGGTGACAAGGACTGCAGGGGAGAAAGAGTGAAAGCTCAGCTCATTGACATAACTACAGAACTGCTCGTGTGGATGTGCAGCAGCAGCATGGGCCCCCCCCCACCACGCAGGAAGCTTCTTAAGGGCTTAATGGCTTCTTCCACGACCACAAGGACCCAGTGGGGGTTTCTGGTGGCCATTGTCCCCCCTCCACTGAGCAGGAGCAGAGACGAAGACAACGCAGTTTCCATGAACCTCAGTGACTGCCCACACAGCGCCCAGGCAGGAGAGGAGGTGAGTGGAGAACACTTGAGAGAAGACCTCAACCTTGTTCCAATCATTTATGGTAGAATAACAGGATGACTTGACTTGGAAGGGACCTTAAAGGGACACCTTCTACTAGACAAGGTTGCTCCAAGCCCTGTCCAGCCTGGCCTTGAACACTTCCAGGGATGGGGCAGCTACAGCTTCTCTGGGCAATCTGTGCCAGTACCTCATCACCCCTGCAGGGAAGGATTTCTTCCCAATATCTAACCTAAATAATGATTTGAGCAAACAGAAGGGAAGCTGTGACAGGAAAGAGTGCTGCCCCGCTATGTCTTGACCTTCAATCAAATTCCTGATTTTGTGAGTGTCCAGCAGATAAGCCCACGTGTCTGAGCCGGGCATGGCTCTGCAGGATGGCTCTGCAGCACTCCTGCTCTCCTGTAGCTGGTCTAAGGATGAGGCTTTAGAAAACCCAGATTTTAAACCCTTTGCTTTATCAGGAAAAAAAAAAAAAAGGGAGAGCGACTTTTTACAGGGGCAGATAGCTACAGGACAAGCAAGACTGGCTTCAGAATGACAGAGGGCAGGGTAAGATTGCATATTAGGAAGAAATTCTCCCCTGTGAGGGTGGCGAGGCAATGGTAAGGGTTGCCCAGAGGATGGCCCGTAAGTACACTGCCCCACTACGGGGCATGAATGACACTGCGCTGGTGTGTGCTGTCTCCTGTCAAATGAACACCACCCATCTGGTGGGCCAAATTCTACTCCTGGAGGTGTCCAGCTCCTTGGTGAAAGGGTCTGTACCCAAAACTCAGCAAACCCAGGTTCAGGGACAGGGAGAGCTTCCACATGCTCTGAGCACCTTATATTTTGTCACGGCAAAGCAAGTAGAGCCGGAAATCGGGTGGCCCACAGGGACATCTTCATGGTCTCTCCTAAGAGCCACCGAAAGATTTCCAGGAGATTTGAAAAGTTCAGAAAAGAGAAACGCTGTGATAAATACCTGATGCTGTCCAAGCCTAGCATCTCCACTAATGAACCACAGTCCCTCCAGGAAGAYCAATTAATGCCCTGGCTCCTTTCCTTGCCTGGGTCCTTTCTCCAAGCACACAGGGTGAGTATGTATATTTATTTATTTGTCGTCATTTCCTACCCAGGGAGGAGCAGGATAATGAACTGCGTGCGTCAGGGAAGATGAATCTGAGATACTAGGGAGCAGTGCAGTAAAGAGATTAAAGTGTTATTATTGTTGGGTTTTTTCCCCCATGGTCCATTGTGACAGCTCAGCCGTCATCCGTAAAAAATGTCTCCAAGAGAGATAATCATCGGAAACTCAATAAAGCGTCAGGGGAAGCCTCATCCACCATCAATCACTGGGTGCCTGGAAATTTTCAGCCCTCTGTCTCCCTTCCTGCCATCCATATAAATGTCTGTAATATATTTTGTGCAGTGGTTGTGGAGCATACCCTCTCGATTTGGATGTTTTTATGAAAAAATATTTATACACGAAATATGTAAATGTCTAAAAAAAAAGGGAAAAAACAAAGGCAGTTTCTCTCTCTCTTTTTAAAAACGCAACTGAATTTATTCTTTTTAATAAAACATGTCAACCAAAGAATTAATGCAACTTCTTATGGAGTGGCCTTATCTTTTCTTCACCCCAAAATATATAACATTATAGAGGGATGAATGCAGACAAAAACAATTAACTTTCTTGGTTGATATACTTTATCTTAAATAAAGTCTATGTACATGCATTATGTATTGGCATTCCATTGCTCATTTTTTAATGTGGTTTCATACATTTTGCATTCCCTGCTATAGGGATGTGATCTATGTATGCTCTCCCTCCCATCAAGGAGTAGGTCTGCTGCACGGGTGGGTCACAGTGAGGGATGAGAGTAGGGAGCTTTTAAAAATACAGAATAACGCCCTGTCAAAGCTGTCACCTCACTGTTCCATCTTCTTAACTCAACCTGTGCTTTATGAAAGGTTCTAATATTACACCTTCATTAGGCTTTCATAGAGCTTTCATCTCTTAGCACTGAATCAAAAGCACAGAGAGGCCTGTGGATAATGTCACAGTGTCTCAATGGCATCCATGGTGTGGCTGCAGGACGAGGGAAGTGACCATCCCCCTGTGCTGGGCGCTGCTGAGGCCACACCTTGGACCCTGGGTTCAGTTCYAGGTCCCTCACTCCAAGTAGGACATTGAGGCACTGGAGCATGTCCAGAGAAAGGCAATGGAGCTGTGGAATGGTGTGGAGCACAAGTCTGATAAGGAGCAGCTGAGGGAGCTGGGAGAGCTCAGCCTGAAGAAAAGGAGGCTCAAGGGGGACCTTCTTGCTCTCTACTACTCCCTGACAGGAAGGTGGAGCCAGGTGGGGGTCAGGCTCTTCTCCCAGGGAACAAGGGACAGGACAAGAGGAAACAGCCTCAAACCGTGTTAGGGGAGGTTCAGGATGGGTCTTTGGAAAAATTTCTTCATGGAAAGGGTTGTTAAGCCCTGGCACAGTCTGCCCAGGGCAGTGGTGGGAGTCCCCATTCCTGGAGAGATTTAAAAGTCAGGTGGATGTGGCACTTGGAGACATGCTTCAGTCGTGGCCTCGGCAGTGCTGGGAGAATGGTTGGACTCTATGGTCTGGCAGGGCTTTTCCAACCTAAATGATTCCACGATTCTATTCTATTCAGGCTCTGCAAACCACACTGTATAGAGTGAGGCTCTGCGCAACTTGTGTGGCTTCCTCCCACTTTCCACTCAGAGCAGCTGGGACAAGGTTTAGCTTGCAAGCAGGTCAGAGCACACAAATGCAGCCACTGTGGATGCAACCATCCCTGGGAATGTGGCTGGCTGGGCTCTGACAGGGCAAGTGGGATGGCTGGGAAACATGCCATGGCCTGCCAGCTCAGAGGTGAGGTCAGCAGACCAGCACAGTGTCTGGATGGGGAAAAGGCTTCTGGAATGGGGAAGGAAAGACAGAGACATTTTAGGGGGTTGAGTCCTACTAGCATTCCTGCCAGCATGGGGAACAGAAGCATCCCTGAACATGCAGCTGGCTGATCCAAAGCACAGCTGGGCACCAAGAATCCAGACATCCCCCGATAATCACAAACCCAACAAAATTTTACCACCATTTACCATCATAAAAAGTGGAAACAGTCTGGGAAATTTAAATAGGTCTGAATAAACAAAGCAGGTGTCTGAGAAACCTAACCTAGTGGAAGATATCCATGCCATGGCAGGGGGTTGGACTGGATGGGCTTTAAAGGTCCCTTTCCACCCAAACCATCGCATGATTCTATGATTCTGAGTGCATCAACATCCCTGTGATGGGGATGATGAAGGGGTGAGACTGGAACCTGAGATCTGCCAAGAATATTCACACTGAGATGACATGACTCTGCAGAAAATGACCTTGTTTCAGTGGAAAGGCTTCTGGGGCTGAGAGCTGGTACTGCCGCCTGCCCAAACCCAGCAGCAGTCACTGCAATCACTTCCATCATTCGGTTTTATTTCCATTGGCCAAGTTCTTATGCATTTTGTAGCTCCTGTTAAGATCTGGATTAAGGTTGCTGGTGGAATACACTGCTTTCGACCCTTCTCCTTCCCCAGCATGTGGCTGCATGTGGGTCAATGGGATGACATTCCTGCCTATGACTTTGTATTATGTTCTGGCTAAATAACACCAGTTTATCCCTGGGAAATTGAAGGATTGCTTCTATATAACATCCACATGAGGTTTCTTTCCTCTTCACACACACACTCACCCAAGTACCATCAGCTGCCTTGCATTTAAATGGAAGAAGATGAAACTAGCTCTAAAAAAGCCCCACGAGGTCAAATCAGGAAACAAAATTTTGGGACCCGAAAAACAAATGTTGGTAGCTACACACAAACCATCTTACCTTCCAAGGAATGGAGGCCTTTTTCTTTGGCAATCTCATACACACTGCTGAAATCATCCCCAAGGTTTGGATCCGCATTAGCTGTGAGCAGGGCCTTAACCACACTGTCACAAAACAGAAGGAAAATAAGGCAGAAGTAGTAGATAAGGAATTAAAGCCCTTCAGAGACTGGGAAGTGCTCAGAAAGTCCTCCTCAAATATTCCTGGGAATGTTAACATTCCAGGGAAGTTAACCCACAACGATAACTGAACATTATAACTAATAGAACTCCACCTGCATATTCTAAAATGAATGAGATGGGAGAGGCACTGGAGGAAGGGATGACACTCTAGGGATATGTAATCCTCCTGAGGAGACCTGCTCCTAGGAGAATATGCTTCTAGCATAAGGCATATTCCTAGACACAGACCTTGGCTCCAAGGTCACTCCTGTCCCTGGAAAAAAGGAAGATTATTGTAACACTCTGCAGGTTAAGGGAAGCAAAACTACATTGCTTTTGGGAGGCAATTGTACAGCACCTGCACCTCTGATACTAAAGGTGCCATCCAATCACCACAAGAAGTGCAAACAACTTCCATAGAAAGCAGTCCAGAGGAGGCTCTTAAGATAATCAGAGGGCTGGAGCACCTCTGCTCTGGAAACAGGCTGAGAGTTGGGGGTGTTCAGCCTGGAGAAGAGAAGGCTTCAGGGAGACCTTAGTGCCCCTGCCAGTGCCTAAAGGGGCTCCAAGACAACTAAGAGAGGGACTTTCAACAAGGACACGGAGGGACAGGACAAGGGGGAATGGCTTCCCACTGCCAGAGGACAGGGTTAGATGGGATACTGGGAAGAAATTCTTCCCTGCGAGGGTGGTGAGGCCCTGGCACAGGTTGCCCAGGGAAGCTGTGGCTGTTCCATCCCTGCAAGTGTTTCAGGCCAGATTAGATGGGGCTTGGAGCAGCCTGGTCTAGTGGAAGGTGTCCCTGCCCACATCAGGAGAGTGGAATGAGGTGGGCTTTAAGGTCYGTTCAGGCCAAACAATCCTGTGATTCTGTGATTCTATGATAACTTTACAGCCCTTTTAGACCTTGGAAGGGGCTCTGAGGTGTCCCTGAAGCCTTCCCTTCTCCAGGCTGAACAACCCCAGCTCTCTCTGCCGGTCTCCAGAGCAGAGGGGCTCCAGACCTTGGAGCATCTCCTTGGCATCCTCGGGACTCGCTCCAGCAGCTCCACATCCTTCTGATGTTGGATGCCAGAGCTGGAGGCAGCTCTGCAGGTGGGGTCTCACCAGAGTGGAGCAGAGGGGCAGAATCCTCTCCCTTGCTCTGCTGCCCACAGTGCTGGGGATCAGTCCAGGACATGGTTGGATTTTGGGCTGCCAGCAAATGTTGCACATTATGAACATGCTGCAGCAGGAYAGAACACATGGGACACACTGCCCAGGCAGTTTTGGTGTGGAAGTCCTCCCTCTCTGCTTCTGAATCCAAACAATCATCAGGCCAGAATTAGATTTCACACCACTTCTGAAAGCAGCTTGAAGCCAGTTAATTCTTAATTTTTTTTCCAGGGTTCAGGCTTCCCATGACAACTAGACAGTAACTCGTTTGCTAGCATTCATCACTGGTGACATGGCTCACAGGCTGACAGCGATCCGCGCCGCAGCCTGACTGACATGTACCTGCAGGCTGTGGCTTGTCAAGTCACATCTGGAATTTAACTTAAGCTCCTCTCCCATTTACCCTATAAATGCATTAGCGGAATCAAAGGTGGTTATTTTATTATTTGAGCACGGTACAACAGAGGCCGGCTCCTTACCGGCACTGCTGCACTCCTTGCCATGGACAGAGTCACCTCGAGCGAGCACAACACCAGGATGGGGGGCAGGAGATAGAATCACGGAATTCTTTAGGTTGGAAAGCCCTTGAAGACCATCAAGTCCAACTGCTCCCTCAGCACTGCCAAGCCCACCACTAAACTACATCCCCAAGTCAAACATCCATTTGTTTTTAAATCCCTCCAGGGATCAGAACTCCACCACTGCCCTGGGCAGGCTATACCAGGGCTGGTCAACCCTTTTGGGGAAGAAATTTTCCCAGTATCCAACCTAAACTTCCCTTGGTGCAATTTGAGGCTGTTTCCTCTTGTCCTGTCACTTGTTCCCTGGGAGAAGAGCCTGACCCCCACCTGGCTACAACCTCCCTTCAGGGAATCCCTGTGACCATATAAAGCTCATTTATATCTGTACTCCATTCATATCCATATTTCAACGATGCCCTTAGTTCTATAATATTTAGGTTGAGAGGTTCTGGATCTTATTCCCCAAACAACAACTTCCAATTATGACCCTTCCCCTTTTCAGCCTGCTCAACCTTTATGAGCATGCTACAATGTAGAGGTTCTTGAATGGATTAAGTTACACAGACATGATCAAATTAGATACCTGATGGTTTAGAACTGGAACTAAGGATGGGAATCATAAAAACATGGAATGATTTGGGTTAGAACAGACCTTAAAGCTCATCTCATTTCAACCCCCACTGCCAYAGGCAGGGACATCTTCCACTAGATCAGAGTGCTCCAAGCCCCATCCAATCTGGCCTGGAACACTTCCAGGCGACAGCCACAGCTGCTCTGCGCAACCTGTGCCCGGGCCTCACCATCCTCACAAGGAAGAATTTCTTCCCAATATCCCATCTAACTCTACCCTCTGTCAGTGGGAAGCCATTCCCCCTTGTCCTGTCCCTCCATGTCCTTGTTCAAAGTCCCTCTCCAGCTGTCTTGGAGCCCCTTTAGGCATTGGCAGAGGTTCTAAGGTCTCTCCAGAGCCTTCTCTTCTCCAGGCTGTACAGCCCCACCTCTCTTAGCTTGTCTCCAGCCCTTGGAGCATCTCCATGGCCTCCTGTGGACTTGCTCCTATAGGTCAGTGTCTTGATGGTGGATCACCTCACCTACTTTCAGACATCAGCAGTGGAGGAGATGAAGCCCAGAGCAGCCTTTCATCACAGATGTGCTCACTCTCTACCACCTAAATCCCCTCAATGAGCCTGAGTTTTCTCTCAGTTCATTAAGTAGTTTTGGCCTTGTTTCAAGGGTCAGCGTGTGAGATAACCCACGATCTTCAGTACAGTTCCAGCGAGACATAACCTCACTGTCTCGTCTTCAGGCCTCTGTGGTGATGCATCCCCTGCCCTGTCCCCAAGCCACACTATGACCTGAGAACAGATAATGTGATGCCACGGAAAAGACACTGATCCAAATATCTGCTTCATGTTCAGAGGAGACGTGGCCTTAAAGCCACATCAGTGAGGACATCCCATGTCAGAGTGCCACGACAAGCCTGTAGATCCTTCTGGACCACCTTAGGAGCATTGATAAGGCACAGGGCACAAACTGTAGCCTAAAATTTCTTTAGCAACGCTAGGAAGGGCTGCTCAGCGTGCCTAGCTCCAGTCCCACCTCTGCTTCAGAACTCTCACCTTTATCACTGCCCTCTACGGCTGCAGCAAAATGCAAAGCAAGGGAGAGGTTTGGCTGCAAGAAAAGCCCTGTAAGGCCAAGTGCATGGCCCTGGACATCCAGAATAGATGTAGTTCCAGGCCACCAGTCCAGGCTCTCCCACCTCTGGTCATTAGGTAGGTCAGACCTGCCCTCAGCATCTGGCTGGTACTGTGCCATCTATCAAAGACCGTTGAACAGAATAAGGAGATGCGCCACATCCAGTATTTCTAGCTGGGAAAGATCTAGCGCAGGCCACTGATCTGTGCAAAGTTCAAAGTTCTTCTGGAAGATCCAGTGCTGGATTCCTCTGGAAACATCCTGCATCTCCAGTACTTGGTGCTACCGCGGTCAACCCAGTCATCAAAAGAACTGCATCAAAGACCTTGAAGTGGAGGTCCCCATGAAAGCAGGAGGTGCAGGATGGAAGACAGTGGGGCAGGTTCTGTCCTAGTGTTCTATGGGACCTCTATTGACAACCTCCATGCTCTTAGAGATGGACATCTACCTACTGAACAGAAACCATCATAGAATCATGGAATCATGGCTTTTAAATCCCTCCATGGATGGGATTTAAAAGCCACTGCCCTGGGCAGACTGTACCAGGACTGGGCAACCCCTTCCATGAAAAAAATTTTCCCAATATCCAACCTAAACCTTCCCTGGAGCAACTTGAGGCCATTTCCTCTAGCCCTGTCACTTGTTCCCTGGGAGAAGTGATCAACCCCCACCTGTATAATGCAGTCTCTGTATAAACCCATTCCCTCCAGCATAAAGACATTTTCCCAGTATAAAGCCACTCTTCCCAGTAAGAGGCCCCTCTCTCAGTATAAAGTCACTTTCTCTGCTATAAAGCCATTCATAGAATCACAGAATCACRCACCAGTTTGAGTTGGAAGCATCCTTAAAACCACCTAGTCTCAACTCCCCTGCCATGGGCAGGGACACCATTTCCCCCAGTATAAAGCCATTGAACCAGCATAAAGCCATAGAATCACAGAATCTTTTGAGTTGGAAAAGCCCTGCCAGACCATCAAGTCCAACTGTTCCCCCAGCACTGCCAAGCCCACCACTAACCCCTGTTCTCAAATGCCACATCCACACAGCTTTTAAATCCCTGCAGGGATGGGGACTCTACCACTGCCCTGGGCAGCCTGTGACAGGGCAGGACAACTCCTTCTGGCAAGAAATTGTGTGCTGTAATTAAGCCTTTGACGACCTTGCCCTAGCAGCTGACTTACTGTGTTCCTTGCATCAGGGCTTCCAGCACGCCCACCAGGGAGCTGAGCCTCATGGATCACTCAAGTCCTTGGAAGTACAGGTTCTGATATGCTCAAACCACCCTTCTGGGACCCCATTCTCATGGCTATCACCACCAAAGAGATCTCTCTACTTAAATTTTAGCTCACAGGCTATATCTTCAGGTCCCTGAATCCGCCTCATTTTAAGGGAAATTATTCCAAGTCCCATCCACAACGTTGTAGCCCATGAGTGAACTACAGGTACTGAGTGAGTCATATGGTAACACACGCTGACTTGTCATTTTCTTGATAACTCCATCCATCTCCCTTTCTTGTTCTCAGCGACTACATTGAAACGAGTGTTCTTGCCAGGCACTCCATCAGATACCACCTCCATGTGCTCTTGGGTACTCAGGAAGCCCTTTCCGCTTCATCCAGTGCCTACACCTTCAGCATTCTTCTCTGGGCAATGACCTTCCATGAGAAGTTGAGCAGAGGACCACAACTGCTAGATGCAAAGTGGTCTAAGAGTGATGCATCAGGTGATGGTGGCAGAACTGCTCTGCTTTTCCTGTGAATTATCCTCTGCAGCATATTCCCTGCGGTAAGAAACATTTCCGCAGCTCTTACAATGGCCAGGAGGCTCAAGTTTAAAAATAACCACAGATATCATCACTTCCTGGCAAAATCTGTGCCAAAATCCTGGCACTAGTCTAATGACAACACATCACACCTCCAGCCTCCCTCTCCAATCATCTTTCAATCTTATCTCCTGCTTTTGGGATGTGCTGATTCCTCCAGGCACTTCTCCATCAGCAAGACGTTCCTGGATTCACAGCTATTGATTGTACCTATCCAATTTGCAGGTAATGGGACATTCAAGCTAATTGGGCTGTAGGAAAGGTAAGAGCCCCATCAAAATGCAGAGGAACTGTACTCAGCGGTGCAAAGCATGTGAATGTCCCTGGAATAAGGAAGGGACTTGCAAAATCAGGTGATTACAGGGACTCCAAGAGAGCTGGAGAGAGACTTTGGACAAGGGCATGGAGGGACAGGACAAGAGGGAATGGCTTCTCACTGAGAGAGAGCACAGTTAGATGGGATATTGGGAAGAAATTCTTCCCTGTGACGGTGGTGAGGCCCTGGCACAGACTGCCCAGAGAAGCTGCAGCTGCCCCATCCATGGAAGTGTCCAAGGCCAGGTTGGACAGGGCTTGGAGCAACCAGGTCTAGTGGAAGGTGTTCCTGCCCGTGGCAGGGGGATTGGAACAAGATGAGCTTTAAGGTCCCTTCCAAACCCAAACGGTCCCATAATGAATGAGTCTCAAATGAAGGGTTCTCTGGACCATACACCTCCTCTTGCTGTGAGGCACTGGGGCAGAACACCACCCCATGTCAGATCCTAGAAGGAGTGGGATGCTGCCGTCCAGCTGGGCTGCTCCAGCTTCCCTCCATAACTCACCTGTGCTCAACAGCCTCAACAAGCCGAGTTTTAATTTGCTGATCAAGTTTTGATTGGATCAGAGGCAGAGCCTATTCATCAGCATGAATATAAATCTAAATTGACCCTGGTGATGACTCAGAGGGCAATGCTGAGCTGGAGTTGGCCGGGCAGCTCAATCGATTGGGGAAAGTGCTTTCTGCTTGTAATGGCTGGACCAACATATTGTTCAATAAATAAATACATATACACAATACAGGGGGTGGGGAAATCAATGGTGAGACGGGGGGAGGTGACTGGGGCTGCGTCAAGAGAGATGTGCCTGGATCAAGGCGCCGGCAGCTGGGGTTGGTGAACCAAGAAGTCTGGTGATCCCCATGACCGTGTGTTATCAGCACAATGCAAACGGCTGGGCGGGTTTTGATACGCGGCTGCCCTGAGCTCTGGCAGGAGCCACAGGTCTTGCCTGGACACAAAGAAGATCGTTGTGTGGTTGTATCTTAACTGTGTAAAACTCAGCAGGGCAGGAAGCCTGGGAGGAGCTGCTGCTTGCAGTTCAGCCCCTGTCCACTTCTTTTTTCCTCAGATGAGGCTAAATGTGGATGTGTGCCTTCCCAGGAGCATGTTTACGCCTACCTATGGCACAGAAAGCCAGGCAGCTGCAGCAATCCCTTGCGCTGTGATGCTTTATTATTGGCCCAGATGAAAATGACTGACTCCTCAAAAAGGGATAAAAAGGGATTATGGAAGACAAAAAAGGGAAAAAAATAAATCTTGAAGGGTGGTAATTGTTATATTGTTCAGTTTTTTTTAAGAGTATGACATGGGTGAATCATGTTTCAGAGGCACAGTGAAGGCACAGAAGGGAGTTGAGGAATGTTAGAAGCCCTGCTCCCTGCCTGGAGCAGTAAGAAAACATGAAGAGAAGCCATTTCCATGGCTTGGAGAGGTGCAGGAACCTGCTAAACTGACAATATCACATTGTGCCTGAGCTGCAAGACATTAGATGCCGTTCATCCCTGAGAATGATGATCATGCCCAGAGGTCTGAGATGGGGATGCTGCCAAGACAGAGGTGTAGGGAACAGCTGCAGGAGCAGCCAAGTGGACACTGTTCATCAAAAGCACCCAGAAAGGGAGTGGCTGAAAGCCAATGCCCTAGTTTGTTGGATCAGACCTTCCAAATGTGCTGTCATCACAGCTGAAACCCACACCCAAGTCCTCAGCTCTCTGACAGGTGATGCATTGGTCCATACATTCTTCCAAAAGCACCCAGATATTTCTCCAGCTCCACGGCAGACAGCTCTGAATGACTTGCCCAAAGTGAAAGGAGTGAAAAAACCCCCATGGAACAGATGTATGTACCAAATACAGATAACAAGACTGCACCACTTCATCATGTCACTGCCTGTAGACAGGGAACAGCTCCAGATCAGTCACCCTTCACCAATCTCAGAACAAACCCACTAGAACATAAGCATCCACAAGGAATTGTTATTACCAATATAAAACATCCACACAGCACCTTCAATGCACATGTGGAAGAGGCACAGTTCTCAGCAATGTTACACCAAGACAGGGAGTAAACTACTTCCTGACTCCTCTCCCTAAGGAGGGTTGGAGGAGGGTAAGGCATGGGAGAAGGCCATGCTGGACCAAGCACTGCTGCTTCTGGTTTCATGAGAGAGCCTCTGACCCATAGCTCCTTTGATCTACATGGAAAGGCAGAGAAGAAAAAGGAGAGCCGAGGCTCGGGGAGGCGTCACTTGACATTGGTCATTCCCAGAAAAAAGGTGTTGAGAAGCTAAGGTGACGAAAGGCAAAGAGATCCAGATCCGAAGAGGAAGTGAGGAGAAAGGGTGTGCAAGAAGACAAAGCTGCATAAAAAAAATGAAGAGTAGATGATGTGGAGAAGGGTCTAGGGGAATTTGGAGGCTAAAGCCCCCAATGAAACAGGAAGACAAAGCTCAACATGACCTGACAGTGTGCTGGCAATCCAGAAACCCATGCCCTGGGCTGATGCCACAGCGTGGGCAGCAGGGGAGGGGCTGATTCTGCCCCTCTGCTCCTCTGTGGTGGGACCCCACCTGCAGTGCTGCCTCCAGCTCTGGGCCCCTCAAGATCAGAAGGATGTGGAGCTGCTGGAGTGAGTTCAGAGGAGGCCAAGATGATGCACCGAGGGCTGGAGCACCTCTGCCCACTTAAAACATGGGTAGTGCTGTGCTGCTACTGTGAAAGGCATCACGGAGCCTTGCACAGGCTTGAACTGCTCTGAGAAAGGAACCCCTATGAGTGCACCCAGGCGCTCCTCCCCACCACCTGAGCCATGTAGAAAACTTTGGAAGCCCTAAAATCACAGAACCACAGAACCATTTATATTGGAAAAGCCCTCTGAGATCAATGTGTCCAACTGTTCCCYCAGCACTGCCAAGGCCACCACAACCCCATGTCCCCAGGTGCCACATCCATGTGACTTTTAAATCCTTCCAGGGATGGTGACCTCACCACTGTCCTGGGCAGCCTATCCAGGGCTTGACAACATTTTCAGGCTAGGAATTTTCCCCAATACCCAACCTCAAGCTCCCATGGCACAATTTGAGGCTGTTTCCTCTTGTCCTGTCCCCTGTTACCCGCGACTGACCCCGACCCGGCTCCTYCCTTCTGTCAGGGACTTGTACAGAGTGAGAAGGTCCCACTTGAGCCTCCTTTTCTCCAGGCTGAGGTACTCAGCTCTCTCAGCCATTCCTCATCAGACTCGTGCCCACACTCCAGGCCCCTCCCTCCCTCAATATTGCTGCCCAGGGGTTGTGCAGATACGGTGGAATGGGAGCAGAAGCAGGTTCCATTGTTTTTTAGAACTACCCAAATTCATCCCACTGAAACTCGGACTTTCCATGCTGCTCCATGCCTTAGTTTCCCCTTCCACACAAGCGGTTCTCTACCTCAGAGGGGGCTGAGAAGATRACTCAGTATTTCACTGTCACTTTATTTCTGTGCAAATGATAAAAACCAGAGTAGCTGGACACAGAAAAGGTCACTATGCTACAAAACAGAGACACACAGCTGAAGTCCTATCTGCTTTGGGGTTTCATTTATGATAGCTTTATTGCTCATTTTAACAAACGCAAAAACCCCACAAAGCTCTGAGTATACATTTAATTAAAGCTTAATTACTACAAATATGTGTCCTGGGTTAACCAAAAAGGATGTATTCTATCACCACCCACATAATTCCTCGATAAACTGGGTCGTTTACAGCAGCTCGTTACACACCTGGTCCCTGAGGCTATGACCGAGGGGAGGCCGATCATGTGAGGTGGGGTAGTATCTCTTATCTCCACTGTGATAACTATCCCAGGCAGCAGCAGCAGGCACCACCCATCCTGAGTGGATTATCTCTACTAATGGCCCATTACCGAACTGGATAAGCCCTGACTAATAGAATTTCAGAAACATCCCCTTCCATTGTGGAAATCCTCACCCCTGGGAGAGACACCAGCTAGGAAACACCACATAAAAACAGGCTTGGGGATTGAGAGAGACCACTACCAGACAACCAGAGGACAGGACCTTCACCACTGGACACCCAGACCACCGGATACCCCGGAGGACCAGGCCTTCCTACAGGACTACTGCTTTCAACAGCACTGCAAGCATTGGACAACCAGAGCTCTGGACCTTCAACAGGACTGCAACCACTTCCAGGCTGTACTGTGACTCTGTCGGTTTAAGCCTCTGTTTTCTGTATTACTGCAGTTATTATAACCTTTCTATTAAAATTGTAATGCTGACCTAAATCTCTCTCGAGGTATTTGTGTGGGGTTAATTTCCCCTGCTGGTTCACATTCAAACGAGTACAATAAGACGAAGCTATGGTAAATTCCCCCAGCAATGGGAATTACAGCATAAAACCTTCCTTTGCTCCTGTAAACATGGTCATGGCTGACGTGTCTTTAGCCCATGACCCAATTACAACCTGTATCATCATGGAGCCAAAGAATCTGGACGTTGGCTCCCTCTCACATAAAAAAGGACCCTAAAWGTCCCTCTCCACTAGATCCACCACAGTATCTCCACTCCCAGGTAGGCACCAGTCTCCTCTGGGAGACCTATCCAGGGTAATATTGCAGAATGCTTCTAAATGCCTCCCCATATTGTGGATACAAGACATTTCCAAGAGCAAGAAAATGATCATTGTTTAGCTGTAAAAAGAAAAGATGGACCCCAATCTTGCCTTCCAGCATACGGGATTTCATCTTGTAGCTGATGGCAACTGACAAAAATCATTAAAGCAGTACCTCTGGAATTAAATTAAACAGATGGACTGGGGCTGTCTAATTGGAAGTGTGAGGGCTGTGGAAATTGGGAAACATGACAAACCTAAAGGACAGGTCACAGAAATCTCCAGTGGAGATCGAAAACATTGTTCTTCTCTGAAAAACACCTTTGGAAAGGCAGTAATCCGAGGCTGAAGGCTTCCTTTTTTTAAGTTGAAAACACTCATCTCAGTTCCCAGCATCCCAGCCCTTCAAAGCCATGCTGAGCAATCCGTGCAGGTATCAGCAGCCTTAAAATAGCAAGTGGTGAGAGAGCCAGTAAGTTAAACAAATTGGAATGACCTTGGTCTTGCTGCAGGCAAACAGTACCTGCGGGTCCTGCTCAGCTGGCTGCACCTCAGCCATCTCTGAGCCAGGGACAGCCCAGCTCACCTCTCTAGAGCCTGCTGGCCTGAGAGGCTAAGGAACAAAAGTCATAACAACTTCAAATGCACCACATCGGGTGGATTACAAAGGCAATAGGACAAGGGAGAATGGCTTCCAACTGACAGAGGGCAGGGTTAGATTGGATATTGCAAAGCCCTGGCACAGGTCACCTAGAGGAGCTGYGGCTGCCCCATCCCTAGAAGTGTTCTAGACCAGGCTGGACAAGGCTTGGAGCAACCAGGTCTAGTGGAAGGTGTTCCTGCCCATGGCAGGGGGGTGGAACTGGATGACCTTCTAGGTCCCTTCCAATCCATGATTCAGATTCTATGAGATCAGCTGCTGTGGCTGGAGAAAGCAGATTTAGAGCATCACCTTTTACAGAGGGACCACACTAAAAAAAAAAAACAATCCCGCATCCTTGTGCCTCTGAATCCTCCCCTCTCCAGTCTACCCTAGCCACAATATCTAGTTTGAGTTACACAGTTCACCCAGTGGACTATGTCCTTTAGCAAACCATTTGTAAGGGATTTCAAACTCTCCGATGGGTCATGTTCCAGCTCAATGCATGCCCCACTCTGCACTGTGGACATGACAATGCTAGAAACAGGACCAAGGGCCAAAACCTTGTCTGCCACAACCCTGGCGATGTTAGAACAGAAATAAATCTGGCTTGCGTTTATGTTTGCCTCCATAAAGGATAGAATCAGAATCACTAAGGTGGGAAAACACCTTTAAGATCATCAAGTCCAACATATCTAATTACTCTTCTGCTATACAGAGACAAGTTCTACTGAGCTTCAGGTATTCAAGGTCTTCTTAATTTTCAATTTAAGCCAGTATTCATCCAAAATGTGGGAAAAATAAACAGATTTTGCCCAACACAGCCAGAAGTTTTTTCTTTTGGCCAGATACACAACAAAGACAGATGCAGTGATGGTTCTGCCCTCTCAGCAGGGACCAGCCTGGGATCCACATGATTTTTACTGTCACGATGTTTTCATTAGCATTTCCACTTGATTTTAGGCTCGATTTTAGATAATTATTGTCCCATGAACAGCCTTTCTCCCTGTCTCCTCTTAGCCTTTGCAACTCGGGAAGCCCTGTTCTGCTTCACCAATCACTTGGAATGATCAACAGTCGTCACACTCTGCTGCTGACCATTGTCCACTGGGAAAGGTGGGAGGCTCCCAAGCCCATCCCTTCGTGGACAGGCAAATAACAGGGCCCGTTGCTGCTCGGACATCAAAGTTAAACAAACAGCCCCGAGCCCCCACCTCTGGGCCTGTCTTAAGGAGCTCCCCAAAGAGGTCACGACTTTCAGCTTGTCATAGCACACATCAAAGTTTGCACCACACACGAACTCGGCACACGGATTGGAATCGTGTCGCCCGAGAGCGGATATTCAGCCTTTGTGCATGGCTTTAATCCTGTGTTTTCCCAAGTAATTAGGCTTTTTTGCTTATGAACTTGTGACTAAGTAAAGCACCTCTGAGAGGTTGTAACATCAAAGCTCATTCTCCCGTCTGTCCCACATTTTCCAAAATTGGATTTCTTTTTCTCTTTTTTTCCTTAAATAAAAAACCCCTAATTGAATTTAGTTGTAGACAGAATATATTTAGGAGTGTCTTTAAAAGGTTACAAGAAGCCAGAGTGATCATCATGGGAACTGCAGAGGGAGGGCACAGCATTCAGCCTTTTTGCTCCAGAAAGCCCTGAATGAAAGCCCCAAACACGGCCCCACTAGAAAGAAGGGACAGGATGGCTCTTACAGGAGTGATTTTGGATGGTGGGGGTCTTACTACCCACCACAATGATATCCCACAGGTATGGGCTCATCCATGGCCAAAACCTGAGAGCTGCTGTGGAACGGCACCATCAGTTCAGTTGTCACGTCTGTGGGATTGCAGCCTGCCCTGAGCTGTCACACTAAGTACCAGGCACAGTGACAGTGACAAGCTCCCTTGGGTTAAGCTCCACAACATATCCCAAACTCTACGAGAACTCTCTGTGGAGCTCAGTACGGCTTTAGGAAAAGGCCGAAGTGAGTCACCAGGATGTGAGAGGCACGTACCTGGAGTTTCTGCTAATGGCTGCCACCATGAGAGCTGTCCAGCCAAGCTTGTGCCTCGCATTCACATCTGCGCCTTCTTGCAACAACCTGGAAAGGGGAGAGACATGGTCAGGAAGCAGACATGGAGAGAGCACCCCAAGCATCCTGAACTAATGAGGAAAAGCAGAATGTTTTACTGTGCAAGCACCTGCTCCAGCACAGCCAAGAAGACCCAACGTGAAGTTGATTCAATACAGTTTCTCACAGGTGACCAAGCCAAAACGAACGTTCAGGTGATGGCAATCACACTCTCTTCAAAGGCTGCAATGCCAACATCTTGTTTTCTTTATTGTTTGCTTGTTCATTTATTTATTTATTTCTTCTTTTCAGTCTAATTCCTGAAGAACCAATTAGCAGCAAACTGATAAACCTGAATTCCAATAACGTTTGGATCCTTTGGCTGCAAAGCACCCATTAGGCTTCAGAAGCAGCTCAGCAGATCTCCAAAGACCATGTCACCCGCAGGTATTTTGCAGTTTTCCTGTACAGCATAAGAACAAATAAGACAACCCCCCAAAATACTAGGCACCAAACTATCCTTGGTGCTTATCTCCAAAATTTTCTCAGCTTTTGCAAGATAATGGCAAGGAATAGGTTCTTGCAGCAGCTAATTTAGCTCATCCTAAAACAACTGCCAAACCCAGGTAGTACGAAATGACAGTTCTCTCTGCAGACCACAAGAAGGAGGGAAGTTCAGAATTGAGACACAAATTTTACAGCGCTCAAGTTAAACGAGATGAGATAACCTATAAAACCTGCATGTTCAAGTCACAGAATCATAGAATGATTCACAGAAGGGTTTGGGTTAGAAGGAACCTTGAAGACCATCTTGTTCTGTCCCTCTGCCATGGGCAGGGACACCTTCCACTAGACCTGGTTGCTCCAAGCCATGTCCCACCTGGCCTTGAACACTTTCAGGGATGGGGCAGCCATGGCTTCTCTGGGCAACCTGTGCCAGGGCCTCACCACCCTCACAGGGAAGAATTTCTTCCTAATATCCCACCTAACCCTGGCAGTGGGAAGCCCCTCCCCCTTGTCCTGTCACTGTCTACCTGTGTAAAAGGTCCCTCTCCACAACCAAATCCATGATTACAAACCCATTTTTCCCCCAGGAGCAAGGTGCTGCTGGTATCAAGGTGGGGCAGCCATGGGTCAGGCTTTAGAAAGTAGGGAGGACCATGCAGGAGTCAGCAGTTCTCTGCCCCTTGGTTTATCCTTCTCCTTTTTCCCAAATTCAGGCTTTTCTGTCTTCCTTTCTGGGTGAGGCTGTCCCTGCACAGTGCATCCTTCACACAGGTGTAACAGGGAAGAGCTATCATTAAACCCCCTGCTGGGAGGGACACAAGTGAACACACCAGACATGTTCCATCTGTGCAAGCACCACACCTGAAGTCTCAAAATTCCCCCCAGTGCCCCAGGTAAGGAAGTCAAGGCCAGTTGTGGCTGCTCACATGCACTGAACAAGTCAGATCACCTCTTTAAGGACCTGGAGAGTACACATCCAAATTTGTACAGCTTTTCCAAATTCCTTGCTTCTGGTCTGCTGTGGTGGCAACGCTGTCAGATGGTTAAGAGTGCTGGGATGGAACGAGTGAAAAGAAGGTAAACAAACTATATTCCTCTTCCTACAGCTGGAAAAAACAAAGGAAGGCGGGAGCACTGGTCCAGGAACTCTCACAGCTATACCCACGCTATCTTGCCAGGCTTCCTCCACCTTGCTGGAAACCTTCACAGTGGTTTCACTAGAAATTTATCCCAAGGAACAAATACATTCATATACTGAAAGACCTGGGGTGTTCAGCCTGGAGAAGAGAAGGCTTCAGGGAGACCTTAGAGCCCCTGCCAGTGCCTAAAGGGGCTCCAAAAGAGCTGGAGAGGGACTTTGGACATGGGCATGGAGGGACAGGACAAGGAGGAATGGCTTCCCAGAGGGCAAGGGCTACATTAGATATGGGGAAGAAATTCTTTGCTGTGAGGGTGGTGAGGCCCTGGCACAGGCTGCCCAGAGAAGCTGTGGCTGCCCCATCCCTGGGAGTGTTCAAGACCAGGTTGGACAGGGCTTGGAGCAACCACGTCTAGTGAAGGTGTCCCTGCCCATGGCAGAGGGGTTGGAACTAAATGGTCTTGAAGCTCCCTCCCAACCAAACCCTTCAATGCTATGGTATATGGTACAATAATCCCAAGGTTATTTCCAACCAGCAACACCACTGCCTAAACTTTGGCTCCTATTTTGAACACAGCTGAACAGAGTTCTCCCCAGGGACTGGAGAAACCAGCCAGATAAACATCATCTGAATAAAAAGCCTGTATTCCTCTCCAGTTGAACTATGTGCCCTATTTGACTGAGACTGGGGCATGAGAGCCAACACAGATGCTTTCAGTCAAGCTCTACACAGAAGCATGTTGGTGAACTCTTCTGACTAAAGCAGAGGTATGATACACAGGTAACAGGTCTGGGTGGACAATTTGACCACCCTTTTTTTGACAGAAGGGGTGGCCAGCACTGGTGCCCTGGTTCTGGATGCTCTGAACTGTCCATCAGGCACTTGGACAGAGACCTAATAACCAAAACAATAGAATCGTAACTGGCAGCCTTCACTTGTAGCTCCCAACTGTGATTCAGGAGGCTGTGACCCCTGTAAATGATCACAGCACCAAGAGAAGCTTTATGCTCTCTTTACCAGGGTTACAATTAAAAGTTTAACGGTAATGAACTATCTGGCAGGTCAACAATAGGATCTTGCTCCAAAGAAGTCTGATACTTGAGGAATGAATTTTCAGGCAGAATTCATACCAGATCCAATTTTTATTTCTTTTTTCTATGCAGATTAATACCTGAAGAACCACCCAGCAGTATGATGGAGAGCAGGGATGACTACAGTCATGATGGCCCTACATGTAGTCCCTGATGGCCTACAGTCTTACGGGGGTTTGGATCTACACAGCCCTGCACATGGCTAATGCTGGGCAGGCTGCAGCTCCTGCATTATCCAATGGTCCAGTAAACCCATCTCAGGAGCTGCACAAGACCAGCCTTGGCCCCCCGCAGGGTATGGCATAGAATTATAGATCATTTGGGCTGGAAAAGCCCTCTGAGATCATTGAGTCCAACCATTCCCCACACACTGCCAAGCTCACCACTAACCCATGTCCCCAAGTGCCACATCCACACATCTGTTAAATCCCTCCAGGGATGGGGATTCCACCACTGCCCTGGGCAGCCTGTACCACGGCTGGATAACCCTTCCCATGCAGAATTTGTGAAAATATCCTTATGCTTTCTCCATCTGCCAGCACCACATCTCTGCAAGTGAACGCTAAGAGCATGCTGCTAGTTCTGCTGCCTGAAGAGCCCTCTCAGACAGCAGATCGCTGAAAGGAGAAGTATCCCCGTGCAGCCACAAAGCTTTCTGTCCCGGTGAGGCCGGATGTGTCTGGACACACACGGGATAGCAGATTGCTATCAGCAGAGATCAGCTCCTGTTGCAGCTCTGCTTACAGAGGTGTTTGCACTCACAACAGATAAGACAGCCTGACGCAGACCCACGGCCACTGCTGGTCACACCATCACACCTGCTGCTCTGGCTGGAAGGATACTGCCTGCGGGAGAAATCCACACCACAGCTCCATCTGTGCCACCATGTGTGCCGAGTCCTCTGTGCAGGCACAAGGGATTTGCTCCCTCAGCTGGAAAACGGCTCACTTGCTGCCARTGCAGGAACCAACTCCACACCTAGCTCCCCCAGACCCTGAGGAGCCATTCCCACTGGCACCAGAGCTGTCAGGATGCTGCGATGGCAGAGATCTTACTGTCTCCCCCAATCCAACCCAAGTGCTTCCAAAAATGCTTTCACAGACATTGCGATGCCCAATCCCCTTCCAATTGTCTCTCAGAGTGGTGTGGACCAGCATGTCCAAGCTATTTCTGAATTTCATTGTACTTATTTGGCCATTTGAAGTCCTTTGAAAGCAGTAACATTCACATCACCCCGTTCCTACAGTGTGTCACTGTGACAGCCTAATAGCCACAGAAACTCCAGGAAATAAACAAATCTTGATGACAACGGAGAGGTAGCCTGAAGGAGGAAGCCAGGAGGGGCAAGGCAACACCAACACCAAACCTCTGTGGGCAAGGCATCAGCAAAGCCACGATGGAGGCACACAAACCCCTTCAGGCTGGGAGCTTTTGCCTGGCAACCAAAGCCTTAAAGCCCAAAACCAACTGCTGATTAACATCTTCAATAGGGTTTAATTAATGTAATTTGCAAAGCATTAATCCCATTTGCACTTGGCCATGGTGTTTATATGATTTTACATTGAAGGGGCAGAGAGACTATCCTATTCACCTTCTGACAGCCACTGGGTCACTCTGCTGCAAAGGGTCAGTCTTAATTTCATCTGACATGAATTTTAACATTTCACGGAATGGTTTGGACTGGAAGGGACCTTGAAGATCATCCAGTTCCAATCCCCCTGCCATGGGCAGGGACATCTTCCACTAGACCAGGTTGCTCAGGACCCCATCCAACCAGCCCTTGAACACTTCCAGGGATGAGGCAGCAACAGGGATCGCTATTTCTTCCCCATATACAATCTAACCCTGTCCTCTGTCAGTGTGAAGTCAACCCCCTTGTCCTGTCATATTTGTTTTCTCTGAGATAGGACCTGCACTGAAACTCTTCAGCACCTCCCTGTGAGACAAAGGACTCAGGACATCAGCCTTTATTTAAAATAAAAAGATGACGTTTTAAATTAAAAGATGAAAGATTTACATCATGTATTGGGAAGAAGTTCTTCCCTGTGAGGGTGGTGAGGCACTGGCACAAGTTGCCCAGGAAGCTGTGGCTGCCCCATCCCTGAAAGTGTTCAAGGCCAGGCTGGATGGGGCCTGGAGCAACCAGGTCTAGAGGAAGGTGTCCCTGCCCATGGCAGGGGTGTTGGGACTAGATGGTCTTTAAGGTCCCTTCTAACSAAAGCCATTCTGTGATTCTTTGATTTCAGTATTCTCAAGGCACTTTGGAGCCACTGAAAAGTATCTGTGAACTCACTGAAAGGCTTTTTTCTCTACAGACACACTCGAAGGACATACTGAATAATGAATTATCTTCATTCTTTGATAAAAAACCCAATGAAATAGGATCCTAGTCCAGCAGTCAAACCTGTTAAGCCATTGTGCATTCAACAGGAAGGATGGTGGAGCCTTTGCTGTGGGATTTGGTTACAGGCTTGGAGCAAAGGTATTAGAATTAGTCAAGCAGTTTTCTATTCAGGAATCTACATCATCATAAGCATCTGGAATGCCACATCACTGAGCCCACTGAGAGAATTACTTGCATCACATCATCTACCATAATATGCATTGACATTTCATTTAGGAGCTGGATTCCTTTTTTTTTTTTTGTTAAATCATTGCAAGATGCTCAGCAACTTAACAGATTTTCAGACAACTGAACTTTATGTTCAGGGTCTTCAGGCCCATCATTAATTTTTTCCCCGCCTGATTTAATGATATGACAATCGATAAAGCCACGACCACTGCTCAGATCCCAGACAGCCAAATGTATTTACCAGCAGGAGTATTTTATTTTAATTAAATAAAATCCTCTGATCAATGTTTAGGATGTTTATCCACATTTTAACCAAGTAAGATCCAGGACACTCACCTCTTAAGGAGTTTCTCACATGGATACAGCTCTATTAGCGCCATTTTCAGTGTTTCTCAAATGACAAACTGTCCTTCGACTCCAGCAGTGCCACCAACATGCCCCTGCCCATGGCAAGGGGTTGGACTAGATGACCTTTAAAGGTCTCTTCCAACCCAAACTCTTCTGGGATTCTGTGATTCTCCCAGTCAGGAGAAGAACACTGAGTCAGAACTGGTGCAGTTGCTGATTGAGGAAGTACTTGTATTTAAGGAATTTCAGATAAACCTTTTTTTTTTATGGTTTTAGGGCAGAAAGCTGACAGAAGGTGGGGTTAGATGGGATATTAGTGAGAATTTTTTCCCTGTAAGGGTGGTAAGGCCCTGGCACAGGTTGCCCAGAGAAGCTGGGACTGCCCCATTCCTGGAAGCTGATTCTATGAACATCGCTGTCTGCTCTGGAATTTGCTGGAGGAGTCTGGGCAGAACAGCACCCACCACTTTATGCATACGCCCTATTTTACCTCAAGACAGCAGCTCCCAAAGCTTCAGCACTTTGATCCCCGCAGAAGAGATAAAGAGCCCACATCGGCAGCGACAAGCCTTCTCCCCCCACTGCCCCCAGACAGATGTGCCTTCTATTCACCCCGCCGCTGGGGTTCTGGGTGACTAACTCGGTGACACTGCCGAGCCCAGAGGGCATGTTTGAGTTTGTGCTCAGTGCCGGGAGCATGCCCAGCACTCCCTCCTGACAGGTGGAGGAAGAGGAAGCTGGAAACTTGAACTTTTGCAACAACAATAGCTTCTGTTTCTCTCAGCCTCTTAACCATTTCCCCCAGCCCTGTCCCAATATGTCACTGTTTAACTGCAGGGTGGGGGACACTCTCAGACATGCACAGCGAACTGCCCTCTACTTTGCAGAAGAAGGGGGGAAGAAAAACATCCCAACCAAACAGTATCTTGGAAAACAAAGCACAAAACCTGCTAGAGGCCAGGGAAAGGATCTGCCTGGACAGGAGGACACGAGCTGCTCAATACCCTTTGATGCGGCTGCTGTCTTCCTGGAGGGAGCTCACAGCTATTTCTCACCCCTCACCATCATTCCAAAGCCAGTAACACACCATGATGCTCCGTGAAAATATATGGACCTGCACGGTGTGGGGCAGGGTAGATGCAGGTGAGAGGGAAGGGAAAGGGAAGGGAAAGGGAAAGGGAAAGGAGGAACATCATTTCTCTGCATCTCTCAAGGCAGGCAGGTTGCTCCCAGGACATGGAGGATCCTGGAGGGATCCTGGTGCCCCTAACCCCAACAGCACAAACAGGCCAAGTGGAGAGGCAAGTGGACAAAGAGAAACTCCTGGAAATAAATTTCCAAAATCAAAGGGAAGCTCTTATAAATTGAAGTTTCAGGAGGGAAAGCAAACCCTGAGAGGAAACCAGGGTRGTCTGCAGGCAGAGAGGGTGGGCAAAACCACCATGGGTGAGAGCACATGCGGTGGGGAAAGTCAAAGAGGTACAACCCAAGCATGAAGGGACTAATATAGACACGTGAGGAGCTGTGGCTCCCCCATGCCTTTAAGTGTTCAAAACCAGGTTGGACTGGGCTTGGAGCAATCTGGACTAGTGGAAGGTGTCCCTGCCCATGGCAGGGAGCCGGAACTGGATGAGCTTCAAGGTCGCCTCCAACCCAAACCCTTCTGTGATTCTATGGTGGGCATCACCAGGTTTGGAAGAGAATGTGAAACCCCACATGGAGGAGCCCCARTTCAGTCACCCCAATGCAATAGCCAAGCTGTGCATTGGAGAAGTGCCCCACTGGCCTGCCAGCCTGGCTCTGGCAGTGGCCAGCAGCATAGCTGGGAAAAAAACATGAGTCATCAGTGTTTGCAGAGGGATTTGAGCATAATACACTAACTTCTGACAATCC
Source organism: Amblyornis subalaris (assembly GCA_018881555.1). Taxonomy (NCBI): domain Eukaryota; kingdom Metazoa; phylum Chordata; class Aves; order Passeriformes; family Ptilonorhynchidae; genus Amblyornis; species Amblyornis subalaris. The sequence goes on from JACAXG010000078.1 coordinate 3,935,372, forward strand.
ACTTCCACTGGAGGTGGCACGTGTTACCTCGACTTACTCTGCGCAGATCTGAACTCCAGTGTCAGACTCCCTCGCATGCACCGACATTCACAGCTTATGTGCTGCGTAAGAAAGCACTTGGCACGTTTTTAACCTGCTGCCTGACATCTTCCAGGGTGCCTCKTGGCTCCTGAGCTGTGATGAAAGCGGAATAATTGCTTCCATGGTTGTACAGGCCACATCCATGCTGGTGGACTGCTCCTCCAAGCCCAGAGCTGCGCCCCGAGGCTATTCTGCACTCAGCCCTGCTGATAAACACCTCCACTAACTGGAATTAACCCTGTGATCGTTCCCAGATGTATCCCACGCACATAGAAACTCCCACACATCCAGGTGTGTTGGTGTCTGCTTCCAGAGAAAGGGATCCAGGCTTTAAAGGCTTTAAAGCTGTTTTGGAAAGAAGTGTGAGGTCTCCTGTCTCCCATGGCTGGCTGGGCACTGACTGCAGAGACACTGGTCTGTGACTCAGTGTGCAAATCCCAACAGTCCTGGAAGGCCAAAATACACCAAGCAGCAGGAAAAAAAGGGCAGTTTTCCAGCTATCTAGTACAGGAAAGAACAGCAGACACAAGTCTCCCCTAAAACTTCACTGCCAACATGAAGAAATCTGGGCTGTTGTACCTGCTCTGAATTCCTGGGGCCGCAGGCCAAATCAAACTCAATAACCAGTAACAAAACTTCCACTGAAACCTAGTCCTGGATAATTTGGTCATTTAGGAGAAAAGATTAAAGGGGACATTTATAGGATAAACATCTGTTTATCCTAAAAAACCCAGGTGTCTGTAACTCAGATACACACAGACAAGTGCAGGCCCAACATCATATAAACGTGGAGCAATGGAAATAAATGTAATTATAAATCATCTCCCAATCCTGTCTCCATCCTGCCCTCACTACCACTGCTGAAGATGTGTCACAGCTGTTCCGGACAGAGATAAGGTACATGCTGGCTAGTGGCCAGAGGCCATCACGGTCCAGGAGCCAATGACATGACTCCTATGTTCACTCTACAAAGCATTCAGGCATCCCTTGAGCCTCAGACATGATACTCACAATTATTCTGTAAGAGAAAATGCTTCAACAGGTACAACATGGGATACCTGCTCCCATAAGGGCCCATGCCCTCCACACAGTGCCTTCCAATGATCCAATGTTCCAAGTAACCAAAGCCTGACGCAGTACAGAGGGATTTTTTGGACCAGTCTCTGAGTTCAAATGCAGTCTCTCAGTTCTTTAATGAACCCTTGAGCTGGGAAGCAAACAGAAGATGCTACTGTACCCTCAGTCCAGCCCCCAAATCAGAGAGAATTGAAAGGGTTACAGTTGGGAGGGACCTTAAAGCTAATCTTGTTCGAGCCCCCTGCCATGAGCAGGGACACTTTCCACTAGACCAGGTTGCTCCAAGCCCTGTCCAACCTGGCCTTGAACACTTCCAGAGAAGGGGATGGGGGAAGTCTTTCTCAATGAGCTGTGCTGCTTACAAACAAGGGAGAAGAGACAGACACAGTCTGGAGGAGGCAACGCTGCGATGAGTCAGAGCCAAGATGAGTGGTGCTGCTCGACCAAAATGGAGAAATTACCGTTTGGGGCAATCAAGGTTGATTTAGCTATTTCTGCACCTCCTTCACCTAAAAAATCAGCTTGGAGAGAGCAGGCTCAGCGGCAGCAACTGACATGGAGCTTCCTGCCCCACTGCCACATCTGGCTGGATCCGGGAGAGCGCCTGGTCAGCTCCAGATCTCATTACCACACAGATTTGGGTGGCTGCCTGCTTTTAGGAATGAGGCTGTTAACAGGCGTCTGACACATGTACTGTGTCTCCATGAGTCACAGCTGCACAGTGCTGAGGAAAACACTGCTCCATCACGGTTATCTAGTGAGGAAACTGCTGAAAGCCTGTGCTTTTGGGGCGGCTTATTAAGAAACAAAGCTAGAACACAATCAATATTAATACTGAATATCAACACAAGTGGGATTGAGGTGGGCATTTTTTATGGCTTTGCTTCTTGCTTTCCCTCCAAATGCACGGAACAACTGAGGCTGAGGGAAATTAAACTATCTACACTAATCAGCTGTTGTCTTCTGTGCTAACAGCATGAAGGGCTTGGAGGGAAGAGCTGGTTTGCCACAGGCTCCAAAGAGGATGCTCTCAGAAGCTAACACGTTCTTTCAGCTTGATGAAGAATTTAGCCCTGTTCCCTGCATTGAACAAGTGGTTAAAGATGAGAAAACCCATCTGGGAGCTCAGAGGAGACACAGGGGAGAGGTGAGCCTACAGCAGAGGGGCTGGATCCAGCTTGTGGATATGCATCCTTCCCACAGCATTACAAACATGTGTGTTCCAGTGAGGTCTGTCCTGAATGCCTGAAAGGCCTGTTCATTCTCAACAGAGGAAAAAATCACTGCTTGGGATAATCACAGAATCACAGCATGGTTTGGGTTGGGAGAAACCTGACAATTCAGCCAGTTCTAACCCACTCTGCCAYGGGCAGGAACACCTTCCACTACACCAGGTTGCTCCAAGGCCTGTCATGGCTTTGAACACTTCCAGGGATGAGCCAGCCACAGCTTCTCTGGGCAGCCTGTGCCAGGGCCTCACCACCCTCACAGCAAAGAATTTCTTCCCAATATCCCATCTAACTCTGCCCTCCAACAGTTTGAAGCCATTCCCCCTTGTCCTGTCACTCAATGGTCTTGGAGTCCCTCTCCAGCTGTCCTGGAGCCCCTTTACGCACTGGCAGGGGCTCTAAGGTCTCCCTGGAGCCTTCTCTTCTTCAGGTGGACACTCCCAGCTGTCCCAGCCTGTCTCCAGAGSAGAGAGACTCCAGCCCTTGGAGCATCTCTGTGAACTTCTCTGGGCTCACTCCAGCAGCTTCACATTCTTCCTATGCTGAGGGCTCCAGAGCTGGAATCAGTACTTCAGCTGGGGTCTTATGATCTTCTTCTTGGTACTGCCCACCCTCTCACACATCCATTTGCTACACTTTAGTCCAAAAGATTGCATTTCCTAGTTACTGTATTCTGATGTTTTCATGTGTAGAAGGCCATGACCAGCCATCAGTTGAACAAGGCACTTGGAGAAGGCCAGCACCTGACTTTAAACAAGCCTGAAGCTATATYAGAAATGCTACTGCAGCCTCCTCTCTCCTGACTCCTCAGGGGACAGCGCAGCAGGGGACAGCAGTGTGGGGGGAAGACAGGTCATGTTCCACGGATGGCGCTGCCCAGCTAGATTGTCACACTCCTGCCCTGTCAAGGCTCAATTTGGACTTTAACCCTTGCAGGTAGAGTCCTGAAGGCAAGGCTGTTCGTATTTCCTCTGTCAGCTCTGCAGTAGCTCTGGCAATCCTGGGCTGTGGAAGCTTGTTGTAAAGAGATTCATGGAATCAGAGAATGGTTGGGGTGGAAAGGGACTTCTAGAGATCACCTTGTCTAACCTTCTCCTCAAGCAGGTTCACCCACAGCAGGCTGCACAGGATTGTGTCCAGGTGGGGTTTGAATATCCCCAGGGAAGAAAACTCCACAGCCTCTCTGCTCGGGCTGTTTTAGTGCTCTGTCACACTCACAGTAAAGAGGTTTTTTCTCATATTGAGATGGAACTTCCTGTGCACCAGTTTTTTCTGTTGCCTCTTGTCTCATCGCGGAGCACCAGCAAGCAGAACCTGGTTCATCCTCTGACTCCTCCTTGCAAATTCTGACAGACATGAATGAGCTCCCCTCTCAGTTTGTCTCTTCTCGAGGCTGAATAGGCCCAGCTCCCTCAGCCTGTCCTCCTAAGAGGGATGCTCCAGTCCCCTCATCATCTTTGAGGCTGAAGCTGCGGGCAGCAGGGTGAGTCAGTAGCTTCCACTGTTCATGCTTTTTGTACAAGCAAAAGCATGTGCCAGGCAGAGTTAGGCATGGAGCTCCAAACGGCAGAGGGCTGCTGGAGGGAAGCAGCCCCACGGGGAACAGGATGGGAAGGAAGGTTCTGGAGAGCCTCTGCAGGGGGATCTGGAAGAGCTGGCTCGATGGGTCAAGGCCACTGTATGAGGTTCAATACGGTCAAGTGCTGGGTCCTGCACCTAGGTCACTACAACCCYGTGCAGAGCTACAGGCTGASGCCAGAGTGGCTGGAAAGTGCACAGCAGGAAAGGCCCTGGGGGTGCTGGCCGACAGCAGCTGAACATGAGCCAGGCGTGCCCAGGTGGGCAAGAAGGCCAATGGTACCCTGACTTGTATCAGCTACAGTGTGGCCATCAGGCCCAAGGCAGTGATGGTTCTCTTGTACTGGGCACTGCTGAAGTACCTCAAATCCTGTGTGCAATTCTAGGCCTCTCATGACCAGAAAGACTATGAGGTGCTGGAGCATGTCCAGAGAAGGGCAGTGGAGCTGGCAAAGGGTCTGGAGCGAAGAGTCTGATGAGGAGAGGCTGAGGGAGCTGGGGGGGCTGGAGAAAAGGAGTRGCTCAAGAGTGGACCTTCTCACTCTCTACAACTCCCTGAAAGGAGGGTGGAGCCAGGTGGGGGTCAGGCYCTTCTCCCAGGTAACAAGTGACTGGATGAGAGGAAACGGCCTCAAGTTGTGCTATGGGAGGTTTAGGCTGGATATCTGGGAAAATTTCTTCATGGAAAAGGTTGTCAAGCTCTGGCACAGGCTGTCCAGGGCGGTGGTGGAGTCTCCATCTCTGCAGGGATTTAAAAGCCGTGGGGATGTGGCACTCGGGGACATGGGTTAGTGGTGGCCTTGGCAGTGCTGGGGGAACAGCTGAACTCAACGGTCTCAGAGGGCTTTTCCAATCCACATGATTCTGTGATTCTGTGACAGAGCACAGAATCAAAGGGAGAGGCTGTAGACGTGCAGCCCAGCAGGATGGCTTATGGCCACCAGCCCTGCCCTGACCAGCTGGAGCACAGAGCATCCCTCTTGCTGTTCTGCCTGACCAGGCTCACCAATCACCCAGACATCCCTAAGCAGCAGCTTCCTGCAATTACAAGCAGCAGAACTCATGTGCCAATTAGATGCACACCAATATCCTCTTTGGCCCTTGATCTAGGCCAGATCTCAGCCCTGAGATGCAGCAGAGCCACGCTGCTTCATCCACGATCCTGGAGACTGGATGGAACATCCCCTGGCTGCAGGCCAGGAGGGCTCTCCTCTCCCTCTCCTCTTCCTCACCTATTCTTCTCTTCCCTTCTACACAGGGACAGCACAGGTGCCTGTGCTGGGTGGGAGATCTCAGCCAGAGACACACACGTGTGTGGTGTACACAGGAGAACGGCAATGTCTCTTCCCATTCTACATAAGATGCCAGGCTGCCAAAAAATCTGAATTCCATACCAGCTGAGGGCAGCACTTGCTACCCGGGATACCTCTGGGATTCTGAGAGAGACCAGGCAGAAGGGCCAGCCTCTGTTCAAGAAGTAGCTCTAAGTTTCTCACACTTCTCTTCCCAGTTTCTGGGAGATTTGATTCCCTCCCACAGACCCAAGACCTTGTCCCTGGCACTGAGTGCAGCAATTGGTCAGTGACATGGCAGTGCTGCTCACAAACCATGCTGGGAACCTTTGAGTCGCTGTCTGGAGGCCTGGCCTCAGGAAGAACACGCCTCCTGGGGACCAGTCACACTCTGGGCCTGAAAAACTGGCTAGTTTGTTACCACCTCACTGCCAGATGCTCCTGAAAGGTGCCATGGCACCACTCCAAAAGGGAAGGCACAGCCAACTGCAACAAGAAGCCTGCTGCCATGGGACAGGAGCTCTGGAGATGCTCCACTCCCTAACACCTGTGTTTTTGATCATCCAACTACTCACTTCCCTGACTTCCTTGGGTGGGTGGAGCTCTCTCCTGTGCTCCTTGTGGGACACAAGGCCCCCGGAGACCTCCTGGCTCAGACTGAAGAGCCCACCAGGGCTGTTTGTTCGGAGACAGACACCCAAAAACCAGCCTCCGCGGGATGTCGCCTAGAGGGGTACACCCACACCTGCACAGCACGGCCTCACACTGTCCTCTCTCAGGACAAGGATCTGCAATCCACCTCCCCCTCTACAGATAATGGTGGTCCCCATCCCTCCCCACCTGCTCTGGATCTGAGATGGAGAGGTGAGCACCCCACAGAGGCTGGGAGCAGCCAGCCCCCCCCTTTCTCATGTGCTGATAGGGCTTTCCCGCCTTCCCAGCTCTTGGCACGCTGCTTTCACATGTCTCAAGAACCCTGCTCACCTGCTGACTTCTGAAACATTGTTAATCCTTGCAGCTTCCAGCAGAGCATCTTCTGAAATGCAGAAAGAAGGGAAAGGGTGTTAGCATGGACACACACACACGGACATCCTAACCCAGAGTGTGCAGGGGCTGCTGTGGCAAAGCCAGCAGGTCCTGAGCTCACAGCTCTCACTGACCACCCCAGTGAGCAAGGGGCTATTCTTGCGAGCAGGTTACCTCAAAATCTCTCGCTCTGCTGGTGACTGACCCCAGCCCCCCATCRCACACCCTGCGAACAGGGATGGTGGGGTGCAGCAGGCTTCACAGAGCAGCGGGCACTGTCACCCCAGGGTGTCACACCCTCAGCCAGAGGTTTCCAGACGCCACARCAGTGAAGAGCTTCTACCACAGAGTCAGAACGACACCCCCTGGCTACAGAAGGGAAGGGCAGCACTCAGCTCTGGGAGATGGGATAAGGGATGGGATGGTTTGGGTTGGGGACCTTAAAGCTTATCTCATTCCATCCCCCTGCTATGAGAAGGGGTATCTTCCACTACACCTGGTTGCTCCAAGCCCTGTCCAACCTGGCTTTGAACACTTCCAGGGATGGGACAGCCACAGCTTCTCTTATGTGTGCCTCTAACCTCTGCCAGTGCCTCACCACCCTCACAGGGAACAATTTCTTCCAAATATCCCATTTAACTCTGCCATCTGTCAATACAAAGCCATTCCCCCTTGTCCTGTCTCTTCAGGCCCTTGTCCAAAGTCTCTCTCTAACTYTCTTGGAGCCCCTTTAGGCACTGAAGCACTAAGGATAATCCCTTCCCTGGAGAGCTTCCCAAGGACACCCACATCTCCTCCCAAAGGGCACAGGACTCTCCGTCTTGCATCCCGGCCCTCCCACTCCGGGGCTGGCCCCAGCAGCGATAGTCACCCTTGGACAGGTGGTCCCRCAGGTAGCAGTAGGCCAGTGCAGTGATGAGGGCTGGCAGTCCTGCTCCCAGGGAACAGCTCCCAGCTCCACTCTGATGCCCGCTGGGGTCTCCCGCACGACAGCAGTGCTGCTCTGCACCGGAGGGCCGTGGCGTCAGCTCTCCGAGGGATGTCATGAGGCCGGACGATGTCCCTGGCAGAAGGCAGCCAGTGCTGGCCAGGCCAGTGGTGGGTGGCCAGGGGGTCTGCAGTGGGGCCAGGCTTGGGACAGGCAGCCCCGGCCTCTCCGCTGTGGGGATCCCCTTTAGGCCTGGCCCATTAACTACGAGGGAGCCTCCTGGGCCTGGCCYCATTGTTAAAGGGGTACACCCGGGGACCGACCGCATGGCTAGCGGGCAGCTCCCGGGGCCCGGCCCCGTTGATAAGGGCGCGCCCCCCGGGCCCGGTCCCGTTACCGCGGGTTTCCCCCCCGGACCTCTCTGTCGCCCCCTGCAGGCCACGATCCGCCATAGCAGCCGCGCACTTGGCGGCGTCTGCGCGAGCTCGCGGCGCCCCCTGGCGGCCAAAACCGGGAGCACCCGCGGTCCGGCGGTCCCGGCCCTCGCAGCCACAGCCGCCGCCGCAGTCCCGTAGGTCGCACGTGAAGGCGACCGCCATGACCGCGCTCGGAGGAGCCGCGCCAGGCCCTGCGGCAGGGGGCGGAAAGCCAGAGAGGCCAGCATGGTCCACTCGCTCCCRGCACTGCGCCGCTCGCACCTTACCCCCCCCCGTCGCTGAAGCCGGCGGATCAAGATGGCGGCTGCCGGCCGCCGGCCGGCGGGGCTTGATGCGGGAGGCGCGCAAGGCATTCCGGGAGATATAGTCCCGGTTGCGCCCTGCGTCGCGCTTCTCGCGCCGCCGTGGACTACAACCCCCGAGGGGCGCCGCGGCGCTGCCCGCCCGGGGCATGCCGGGAAAACGGCGTCCGCTACGAGACGTGCAGGAAAGTGGCTGGCGAGCTCCGGCAGGGGGCGCAGTGCGGGGGGAAGGGGAGGGGGGAAGGTTCGAGACCGGCCCGGGCACGCGCATGCGTCACGCAGAGGGGGTGCGCGCATGCACGAACGCACGTGCACGAGCGCAGGCGCGCGTGCGCGCACACTCAGAGCTGTGTTTGCACAGAGTGCGCGCACGGGCGCACACACACATCAAACATTACACACACGCATCAAACATCACACACACATCAAACATCACACACAGACACATCACACACAAACATCAAACGTCACACGTACATCAAACATCAGACACGCACATCACACAAACACACCTCAAACATCACACACACAGAGCACACACACCTGTGCTCACACGTGCATGGACGCACGTGGGCACGCAGGTAGTCACACATGCACGCACAGGGGTGCACATACACACGTGCACTCACGCACACACTCGGGTGCACGTGCTTCTGCACGCACACATGCAATGCCACACGTGTACACACAGGAACTTGTGCACACCTGCACACCCACGTACACGCACGCTCTCCTGTGTACACATGCCCCGTGCAGCTGTGCACACACATGTGCAGCACTTGCATGCCCAGGCAGGACTTGCACATATAGTGGTGGTGCGAATCCTGGGCAACTGCTGCAGGCTGGGCTGGGAATAGATGCCTCTGGGGGATGCTTGTGTGGGCACATGCGCAAGCGTGTGCATGTGCGTGTGAGTGCACATGTGTGCATGCATGCTCCTATCCTCCTAAAGTTGCCCACAGCCCCCTTTCCCACCCCAGGATTTGCCACCAGTGGTTCCCATTTTCTCCAGTTCCTGTTTCACCCCAGTTCCCCCCATTTCCCCCATTATCCCAGCAGCCATTTGCCCAGTTTGTCATCCCATCATCACTCCAGCACTTCCACAGGGTCCCACAAATTCCTGGGTTAAACAGGGCTGCTGAGAAGGTGCATTTTAGGTATTTGATTAAAAAAAAAATCTTGGGTTTTTTTCAGAAGACTTGCATATATTGCCTGAATTATTGATTCCCTGATTAAGCTCCGCACACTGCTGGCAGATGTGTGATGGTGAAGCAGAGATAAGGATGGGGAGCAGGGAGAAGAGACAGGGCTTGGGGAGCCAGGAAGCTGGGAAAGACCCTGGAGTGTGGGGCAGAGTGTCAGAAATGGGCATTTCTGACACAGGGGCCAGCAGGTCTGGGAGTTCTTACAGGCAGCCCAGTGCTCCCAGTTCCCCAGTCCAGTTCCCTTAGCTCCATCAGCTCAGTGCTCTCACTTCACCAGCCCAGCTCCTCCAGCACCATCAGCTCAGTGCTCCCCGTTCCCCAGTCCAGCTTCCCCAGTTCCATTAGCCCAGTGCTCCCAGTTCCCCAGCTCAGTTCCTCCAGCTCCATCAGCTCAGCGCTCCAGTTCCCTAGCCCAGCTTCCCCAGCTCCATCACCCCAGTACTCCCAGTTCCCCAGTCCAGCTTCCCCAGCCTGACTGCTGGCTCCCCCCACCCAGTTCCTCAGTCCAGTTCTTCCAGCTTCAACAGCCCGGTTCTGCCAGGTACCCAGCCCTGTTCCCCCAGCTCACCAGCCCTGTACTCCTCCCCAGCCCAGCTCCCTGGCTCCTCCAGCCCAGATACCCCATCCCCCCAGCCTGTCCCCCCTACCCTGTGCTCCCCATGCTGGCTGCATTCCAGGCTAGGAATGGCATGTGGTGCCACACGCTGTGCTGGCTTGGGATGTGGGGGCTCCTGCTTCCAGTGCCAGGACTGCTGGGGGCTGGGAAGGGCTGTGGTGTGATGGCACCTACCTTCCTGCCTCCCTGGAGAGAGGCTGGGAACATCCCAGACTTCCACAGCAGAGTTGCCAGGAAGGGCAGGGAGAGAAGGATGAGGGGAAAGAGTCCCCCTGCACCAGCCACAGCACCCTGTCCCCTGCCCTGCCTGTCCTCAGCCATCCACTGCAGATGGCTTTGGGGTTCCCACTTCCAGTGGGACAGGATGCCAGAGGTTCCCTTGGCTCCTTTTCCCAGGTGAGGATGCTGGGCGTAGCAGTGTGGTATGGTGAGCCCTGTGATGCCAGGTTCCCATCTCCTCACAGGTGCTGAGCATGGTGAGATCCCTGTGCCCCCCTTCCCCTCTGGCTACTGCATCCCTGGAAGGGCCTCATCCTGGATAAAGGGCTCGGTGCCATGTTCCCGCTGCCGACACAGACTTCACTTTGCCAGTCTAGGCACATGCTACGCTGCTCCGTCATCCTTTACAGTTATTCATGGGAACTGGAAGAGGATTCCTTGGTGTTCCCAAGTGGAGAAAAAGAAATCCTGAGTCCGCAGCATTTTCAGAGCTGGATGGGAAGCCTGAGCTGTTCCAAAAATAACATCCTAGTCAGCACCGCTGATGGCAGCATGCCCACCAGCTCACAGCCATGGTACAGTGGGGATGCCATGAGAGGGCCTGGCACTGGCACAAGGGATAGATGATGCTCATGTGCTGCACGGGTAGAGGGCATAGAGTCACAGTGATGGTGTCACAGCAGGGTCGCCTGTAGAGGGGCTGCAGGTCTCTGTCCTGCATGCGTGTCCCCTCCTACCCTATACGGAATCATGGAATCGTTTGGGTTGGAAAAGCTCCCTGAGACCACTGAGTTCAACCACTCCCCCCGTACTGCCAAGGCCACTACTAAACCATGTCCCCAAGTGCCACATCCACATGACTTTTAAATCCCTCCAGGGGTGGGGACTCCACCAGTGCCAGGGCTGGATGACCCTTTCAGTGAAGACATTTTCCCAATATCCAACCTAAACCTTCCCGGTGCACAGTACAAGGGTCCCTGCAAGTGCCACAACTGTCCGCATCTGTGTCCTCCAGCTGCTCCCGGCCCCCCTGCTACCCGGGCTGCCCCCCGCTCTGCCACGGGCTGCCCTTCCTCCCAGTGATCCCGGTTTCCCCCTCCCGGTGCTTTTGGTTCCCCGCTGGCTGCCCCCGCGATCCTCCCCAGCTCCCCCTGCCCGGTGCTCCCGGTTCTCGCCCGGTCCTCCCGGTCCCCGCTCCGACGTTCCCGGTTTCCCCCCGGCTTCTCCCCACTGTTTCTCCCGGTGCCCTCCCACCCAGATTCCCCCGGCTCCTCCCTCTCAGTACTCCCTGTCCGCCCCCCAACTTCCCGCCAGATCTCCCCSTCCTTCCGATTCCTCCTCCCGGTGCTCCCCGCCCCCGGCCCGCCCCCGGCCCGCCCCTCGCGGTCCCATCGCGCCCCGCGCCCCGCGATGCCGCCGTAGGGGCYGCCGCCTCCCGCGGCACCGGCACCGGCAGGGTGGGGGCGTCCTGGGGCCATGTCGGGTCACGACAGCGGCATGTCGGGTCGCGACAGCGTGCAGATCCCCGATGATCGGGACTTCGGGGCGTTCCGGGCGGAGTGCGAGTCGGAGCGCGGCTGGAGCCTCACCTACAGCAAGGGCGGGGTGGGGGTCTGGGTGCAGCTGCTGGAGCCCGAGCGCGCCCTCCACAAGATCAAGGTGAGACCTCCCGCCCGGCACACCCTGGTACGCGGTGAGGCACCCCCGCCCAMCCTGGGCACCCCCTGGTCCACGGTGAGACCCCCCCGCCCCGGCATCCTGCGGGACCGGGGTACCCTGCGGCACGGGGAGGGGCGCGGGGCCCCCACGGGGGACCTGGAGGCAGGAGGGACCCTGGGGCTATGCTGCAGCTTGGACTTGGGGGGAGGGAGCTGGGACCTCACGGTGAACGGGGACCGGGGACTCCATAGTGAGTGGGAAACTCGGGGGTTGAACCACTACCCAGGGGTGAGCGGGGACCCCAGGGAGTAGTGGGGGTCCCTCTGGTGATGTAACACGTCGGGTCGAGTGGGGACTTGGCCGAGCTGGCCCCCGATGGCAAGCAGGGGCCCCAGGACAGGTGCGGTTAGCCGGCGCACCAGGACAAGTGGGCACTCTGGGGGGAGTGGGGACACCAAGACAAGCACAACGCCGGGGCTGAGCCAGGGACAAGCAGGCACCCCTGAGGACAAAGGGACTGTGCGAGGGGGGACTGGGGCCTCACCCAGGGGCAAACGGGGACCCCCAGGGTGTGTGGAGCCATGGGTCCTCGGTGCTGCCTGTCCCCACTTCACCCATGGGAACTCACCTCCCACACTTGCTGCATGCCAGAGGTGGGCTGGGGGCCTCCTTGGAGCCTGCGGCCACCAGCCTGCTGTCACTGGGGTTGTCCCCCTTGCYCAGAGCTCCCCATGTCCCCACTGCATCTCCCAGTGGATCTCTTCCCCCTCGGTGCCAGCGTACAGGCACAGGCAGGTCCACGCTCATCCTGGCTCATCTCTCTGGCAAAGTGGGGACACCAGGATTTCAAGGGACAACTTGAGACAGGAGCAGTGTCCAAATGGGGTTGCCTCTGGCTGATGTCCCTGTCCCTTGTGGCAGCTCCATGAAGCTGTCCTGATGCAGTGGGTGGCATCACCCTCGCCACGGTGCCAAGCCCGGGTGGTGGCGGTGACGGTGGCAGCAGTGACAGTGCGGCCTGCTTACACACTGCTCTGCAGCAGCTGCGCGAGCAGTCGGCACCAGCACTGCCAGGGAAACCTGTCCCTGGGGCACTGGCACTGGCTGTGCCCGGCTCCCGGCATGGAACTGCTGCGTTGCTTCCACCATAGCACGTTGGAGGGATTTGGGCTGCTGTGACCTGGGAACAGGTCCCTGTCATGCCCTGGTGGCAGCAGTGAACCCTGGGAAGGGGGATGGTGGTGCCTGGGGTGTGGGGACTCTCTGGTGCCACTTCCACCCTACCCCGTCCCCACAGACATGGGTACCCATGCTGGGTGGGATGTGGAGCCTCCATCACTGTGYGTCTGGGCATGGTGGCATGGGCACCCACTCTGTGGGACAGTGCATCCTGACTCCCCCCCCCCCACCCCCCCAAGCTCCTCGTGTCCCCCAGCCCTGCTGCTTGCTCTTGGGGATTGCTGCATCCCAAAACATCTCCCGGTGGGATTGAGGTGACTCTTGAGTGCGTCCCCTGCCTGTCCCACAATCCCGGTGTGCCACGTTGGCGTGGCAGGGACCCAGCCCACTCCAGGATGTCCTGGTATGGCTGCTCCAGCCACAGCACCTGAAACTGTCTTTTGCCTGTGGGGGTCCCTGAGTCAGGTCCTGCCCCTTTCCACGCCCTCCTGGACAGATCCTGCTTGGAAAGATCCTGCTGGGTGTTCATGTGTTGGTGCCACGTGTGCCACCGGGTACTGGGGATCCTGTGGAGTAACAATCCTTGTCCCCACCATGTGGCTCCCAGCAGCACCCAGGCCCACCATCCCACCCAGGGTGAGATGATCCTGCTGGATTTTGGTGGGATGGACACGTGGCGTTGCTGATGTGGCACAGCAAGGTATGGCCGAGGGGTTTGCCCCTCACGCTGGGGGTCTCTGTGTGGGTGCTGGGGGTTCTCCATAGCCTCCCAGGAGCTGTTTTCCCCCTGGATTAATCCTGGATTCCTCCCGGATTCCTTGCCTAACGAAGTGGAACCTGAAGGTCTCACCCTGCTTTGAGGCTGCTGCCCCCCCCACCCCCCTCCATTAGGGATGCAGCTCCCGTCTAACCTGTTTTCTGGAGTCTGGGAACAAGTTGGTGCCGTGGCTGATTCATCGGCGGGACATTTGGTGCCGTTGGGACTGGCTACGGGTTGGGAGACCCCAGCCAGGACGCCCCTGCTCACCAAGTGAGGCAGTGAGTTGGTGCCTGGGGATCTGAGATCTCCCAGGGGAGATGGTTCTGATGCCTGAAATTGGGAGTACCTGAAACAGAGACTGGACAAAGTTAGTGGATAAAGGTAGGAATTTATTGAAGGCCTTCRACTGGTACACCTCTGGTGCAGAGCCTTGCAGAGGTTAGGCTGGACCCAAGATGGACCCCAATCACGAGTTTTCCCCGCCAGAGATAGGTTTGGTGCATTTGCATATCAGAACTTAATTGTCCAATTACAGTTCCAAGTAATGAAGTAATATTCCCCCATTCAYCCCCCTCCCAATTCACTTTTGTTTATACTTAGGCCTAGGATGGTGACCGTGGTTCCCAGGCCTAGAAGGAATTGTTTTGTTTTAACTAGAATGTGAAGAGAGCTTGTTAAGCACATAATACGGAGTTCAGAATTACATACTGGTATAGTGCAGCATTAGAAAAATCCAAAAGCTGATACTTAAGGCATCAGTTTCCCCTCTAAACTGGCTGCTCCCAAAGAATGGCCAGGAGCCATCTCATGGGATGAGGCGGAAGATCTGGGATGTTGGCAGAGCTGCCAATGTGGCTGAGCTTGGGGACCTCCTTGGTGGCCGCAGGCCCCCCCACCCCTGGGCAGGGGTGGGGTGTCTCCTCCTTGGATCTGCTGCTGTCCCACAGTCTGGCACCCATTAGATGTTCCCTTGGGCCTGGTATAACCCCAGCCCTGGGGACGTCATCTCTCTTCCTTCTCCACCTCCTCTTCCTCCTCCTCCTCCTCCCCCCATCAGTCAATATTGACTCAGGGCTGCGGCGTGCGGCTCCGGGCGCTTCCCAGGTGGCACCATCCCCTCTTCCGCTTCGACCCCCCTGGCACTCTCTGGGATGTGAGTCAGCTGCAGGGCCGGTCCTGCACTACCGGCTTGACCAGCCTCGCTGCTCTGGGAATAATCCACCTGAGCATGATGCCGGGCTGGCCTGGGTGCAGGTGGGAGCAGGGGTACTCCAAGCACGTCACCCAGGGAGGCTCTCCCCAAAACTGCCCTGCAGGGGTGGGTGTCTTCGGACAAGTTTTTGGGTGAAGGGAGGGGCTGGAGATGGGCTCTCTGGAGCAGGGGTGGGTCTCTGAGACTGAGGATAAGCACTGTGGGGTTGGGGGCAGACACCATGGGGCAGGGATGGATCTGTGGGGTTGAGGAAGCATTCCCTAGGGTTGGGGATGGGTTCTGTTGACCAGGGAATGGGCCTGTGGAGTTGAAGATGAGCATTGTGTAGTTGGGGATGGATTTTATGAGATTGGGAATAGGCTCCCTGAGGCAGGGACGTGTCACTGGGGTTGAGGATGAGCACTGTGGAATTGGGGCTGGGCTGTGTGGGGCAAGGATGGGATTGAGGATGAGTACTGTGGGGGGACAGGCTCCACGGCTGTGTCCCACCAACGGGCTGTGTGGGCTGTGCCCCACTGCTGGGTGGTTCTGTGCCCCTTCCCAGGGTTGAGGGGTCTCCAGTACCGTGTACTGGGGTGACAGCTCCACCCCTTAATCCTGAACCCCAGGGTCTGGGGCACAGGAGGGGCTTACGCCATCCCTGGGGGTAACCAGGAGCCGGTGGCATCCCCAGGGACAGGCACTGGCTGCTCTCCCTGCYGCACGCTCGGCTCCGGTGCCCTTGACCTGTCTCCTTGTTTCCTCACCTTCCCTGGATCTGGCTGCCATGCTTACAGAGCAGCTCCCCACTCTGCTGCCCCACCCACCCCGTGTGACCCATGCTGCCCCAAGGCACCAGGCACAGCCCTACATACTGGCTCCCTCCRGCTCCCCCGTGCAGGGATGCAGCTTTGGAGGGAGCACAGTGATGGGGCAGGTAGCTCAGCTCCACACTACCTTGAGGCCCTGCTTGCCTGTGCTACAGGGTGGTTCTGGGTGGCAAGCTGAGCTGCTGGTTGGGGTCCAGATCTTCTTGAAGTGGTTTGCGTTGATTTTTTTGCGAATCTGAGAGGAGACACAGCCCCCCCCTTTCCTGGGGCTTCCCACAGCTGCCTTCCCACCTGGGGGTCTCCACAGCCACCCTCCCATCCAGGGGTACCCACAGCCACTCTCACACTTTAGAGTCCCCACTGCCTCCCTCCTGCCTGAGGGTCCCCACTGCCATTCTCATGTGAGTCCCCACAGCCACCTTCTCACCTGGGGGTCCCCATGGCAACCCTCCCACCATGAGGTCCCCACTGGCACCCTCTTGGGGATCCCCACAGCTGACCTCCTGCCTGGGGGTCCCCATGGCCACTCTGCCACCCTGGGGACTGCTGGTAGGTCTCTCACGCCCCCCGCCTTGCAGTGCAGGATGGAATGCAGGGACGTGCCGGCAGAGACGCTGTACGACGTGCTCCATGACATCGAGTACCGCAAGAAGTGGGACACCAATGTGATCGAGACCTTTGACATCGGGAGGCTGACGGCCAACTCCGATGTGGGCTACTACGCCTGTGAGGAGGGGGCCGGGGACTCTGGGGGTTCCTGGGGGAGGGCTGAGCCCCAGGGCTGCTACCAACCCAGCCCTGGGTTTGGCATCTGGGGGATCCATGGTGCYTGGCATTGAAGGGAGGAGCCTGGATACCAGTTCGGGGGGATTTGGCGGGGTATGAGGGGACTGCACACTTTGAGAGGAGTGTCTCACTCTGGAACCCCCCCACTGGTGCTGTCTCCAGGGAGGTGTCCCAAGCCCCTGAAGAACCGGGATGTGGTCACACTCCGCTCCTGGCTGCCCATGGGCTCCGACTACATCATCATGAACTACTCTGTCAAGCACCCTGTGAGTTTAGCTGGGCACCAGGAGTCCTGTGGTGCTGGGATGGGGCTGGAGCTCACTCAGAGCTTGGGGGGATTGGAGGGGTTGGGGGGCTGCTCTGGGGGGTTGTGACAGCCCTACTTGGTGGCTGGTGCCTGCTGTACCCCACCTGCCCTGCCACTGAGTCATGTCCCTCCCTTGTCCCCCACCACAGAAGTACCCCCCCCGCAAGGACATGGTGCGGGCGGTCTCCATCCAGACGGGCTACCTGATTGAGGGGACCGGCACCAAGAGTTGCACCATCACCTACCTGGCGCAGGTGGACCCCAAAGGTAAGAGGGGGACCCCCAGCTCCATGCCCTGGGGCTCAGCACCCCCAAGTCCTTCTCTCATGTCCTTGGGGGACAGTCACTCAGTGTGTGCTCAGGGGGACTCAGTGGGATCTTGGGAGAGCTCAGGGAGGGCTCAATGAGGGCTCAAGGTGGTCTCTATGGGGGCTTAATGGAGGTTCACTTTGGGCTCAGTGGGGGCTCCGGGGGGGCTTTGGGGCGGCTGAATGGGGACTCACTTGGACTTAATGGGGAGTCAGCAGGAGCTCAGGATGGGCTGGGGTGGGGCTCAGTGTGGGTTCAGCTGGGGCTCCGGGACTTCAGGGGATGTTCAGTAGAGCTTCAAGGAAGTCTCAGGTAGAGCTTGGGGGCATTTGGGGTGGGTTCAGTAGGCTCTGAGTTTGCTCGAGGTGGGCTTGGAGGGGCTTGTCAGCAGGAGCATCTTGGGATGCAGACACGGAGCATGGAGCAATGCCAGGAGGAAACATCTTGGGCCTGGTCTCTTGAAATCTTTCATTTTGGGGGTTGAAGTGGGGCCCAAAATGCTGAAATCACTATTTTTGACCTCTGCAAGAGCAGAGAGCAGTGTGGATTGAACCCCGTTCCGTGTCCCCTCTCCAGCTGTGTGTCCCCAGTGAGAGTGCCTGCGGGGTCCCATGTGTGGGGGTCCTGGCTTTCAGGCACCCAGGAGTTGCTGGGGGTCACATTCCCAGCAGCCCCTCCCTTCTCTCCAGGTTCTTTACCAAAGTGGGTGGTGAACAAATCCTCCCAGTTCCTGGCCCCCAAGGTGAGTTTGTGGCACTGGGGTGGGTCTGGTGTGGGGGTGAGGGATCCCTGTGCCCATCTCGCTCTTCCTCCCAGGCAATGAAGAAGATGTACAAGGCATGCCTCAAGTACCCCGAGTGGAAGCAGAAGCATGACCCTCACTTCAAGCCCTGGCTGTTCCCGGAGCAGAGCCGGCTCCCAGCCCTGGCGCTCTCCGAGCTCTCCCTGCAGCATGCAGATTCCCTGGAAAACATTGATGAGAGCTCCTTGGCCGAGAGCAAGGAGGACCGCGGCGAGGGCAGTGACGAGGACAGCCTGACCTGATCCCTCCAGGGGCTCCTTTCCTTGTCCCCCTTGGCGAGGACAGCCTGACATTACCCCCCCTGGGGGCTCCTCTCCCTATCCCTCACTTCCAACATGGTTTGTGTTTCTATCTCACACACCCGTGCACATGCACCCCCACTTTGGGTTCGGGGGGACCCCCCCACTGTTGTACCTCTGTCTGGGGACAGTAGGGACATACTGGGTCCCCCAGGGTGGGAAGTTGGGGGTTGTCTGCTCGCTTAGGCCTTGTGGGACACCAGTGTTGTCCATGTTGGTGGCAAACCCAAAGTGCCCTTCAGCTTTTGGGGGTGCAGAGGAAAAGGGGGGCCCTGTGCCTGCTCCCCAGCCCCAGAGACCCTCCCACTGCGCTCTCCCTCTGCCCCCCATCCCTGCTCCTCATCTCTCTGGTGGTCCAACAGAACTGCCTTCATCCGATGGGACCCCCACCCCCAGTGGACCCCCAGGGGTGAGGGAATGGGGTAGCTTGGGCACCTGCCTGCACCTCTGGGCATGCAGAGGGGTTTTGGGGGGCTCCTGGCACCTCCTGGCATGCTGGGAAGGAGGGGCTTTGGGGTTTTTGGGCATCTCCAAGCATGTAGAGGGGAGGCTTCTAGGCTTCCAGCACCTCCAGCATGTTGGAGGGGATATTTGGGGTCTTACAGCACCTTCAGGCATGTGGGAGGAATTGAGGGGCTCATGGCACTTCCAGATGTGCTGTGGGGGGTGTTTTGGGGGCTCCTGGGACCTCCATGTATGTTGTGGGGACTTGGGGGGCTCTGGGCAGCTCCATTCACGTTGGGGGGTCTTGTGGGCTCTCAGCATCTTCAGGTTTGTTTGGGGGAGGCTTTGGGGTAAGCTGGTGCCTCCAGGTGTGCTGGGTATCTCTGGGGGTTCCCAGAATCTTCAGGCATGTTGGGAGGACTTGGGGGGGGCTCCTGGCACCTCCAGATATTCTGGGGTTCTCTGAAGGCTCCTGCCCCCACCTTTCCTTTCCAGGATGGGGGCCCCAAGCTGGGTGCCTGAACCTTTCCTCTACTGGAATTTGAGGCCTTGACTGGGGGTTTGGGAGCTGGTCTTTCACCATGCTCCTGCCCCCCCCTTTTCTGGGGGTGTGCGGGGAGGAGGGAGGTTTTGTACCTTGTACCGGAGCTGATTATTTAGGAATAAAATAATTAAATCTGGCACGGGAGGGACTCGGCTTCTGTCCCACCTCAGTCCTCTGGAAGCCATCCCTGTCCCCTTAGTGGGTTCAGGCATGAGGTCCCTGCTCATGGTGGGTGCTGGTGGGACCCTCGGGGGTTTTGGGGACCTCCAGGGGGACTCTGGGTCATGGCAATGCCACCAGAGGGTGATGGAGAAACCCCTAAACTGAACTAGTGCTGGGCACTAATTAGGGATGGGGCTGTACGCCCCTGTAGCGGGCTTTCCCACAGCCCCAGCCAAAGCAGTAACACCAGTACAAAAGCACCTCTGTCGGAGGAGACATGGGGCACTGAGCTTTTGGGGCACTGTTTGGGGGCCCATCCTGGCTTCTCCAGGAGGAGAGTCCTGGGGAACAGAGCTGATGCTCCCAGGGACTGTGGGTCCTGTGTGGAGCCCTGGGACTCGTCTCCTCCTGGGTGCTTCCAGGGGCAAAGCTGTTGGTGCACCCCACTTCTGCCCCCACAGTGTTCTGGGCACCCCAACACCTCGGCATGCCCCAGCCCYTCTCTGCACCCCAGCGGGGTCTTGGTGGCTGCCATTGTCCAGCACGAGCTATTCTCTGTGCCCCTGTGTCTCCATCACCTGTGAGGCTGGGGTGGGCACCAAGGTGGGCACTGGGGACCTGCTTCCCATTTCTCCTATTAATTTCCACCTGCCACGCCCTCCACCCCCCCGCATTGATCCCAATTAAAAATAGAACCCAATTAAAAAAGGAACCTGGCCACCACTCCTCTGGTAGGGTGAAAATGGAGCCGAACTGGAAACAGGACGGACTGCTGCAGCTCCGGAGCGAGGGGGACACATGGAGGGGCAGGTGATGGGGTAAAGCCCCTTGTGGGGTTTAGGTCCGTTGGCTCTGGGAGGTGTAGCTGGAGACCCAGGGTTGCGGTACTGGAGAGAGGAGATGGCTCCATAGGGAAGTGGAATATGCTGTGGCACACATCTGGTGCCAGGGGGTTCGAGCAGAGCCGGGCCTCAGGTAGGATATGTGGAGGGGGGCAGCGATCCCAGGGCTGTGTTGGGGACTTCCTTGGGTGCTGACATGGGACATCCCTGAAATGCTGCTGGGAAAGGTTGCGAGGCCTCAGCCCTGCAGGGATGAGCCTCAGGCATTGCTGCTGGCCCCTGGGGTCTCAGACAGCACTTGGTTGTGTGACACCCCCCGACCTGGGTAAGACCATGGCACCCTTATCCCGTGCCAAAGGCTTTAGGAGTGTATCCCACTGGGAGGGGATCCCCCCAGGATGGATCCGAGGGTCCAGGATAGGAGAGCAGGAGGATGTGATGGTTCTGGGGAGCAGGATGGGATAGTGGGGGGATGTGATGGCTCTGGGGTGTAGGATGGGARAACAGGGGAATGTGATGGACGGGGGAGTGGGAATTCTGGGAGTAGGGGGGATGCGGGCAGCAGAGGCGCTTTTTGGGATATCTCACACTGTCCTCYTGGCTGAGCCCCGCCAAGCACCATCCCCTAATTGTGGGACTGAGCCATGGCCCCTCCTGCCCGTGGCCTCGCGTGGGCGAGGGGACGGGGGGGGAGGCCCTTTCCCCCYGGAGCAGGCAGCCAGCGTGTCCCAGTCCCTGAGCGCCGGGATGAAAGGACCATTGTCCCAGGCTGGGCAGCCGTGAGGGCTGGCCATGGACACCCCACGTCCCCTCTGTGTCCCCAAACCCTCCCACTTGCCTTCTTACCCCCCACCAAGACCTTGGGAATTGTGTGGGGAGGGAAGAACCCCACACACAACCCATTTATTATTTTTCTGGGGAAAGTCCCGGCAGTTTTCCCCTCGAATCCTGTTTCCATGAGGCAGCCAAAGCTCCGTGCGGGAACAAGCCCGGGCCTGGCAAGGGGGGCCCTGAGTGCCCCCGCCCCGGGAAGCGCCCCGGCATCCTCTGGGAGCTGCTGCCGCCACCGGACAGAGGTACTGGGTTCTCCAGGGGGCCGGAGGGGCCAGCTTGGGGGGTGGGGGGCGAGCACCTCCCCTCCTCAGCCGCGGTTTCTCTCCTGCGGGGGTCGTGCTTCTCTCCACGTGCTGCTGGGGGTCCCTGGGCACACAGTGCTGGTGGGGGCACTGGGGGTACTGGGAGCTGCTGGGGGGGTGGGCAGAGTGTGGTTTGTTCCCCTGCTCAGCTGCGACAGCACTGTGCCCCCCCTGACTGGGGCACTTATGCCCCAGATTAACCCCAGTATACCCTAGCTCAACCCCAGTACTCCCCAGCCAAATTCCAGTATGCCCCAGCTTGCTCTCAGCACACTTTAGCTCAATCCCAAATGCCCTAGTTCACCCCCAAAACACCCCACTGCAATCCCGGTACATCCCAGCTGGACCCCAGTTCAATTCCAGTATGCTGCATCTTCCCCCTAGCAGACCCCAGTTCACTGCTGGCAGACTCCACCTCACCCCCAGCACACCCCAGCTCAATCCCAGCTCAACTCCAGTACACTCCAGTTTAACCCTGGTATTCCCCAGTTCCCCTCCAGTTCCCCCAAGCAGAGCCCAAATCATCCCCAGCGCACCCCCACTGAACCTCAGTATACCCCAGTTCACCTCAGCACATCCCAGCTCAAACCCAGTACATCCCAGTTTAATCCCAGTACTCCCCAGCTCCCCCTCAGCACTCCCCAGCTCCCCCCCAGCACTCCCCAGCTCCCCCCCAGCACATCCCAGCTCCTGCCCAGTATCCTCCAATTCACCCCAGCACACCCCAGCTCAATACCAGCACATATCAGCTTAACTCCACTTTAACCCCAGCCCCCCAAGTTAATTTCCAGTATATCCCAGCTACCCTAAGCAGATCCCAGCTCAACCCCAGTATAATCCAGCTCAGTCCCAGTCTCCAGGGGGCCCTGGCATTGCCRATAGCCCTCGTTCCTGTGCCACCGCGGGGGTCCTGCTGCCTGGTTGGGGTGAGGGATGTGTTGGGGGATACCAGGAACACAGTGGTGATGCTGATGCCGCGGGTGAAGCTGGGAAAAGGGGACCCCAAGGGCCCAGCTGGCAGATTTGTTTTCTGTGGGGGACCTGGCACATCCCCGTTCACGGCCAAACAACAGCGTCAGCTGTGGCTGTGCTGGGGCCCCTGCCAGCGGTGCTTGTGCCACACCAATCACCACCACCAGCACCTAGATGCTGGGTGATGCTGATGGTGGGCTTCCCTTGCCTTCCTCCTCCTATTCCTCACTGCTTCCCAGTCTGTCTGGCGAGGCCTGGAGCTTTACCAGTGCTGCGCAGCTGGAACAGGGGCGGCGGCGGCTTTGTCCTTTGGTAACAGCAAGCTGGCTCCGTTGGACACCTTCACCCTGCTGGGGCCACTGGGTTGGTGTTTGGGGTGCCCAGGAGCTGCACCTGCATGGGGGGTTCCTTGGTCTGGCACCATTGCAGGGGCAGCAATTTTAATTTGTGGGGTCAGCCCAAAAAACCAGTTTTCGGAGGCACAGAGCTGAGTGCTGGGGGTGGTGGCTGTTCTGGGGGGCTGGGAAGAAGGTGCCAAGGAAAGGTTCTCCAAGAGCTGCTGGCAGTTTACTGGGGTTGCTCCAGCAGCTACTGGGGATGTGTTTGCTGCCAGAACCTAGAAAACCCCAAAACACCCCCTTGGGATTTTGGAGGTGTCTGGAGGGAGGCAGGGAGTGATGCTCCCCCACACCAGCATCTTGCAGCTCCTGTGGCAGGACCCTGCGGCTGTGGGGGGGTTGATGCTTGGGGAAGCTTTGCAGATGGGCCCCTCAAATCTACAGGTGATGGAGGGCTGGCTGTGTAGAAAGGCTTTTGCAAAGCAGGGCTGGGTGCATGGTTGGGGGTYCCTGTCCCTCTGTCCCTTCTGCAGCATCCCCTGGCTCGACTTGGCTTGTCTGCTGTGATGGCCAGGGGGGAACCAGGGGGYGGCCCTGGCACGGTGTGACCCTGCTGCTGGGGACGGAGCCTGTGCATGGGGTTGCATTGCACCCCAAGGAGGATGAAGAGGAGGCAGGAGGGCAGCGGGGCTGGAAAAGAGGCCCCCCTGTCCACAGCTGGGGGGCCCCATGAGACTTTCACTTCCCACTTACGGGAAGGCAAAACACGGACGCACATGGTTTCGGTGCTGGGTGGTGGGTGATGGGGCTGATTTCCCATGGAGGAAGGATGTGCTGTGCCGCCCAGGGTGAGCCACCAGGGACCCTGCAGCCTGGCTGTTGGCACAGCTCCCCCAGAGCATCGCCAGAGCCTGGGACATGGGGAGTGCCCTGGGGTGGCTGTGCACGTGGGGTTTGGCTTCCTGACCTAGTTTACTGGCAGCTCCCATAAAGTGTGTCAGGAGCTGTGAGCATTCCAGTGGAACTCGGTGGGTAGTGACACCATCGCCAGATGGATTTACTGCTTTTCTGGATGGATTTGCCCATTTCTGGCTGTATTTGCCCCTTTTCTGKCTAGATTTGCAAGGCAGGCAGCAATGCTCTGGAAAGGAATGCCGGGAAGCTCGTGAGTTCGTTGGTGCCACAGCCTGGGACGTTTCACCTTCCCGGGTTTTACTTCCGGGGGGGGATGGGGAAAGCASGTGGGACCTTGGGAAAATGAGGAACCCCCAGTTTTCCTGCCCCCTTGTCCCTGACTTCTCACCCACCTCATCATTACCCACTTTCCACCCCTGTGCACACCCCCCATCTCCACACAGAGYGGGCTCCGGGGCAGTTCCCACATCGGGGCCCACCCTGGCGTGCGTGGGAGCCCTCAGGCCCCCAAGCAGGGGGCCGGGCACCCTCTGGCTGCTTCGCATGAACCACCTGGAAACGGGAACTCATGGCAGTGGGAGGAGGCTCCAGAGAACTAATTCCACCCCTGGATTGTGACTCTGCAAGCCTGAACTCGATCCATGAACAGTGCCCAGGGGGTTTGAATATAATTTGCAATTTTTTTGTCTGAGAAGATCTTGAAAATGAAAAAGCTTCACCGTCTCAGGAAAGACCTTGGGCGCTGCCACGCAGATGGGCACCCACTGAGGTGGAGTGTGGAGGGTTTGGGTGGGAGGGGGTCTGTGGAGTGCTGGAATGCTGTCTTGGGACCCTTCTTTTGCTTTGGGGTATTCTCTGCTTGCTGAGGATTCTGCTCGGGCAGTTTCGGGGTGAGGATGTGGTGCTTTCAATTCCCAGCTGGGTGCAGCAGTGTCTGCGGTAGTCCTGGTGGGTCCATTTGCTGTGTTCTGTGGGGACGTTGGGGACATCAGGTTCACACCCCGGATCCAGCAGGGATACTGGAGACCTTGGCCTCATTCTGACTGGCCATGGCCCCTGGCTGAGGATCTTTCCTTAACTCAGGCAGAAAAGGATAAAAATCGCTGTGGTATGAGGCTGCTGCCCAGTGCTGCTGGAGTGTGGCGGCTGAGGAACCCCCGTCCCACTGGTGGCCAGCCCTATTTCCCCAGGACGCTCTGTCACCCGGCTTTGTCCAGTGTGTCCACAGGGCCCCTGGTGGACACAGGGGACAAAGCTCACTGCCTTCCCTGAGGGTCCACAGGAGTCCTTGAGTGGACATGGCAGCCACCTGCTCACCAGTCACTTTCTGTCCAGTGGCCAGAGCTTGGCTTGTCCTGCTGCCCCATAATGCCCCGTCCCTGCCGCGGTGCCGGTGAGCCCTCACTTCCCGGGGATCACCTCGCCTGGCTCTTCTTCCTCTCCTGCTGAAAGCCCTGCTCCGTCCTTCTGCCACCCAGGGCTCAAATGGCCTCAGGATCTGGCTTTCTTGTCCCCCATGGTGGCTGTGGTCAGTGTATCACCACACTGAGGCCTCGCTGTTCTGCCGGGGCCAGGGGTGGTTATTGCACCATGTCCCAGCTCAGAACCCTGCTCAGCTTTCCGGAAAGTTCCCATCGCTGAGGTGGCGTTTGAGGAAGTCCTGCGGGGGGGGCCAGAGATCCCTTGGCAAGCCTCCACCACGCCAGCTGGACCATAGGCAYGCCGGCCACCTCCTTCTGCTGAGACAAGTGACCGTGTGCCGGTAATTAGCTCTCTTTGATTAATGAGCCCATAGACCTGGGGAAGGGGAACATGGGGTGCAGGCAGGGTGTGCCTGCATTGGAGGAGGAATTGCAATAGGAACTAGACCCATCAAGTGGGTGCCAGACGCCTGACACGGCTCCTATGCTGGATTTTTCTGGCTCATGGCCACTCTCCTGGGTGCCATAGAAGCAACAGGCAGGGAAGAGCTGTGGGATGGCCACCACTTTACTACGTGGTGCTCGGGTGCTGGGTGCGGCTCTGTCACTGACGTACTGATGGCCCTGGTCAAACTACTCGATCCCCAGCACCTTGTCATGGGTAATGTTAATTACCTGGGGGGAGCTGGATCCAGTGAAGGGGGCATGTCTGCCTGTCACTCCCTATCAGAGCTCATAGCCTCCCCATGGCATACACAGCTCCTTAATCGAACAAGCCCAGATCTCATTAGTGCCCCATCTGAGGGTTAGGAAACCCACGGCCCTAAGAGCAGTGGTGGGATGCCGTGGACGCAGAGTGGGCACATCCCTGCAGCACAGGGCCTCCTCCCTGTGCTAGGATGCTCAGCTCTGCTGGGGGAGGAGGTGCATCCCAAACCCTCTGTTGAGCTGAGGGCATCCGAGGTGGGCTGGGGTGGCTGGGCGAGCCCCCAAAATAGCAGCCAGCACCCAAGTTTGGGGGCAGAGGGGCTTGCTGAGTCCCTTGGTCCAAAGGRGACCAGCCCCAGGCACCCCCAGATCCTTCATCCCCAGCACAGGAAGAGTGAGGGCTGTGTGGGTTTGGGATGGGGCTGAGGGGTCTGGTCCTGGTGTATTTTGGCATCCCAGCTCATTCCTTCAAAGTGTAAGTGCCACAGTGCCAGGGTGGTGGCAGCCCTTGCCAGCCCCTCCTCACGCCACTTGTCCAGCCTTTAAGTCTCTTACAAAACAGCCCCTGTGGTGTTGCCTAATCCCGGGGAGGAATGTGGTAGGTCAGCATGGGGAGGATTTGGGCTCGGTGGGGGCCATGGCCAGGATTACCCCCTGATCCCCAGCAGCCAGCTGGGTTATAGCGTCTCCCTGGCTTGATTTTGCTTCTGGAATATCCTCACCTTGTTTAGGACAGAGGTTAAATGATTAATGATTGGAGGACGGAACCTAGCGAGGGCCTGATGAATGATTTACTTGGTGAGGGCAAAAGGCCAGACAGCGACAGGGAGCTACCAGCCCGGCACACTGGGGAGGGACCCTGTGCTTCCCTCGGTGGAGTTTTGTCCCCATCCTTGTCCCCGGTGAGCAGCAAGGAGGGCCCTCAGCCACCCCGGATAGTGCTGGGACAGTGCCGGTGGTGAGCGCTGATGCAGCTGTCCCTTCCTGATAGGTTTGTCCCACCACTGCCTCGATGTCCTGGCACAGCACTGGGGATGGTGGCACTGGTGTCAATGGGTGATACTGGTTGTGGTGACTCCTTGGCTCTGGCCAAGAGGGAACATTTGTGGGAGCCCCATACTGGTGTAACCGTGTTTCCTTCTGCTCCTCCATGGTGTTTTGCCTCTGCAGGCAGCACCTCACTGGGGTTCAGTCTGCCTGTGCCAGTGGCACTGGGATATGGTGACAGCAATGTCACCCAGCACCATCACTTATCCATTTTCAATAATACATGAGGGCTTTTTAGGTGTGGAGAGAGAGAATTTTATCCTGGTTCAGGGGTTTTTGTGCTGCTGGTTGGGATTGCTGGGACAAGTGGGAGGGTCCTGGGTCCTGCTGGTTTCTCTGGTGCTGCTGGTTTCTCTGGTGCTGCCAGCAAGGAGCCACAGGGGTCAGCCAGCCCTGGGTCCCTGTTGCTCCTTCCTTGGACACTTGGTCCTTGGAGCCTGAAGCAAAGCCAAACTGTGCCGGGAAGTGCCAGGGAAGCGACACTGTGGCCAGATCCCAGTGGCACCACTGGGATGCTGGTGTCTGGAGGCGTAGGGGTCACTGGCTGTGGGGGCCCCATGGTGCCTCAGGCTCAGCAGTGTCCAGTTAGTGCCGGGTCAAGAATGAGCCCTGCTCGGCTGTGCACTTTGCACCGAAACCGCAAGCGCTGTTGAGGGCTGGGACCTGCCTGAGTCACAGAAAATGTGACTCTGACAGCAGATCAGACCGGCCTATTTACAGCTCCAGGAAATCCTCTGGCTCCTTCTTAGCAGGTCTAAAAAAATCTCCAGCAAACCCAAAATAAGATGGTGCCRGGGTCACTGGCAGCGCTGCGTGTGCCGGCATGACGGGATCTGCCTCCTGCCTGGAGCCTGCCGAGACCGTGATGCTGGTGGGTGGGAAGGGCAGGGTATCCCATCTGCTGCTTGATGGGATACCAGGGATTTGCCCGGCCAATAGTTGTGGTGTGGGATGGGTGTTCTGGTGCAGGAGCTGGGACACCAAGCGAGCCCCCATGTCCCAAGCTCTGGCGCCATAAGGGCACACTGCTAGGTGGGTGCACCGAGGGCGCTGCACAGGTGCTCTGCCAGCGCCCAGGAGTGCTATGCTGGAGCAATGCCAAGGATAGACAGGGCTCCGGAGCCGGGAGCAATGCTGTGGTGGGCACGTGGTCTGTGAGGAGGGGTTTGGGGTGGCTTGTATTGGGGGGCTTCAATGGCAGTACCCCGCCACTGCTGTCGTGGGGAGAGCCGGGGACAGGGGACATCCTCCCGGATTCCACTGTCCATGTCACTCCATCCTGGCTTGTTGGTGTAAACTGGGGGAGCTGCATCCTAGGGGGTGACAGCCCTGAGGTGCAGCCAACAGCTCCCTTGCCCCTGAATCAGGCATATTCAGGCATAGTCCCTGATTATCCACGATGTGGGAACCCCCTCCCCCACTGCTCTGTCCTCCAACCCCTGCGACCATGCTGGGCCCCCATGGTGCCATCACCTGTAAGGCTCAGTAGGGATGGTCTCTTTGTTTTGATGCCTAAACCGGGACCCTYCAGCATTTCCACACCCCTGCAGCCCCCTAGTTCAGGACTGGGTGATCCTGGGGACACAGTGTGTTTGAAGGCCCTAGGAAAACCAGGTGGCTTCACTGGGAATATTAGTTTTAGGACCTCAGGCTTCAACTGGTGCGTGTTTTTGGACTGACCCCGACCTTGTTGTCTCCATTCCCAGGTCCTGATGTCATCCTGAGCCTTACRGGCAACGGGAGATGCACTGAGTGGTGTGGGTCTCTGTGGCCAGACCCCTGCCATGGAGGAGGAGGGGTCTCTGCCGGTGGCTGCCTGGCTGTCGGCCCTCCATCTCGACCAGTATGTGGAGAGCTTCCAGCAAAGTGAGCTGTGGTCGGTGTGGGACTGCCGGGCTCTGACGGACGAGGGGCTCACCCGCCTTGGGGTGCTGCTGCCTGGCCACCGCCGCCGCATCCTCCTGGGGCTGCAGAAAGCCTTCGCCGAGGACCCACTGCCCGCCGGGACTCACCAACCCCCTGCCAGTAAACCCATCCCCATGAAACGCCACATCTTCCGCCTGAGCGCTGCGACAGGGCCGGAGCAGCCGGAGCCCCGGTGCCTGCCAGCGCCCAGTGCGACCCTGCTGCCGGAGCCAGAGCGGGGTGTGAGCTTCACCCAGCTGCCCCCACCCATTCCRCCCAGGGTGGGCTGTCGCCCCCCACTCAAATTCTCCCCATTACTATTAGGGGGCAGCGCCGAGCCCCCCTTTGCACCCCGCAGCCATCTCCCAGCTCCGGAGGACTCCTCGCCACCAGCCCTTGGGGAGAAGCCCCCTGCCAACAACAGCGCGAGATCCCCACTGCCACCACTGCCAGCCAAGCGACACCAACTGGAAACCAAGCGCCAGAGCCTCAAGGGCCCCCCACTGCCCGACCGCCCCCCCGTGCTCCCCCCCAGGGCTGTGTCCCATAGGAGGTAAGGGGGGTGGCAGGGACGTGGGCCTGGGGATGCCCTAAGGCAGCAGAGTCTGTGTGGGGGCTGCTGTGATGTGGGTGGGACCCTCGGGGTCATGACATGGGTTGCCTGGGGTACCTACACCATCCCCAGACCCTAGCACATCCCCTTGGAGTACCCCCACCCCAGAGTCCCGCACATCTCCTGGAGGTACCCCCAGCTCCAGCACATCCCGTGAGGGTACTAACCCTCCCACCAACCCCAGCACAACCCCTAGGGGTACCCCTGCCCTAGGCCCCAGCACATTCCCAGGGGTACCAGCACAGGGGGGCTGAGATACTTATTTTGGCTGTGGCTGGATGTGGCCATCCTTATCATCCTGATCACCCCAGTCACCCAGGTCACCCCAGCCTGGCTTAGGCTGGGGCTCAGTCTCTACAACAGTGTAGAGTCCTGCCTTGCCCCTGCCTGCAATATAGGCAGTGCTGAAGCCTGAGGAACTCATCACACTGGTGGGTGCAAGGCACTGAACCACAGCGCAGAGGGATCATGGGGCAAAGCTGCTGCCAGCTGCTGTGGCTGGATGATGTGGGAGCAGGCTGGAGTTTGGGGACAGCAGTGCTTGCAGCCCCCTTTTGATGTCCCAACCCCCTCAGTTCACCCCCAAATCCTGCGGAGCGCAGGCAGGTGTGGAGTGGGGACTGGGAGTGGAATTTGGAGGGGGCAGAGGAGCTCTTGGGTGCCAGCACCCTCCTGGGGTGAGGKGGGGGAAATGTCAGCAAGCCTGTGTGGCTCCCCTGGGGAGTCCTCCCCCACAACCTCCTCAGAACCCCCAGACTTCCCAGCAATCCAAAGGACATATTCCTGGAGCTGTGGTGTCTAGCTGGTCCCTGAGGGGAGGGAGAGCCCCACTCCCGGGGGTGGGGTTGGGTTTGTCCTGAGTGATGGTGCTAGATGAGACCCCCTGTGTAGTCAGGATGAAAATTGGAGGGCTGGTGGCTGAGCTCCCCCTCCCAGCTTCCCATCCCTGTGCCCCTGTGGGCTTTCTGTGGTGAGGCGGGTGGAGGTGATCCCTCTGCCCGTGCTCTGACCCCTATGTGGGGCTGATGCAGCAGGGAGTGGGCTGGGATGCTGAGCCGGAGAAGGGGCTCAGGCAGCTGCTGTGGAGGGCTGGCACGCCACAGGTTGGGCAGCACCTGTCCCTGGGGCTCCTTGGGCTCCGGATCAACAGTSTCTATCCTGGCACCTCAGGGACTGTCCCCACCACTGCATTTCTGCAGCGAGATGGTGCCCCAAATCCCCCTGGAGCTGCTCTCCATGCTGCCCCGGCCAGGAGGCTGCCTGGGCATGACGAGGTCAGTGGCCGCCACTTTGGTGCAAGCTGAGCCTGTTTGGTGCCAGACGTGCCATGGGTTTGGTACTTGCCGTGCTGGTTTGGTGCCAGCTGTGCCGTGGGCTCAGTGCCGTCGGCGCCGSGTGCTTGGTGCCGGCCACGCCAGAGTGCTGGTACTGGCCGAGCCGTGGGTTCGTACTGGCCATGCTCTGGATTTGGTGCCGGCCATGCCGCCGCTTCGGCCACCTCAGGAAGTTTTGCTGCAGTGCAGGAAGTGCCGGGGTGAGAAGCTCCGCTCCCCGCCGGCCTCCCCCAGCCTTCCCCGTGCTGCCGATCGGTCCCACCAGGGTCCCTGTCACCTGCCCAGGTAGGGGGGCACGGCTGGCACGGTGCCAGGCTTGCCGCGCACGGGCAGGCGGCGGGGGCCGGGGCGGAAGGATTTTTGGGATGGGATCTGGCGCTGCCGGCGCTACCGGCTGCGAGTCTCGCTCTGCCGGCTCCAGCGGCTGTTTCCTGCCCTGGCGTGTGTGCCCGCAGGCGTTGTTGGCCCCTCAGTTCCTGCTGTCCTGGAGGACCGGTGCTCTGCCGCGGAGCAGGCGCTGCCCACCCTTGCACGGCGCCCCGAAGGCTGTGCACTGGAGCTCTGGGGCTGGGATTGTGCCCTGGAGCTGCCCCGGGGAATCTGGGGGTGCATAAGGGTCTCTTGGGAGCTGCGTGCAGGACCACCAGACTCAGGAGGGGATGGGACTATGGCCTTGCCAGGTGCCGGTGGCTGAACAGCACCCCCAGGACAGAGGGGTGCTCCAGTGGCTTGGGGGACTCTGGGGTAACTGTGGCAGAGCCTTGGGGGCTGTGCCAGTGTGGGACAGGTGGGTGGCCATAGGGCCCTGGCACCTGGTGTGCCCTGACGCACATGTAACGTATAGATTATATGTACATGCTGGTGCTTGGTGGTGACAAAAGGGAACGTGTATGGGTGTATGTGTGCATAGATGGGTGTACATGTGTATATATATGCAGATATATGTGTGTGTATATCTATCTATCTATCTATCTATCTCACATAGATCTTGATGCTCTACTATATATAGGATATACAGGAGTATATGCATCCATGTGTATGTTATATGTGTATCATATGGATATATTGGGGACCTCAGAACTAACCAGCTGAACCCCAAGACTCACCTCCAAAATCCCTTTAATTGTATGACCAGGAATATATGAATATATTGGCTATAGGTGGGTTCTAGTTTTGAGAACATTTTAAAAATAAAGAGCTATCATCCCCTAAGAAATTCTTCCCTGTGAGGGTGGTGAGGCACTGGCACAGGTTGCCCRGAGAAGCTGTGGCTGCCCTATCCCTGGAAGTGTTGAAAGCCAGGCTGGATGGAGCTTGGAGCAACCTGGGATTGTACAAGGTGTCCCTGCCCACGGCATGAGATGAGCTTTAAGGTCCTTTCCCAACCAAACCATTCCATGAGTCTATGACTCTCGGGCCAATGCCAGTGCCTGGGTCGTGCCCGTGGATGGAGAAGGTGCCGTGGCAGGACAGCCGGCACAGACAAGGAATGCGTTTAGGAGGGTGTGGGTGTGAGTCACCCTATGGYGAGTGTTGGGTCCTGGCTCTGCGTGTGTGGCAGCACATGCTGGGAGCTTGGGAAGCTGCCCTGCCTTGGGAGCAAGGGAGCTCCACAGCCCCAGGGTGCTGCTGTTGGCCCCAAACACGTCTCCTGCCCCCATGGGGTGACCTACCCTGGGTGCCTGCAGCCGGTGAGCGTGAGGGGCCCCGGGGGTGGGGGAATACTGCTGGGCTGCTCAGGGACCAGCAACAGTGGGGGATGCTTGTGCATAATGGGGCTGATGGTTGCTCATGTCTGGATCATGCTTGCCCCTATTGCGGTGATGCCCCCATGAGGGTGATGTTTGTCCAGGTCTGGATAGTACTTGCCCACATCAGGGGGATGTTTGCCCGTGTCTGGATGGTACTTGGCCCACATCGGGGTGATGTTTGCTGCATCCAGGCTGGGGCCGGGGCTCTAGCTCCTTTGCCAGAAGCAGTGAGGCAGCTGCCCTGGTCTGGCCCTATCTCTGGGTGGGGATGAGCCCCCCACGATAATCCCTTGTGGAGATGGGGGTGCCCACAGGGGAGGTAACTCTGAGGATGAGGGCTAAGGAAGAGCTGGAGCACCCCTGCCTATGCAGACAGCCCAGGAGCGGAGCAAGTGATCTGGGCATTTCTGGGGTGACACCACCCACCCAGCTCGCCTCGCTTCCGGCTGTGCTGCCGTGGTCCCCGGTRCTTCCTCCTCGCTGCTCACAGAGCCATGTTGTGGTTTCCTCCAGGCCATGTTCACCTCCGGGTTCTCACCATCCCCCCAAACCCTGGGCCACCCCAAGCATCCCTGTGCCAGGAGGTGATGGGATCATTCCAGCCCTGCTGGGTGTGGGATGCCTGAGATGCTGCCTCTCACAGGTTGATGGCAGCAACGGTGTTCAACACTGGGAACTCTCTCCCACCAGTTCCGGACTTGATGCCCTCCTYCCACTGCCAGAAGCAGGGCTGCAAGGCCCCCAGTTTTGGCCATGGATGGCTCAGACCTAGAGACCCCAGAGAGGGTCCAGCAGCRGTGGGTGCTCATGTCTGTACCCTGATTGTGGGGTGAGGCTGTCAGTGAGGGCTGTCGGTGAGGGCACCCTCTCCATGTCCAGGGGATGGTCTGGGGATTAGAGCAGCATCCATGAGCAGCTGGTGGGGGGTTGTCCAAGGAAGTGATGATAGAAGACTGSTTCTCAGAGAGCTGGGTGAACTGGGCAGGAGTGGTGGCCCAGGCAGAGGTTTGACTTTGGGGTGGTGCCTGAGGGAGAGCAGCCGCCTCTGACCCCCTTAGAAGAGAGRCCCAGATAAGGGACAGCAGATAAGGTGCTGCACAGATAAGGGACAGCACATAAGGCGCTGGTTGGCCACTTCTCTAATGGCAGAAGTGGCACTGGCCAGGCCCTGCCTGGAGCAGGATTGGCATCCTCTGGGCATGGCTGCATGGGGGGCCAGGGGGTGCAGGAGGTGATGGGGCACCCACACTACCGCATGGAGCTGTGGGGGGGCATGCAGCCCAGGGATGCTACAGCAGCAGATGGAGACAGGGAGAGCAGGCAGACCAGTGGGGAGTGTGTTTTGGGGAGCTGGGGTGTTATTTATGCCTGAGCTCTGTGAGTGCCCATCCTGCTGGTCCCTGGGGTGGTGGGGCTGGGCCAGAACTCCTCCTGAGAAGTTCCCATCCAGGAGATGGGGGTTGTCCTGGCCTGAGGCTTGTCATCTCACTGCTGGCTGTGGGGCTCGCGCTGCAGCCCCCCAACTGCGGCCCAGGGGGCAAATGCCATCCTGGGTGGCTGCACAGATGCAGACCCCTGCCACGCTCTTGCTGGAGGCTCTGTGGCTTGCGCACTGTCACCTCCATGTCTCTGGGTCCCCACATACCTGAGTGCCCCAGCAGCCCTTGCGTGGTGGTGTTAGGAGCAATGCTGCTGGGCTCCCCTGCCCATGCTCCCCTCCTTCTCTGCCAGCGTTCTCTAATGTATGGATGATTGTGGCTGGTTCCCATGGAAATGGCTGCTGAGAAATGAGGTCAGGCTGACCCAGGGAGAGCCAGCGCTCCCATCCTCCCCTGCTTCCTGCTCCAGCCAGGGAGAAGTTTCCTTTCCAGCTCACCCCATGCTTAGGGAAAGCTCTTGTGCACCAGCCACGGAGCTGGGAGGCACTGGGGTTTGCCATCCCCAGAAACCATGGGGTGCTGATGGCAGCCTTGGACAKGGAATCGTGGAATGGCTTGGATTGGATGGGACCTTAAAGCTCATTTAGTTCCACCCTCCCTGCCATGGGTAGGGACATCTCCCACTAAACCAGGTTGCTCCAAGCCCCATCCAACCTGGCCTTGAACACTTCCGGGGGTGGGGCAGCTACAGCTTCTCTAAGCAACCTGTGCCAGTGCCTCACCACCCTCACAGGGAAGAATTTCTTCCCAATATCCAGTCTAACCAGCTGTTCTTTCTTGTGGCTTCTTCTTGTGGTGGGAGGTAGTGGGGCAAGGATGGGGATGGTGCCAGCGTGCGAGTCCCCTGGGGCTCATCTACCCAGGGCTTGGGGTGGCAACTCTGCCCGCCACCTCTGCCCTCTCCCTGGCTTCAGGGATGCTCCAAAGGTGTCTTGTATTTTTATACCCTGGAGAAACTTCCTCTTAATTTCCTGCCGTTGAAAACACCATTACCTCAGAGGTTTCTATTGATTGCCTGTTGCCTTTGAGTCTCAGGAAGGCAGGAAGCAAGGAACAGGAGGTAGGAGTGGCTGAGCCCAGCTACTCAGGGGCTCTGTGGGCAGGAGGACAGTCCCCATAGTCCCTCTCCCGAATGGTCAAGGTTTTGGGGCTGAGGGCATGGCTCACTGTCCCAGGTGAAGCTCCATTTCCAGGAGTTCTTGCTACCCTAACAGCCACCCCGGATCTCCAGTGTCCACCCCACTGTGAGCAAGCTGGTGGCACAGAGCATCCCCAGGACCTCCATCCTGCTCAGGGGACCCTGTGGCCACCTGCAAACCAGCTGAGGAAGTGGCTCCRCCATTGTTTAGACTGGAGGAAAGAAAACAACCTGCTCTGGGATGTGGCTTCAAGGCTGTGGGCGGCTTGGGCTGTCCTGGAGCCAGATAAGGATCCTGAGCCACGGAGCACACACAGAAGAGTGAGGTTGGATGCCAGGAAAACATTTCCAGGCTAGAAAAGCAGTCATATAAGCCAAGCACAGGAAAGGCTTTGCCATCRAGTCTGTTAGGAATTGGTTTGTGGGTTTGGGTCTGCTGGGGTTTGGTCCCTTTTGGGGGTCCTCTTGCGCTCTGTGACCCCCCCTCTGACGGCTGCAGGTGTATCAGGGTTGAGAAGTGGGGCAGGGGCTGGCATAAGGCAGTGCTTGCTCCTCTCTCCTGCAGAATCCCTGCCAAAGAGGACGTCCCCATCGCTGAAAGAGCACCCGGTGTGCCCCTGTCCCCCCTGTTTCCCCTGCCTTGCACGAAGCCGCCAGCCCCACCGCCACCGGAGCTGCCCTCCAAGGCCASCCTTCCCTTCGTGCCAGAGTTCGGTGAGTACAAGGTGGGGCCCCTCCCGTCTTCCCCTGTCACAAATCTTCCCTTGAGATATCTGGCTGCCCATCTATCAGCATCCATCCCACGGGTGCTGTGCCCCTTCCTTCCCATCAGTTGTCCTTGCTGGGGTCCCTCTCTTCTCTATCTCCTTCCTTGCTTTCCAGCCCAAGGTCTGGGCTGGGGGCTTTGGGAAAGGGGTATAAGACTTGGGCTGTGAGTTTCAGGAGGTGCAAGATCTGGACTGGGGGGTTTAGGGGATGTAAGATCTGGGCTGGGAGTTTYGGTGCAGCCTCTCCTAGGGGAGAGCAAAGGTTTCCATGGGTGCTGGAAGTGCCCACACCCACTCACAGAGGAAAACTGAACCTATCAGGGGGATGAAATGCAGGCCCCCTCAGATGTCCCTGGTTCCGGGGTCCCAGTACTGTGCCTTTGCACCCGTCAGCCCCTTCCTCAGGGGGTCCCTAGGGCTCAGCCGACTGTAGAGAGCAGTGCTGAGTTGGGGACCCCCATGGAGGGGTGCAGGTTTGGTCTTGGGGTGCAGCCCCAATATTCAGCTGGAATAGCTCTGCTGGAAAGAGGAAGGGCTGAATTCTGTGTGGTGCTGGGTGCCTCTCAGGGCCAGCAGCCCTGCAGGAAGCGGCACTGGTTTAACTGGGAGCTGGGGTGTGTTTCAGAAGCTGGGAGAAGCCCTGGACGGGGAGCAAATCTGTTTGTTGGTGGGTGCAGGGAGGAAAGCTGCTCCCACCCTGATGGGTTGAGGATGCAGAGTCTGCAGAGGAGGTCCTGGTGCCAAGGTGAGCATATACCTGCACCCCTCAACCCCCTGCAGTCTGGGAGCATCCTCGCCTGCTGCCAGGGCCCAAACACCATGATCTGGGTTGGGGTTTTGGGAGGAATCTGCTCCAGGTTCTCAGTGGGATTTGAGAGTGAGTGTCTGCCAGGGCCAGGCTGTCTGGGGCCACTTGTTCCCTGGAGGGCCACAGTCCTGACCAGGATTCCTGCTGATGTGGGTGCTGGGTCAGGAGGAACCATCTCCTCGCTCCCATCGTCCTCTGGGATCTCATTTCTGTGGTGCACAAGCTTGGGAGCTAATAAGGAATGGAAGAGGAGGGAGGGTAATCCACCCTTGAAAAGCTGTGGGGAAAGCCCCTGGGAACTCCCAGCAGCAGAAGCTCTGAGGCAGAGATGCAAGAGCCTGGACAAAACCGTGATGCTGGGACTGGTGTCACCAAGTCCCCTGCTGGTGAGGCCAGGAGTGTCGTGACAGTGCTGGGAGGTGCCACTGGTGGGACTTTGCCCTTTCCCATCTCTTTCCCAAGCTCCTTGATAAAAACCTCGTTGTCACGGGGATGGGGTGGTTGTTTGCCAAGGGCAAAGCAAGGGGGAAGCCAGCTGTGCCTGCGTCCTCATCCTCCCCACAGGCTCCATGGTAGCAGGGGGGGATGGGACCCCTTGCTGCTCCCATCTGATTCCCAGCATCTTCCCTTTCCTTTGTCAGATGACTCAGACTACGAGGACTCGGCCTGGGAGGAGGAATTAGCCAGACCCACGGGGGAGATGGCCAAGGTTGGTCCCACCATGGGGCTGGAGGTGGGCAGAAGCTAGCAGGGTGACTGTCCCTGAGGACAGGCACCAGCCTTGGGATGCTCCAGAAATACTGGTTAGGGCTGGAGGAGCATGTTGGCAGTGGCTGGAGATGGGGTTCTGCCTCGCTGAGCACCCACTGGGTCTCCCATGGGGCTGGAACCCCAGGGTTCCCACAGAGCACCCACTGGGTCCTTCYGTGTCCTCGGGAAGTACCCACCAGGTCTTTCAGTGGTGCTGGAACCCCAGGGTCCTTGGGGAACACCCACTGGGTCTCACTCCCGTGTCCCCAGGAAGCACTCACTGGGTCCTCCGGGGTCTCCGGGGAGCACCCACAGCTGTGCAGCGCCCCGGCACACTCACGTGCCCGGAGTTTATGCTAGTGGACATCTCCAGCACTGCATCTTGAATGTAATCCCTGGATTGGGAATTTCTATCTGCCTCCCATGCTCCCGGGGGTGACAGTGGATGGATTTGAGAAGTCCCAGAAGCTGCAGAGCCCCCTGAGCATCTGGAGCCTCCCATCTACCTTTGCTTGGGAACACTGGGGCCAAGGATGGGGGAGATGCCAGATTTCTCATGGAGCTTTGGCATTTTTAGCTGCTATAAATAACCGTTCTGATGTTCGGCTCCTCCCTTGACTGTGCTTCCCTCTGTGAGCCTCAGCATGCCTCTTCCTGGGCACCCTGGCACTGTGGGCACCCGCTGAGCTGGGGATGGGCTGGTGACAGAGCATCGTGTCCCCTCTCCCTCCGTCCACCCTGCACCTTCATGGTGCAGTGGGGGCCCCAAGGAGACCCCACGTGTCGCCTGTGCGTGTCTCTGCAGGAGGATGCTGAGCCTGGGATGGGGCGACCGCGGTCCCTGCGTTTCAACAGCCTCTTCAGTGAAGATGAGTTTGGCGAGGACCACCCCGATGCACCCTCTGCCGAGTACGAGCTTGGCTGCCACGCTGTGTGCAGGGGACRCGTGTGTGTGCGGCTGGTGACACGCTGTATGCGTGGATAGGCAAGGGATATGTGTGCATGTACCAGGGGGTGCTTGTGTGTGTGTGGGGGGGGGTGTGAGCACAGGCAGAGAGCTCCTGTGCGTGGARGGGCGGGTGAGTACAAAGGTCAGGGCTTCTTGTGTGTGTGCAGCTCCACCGTGTGCACGCACTTGTGCACACGCAGGACCTGTGCCTGGGAACATGTGTGTGTGTGCGTGAGCGGAGAGCAACTCTGCACGTTGCTGGGTTGGGGCTGCGGTCTTGGGAGTGCTCCTGTCCCGCCTCCCAGAGCTGGGACTCAGGCCTGGGCTGTCCCTGGAGCTCGGGGATGTTCCAGGACCCAACCGAGGGGACTGTCCCCAGTGTCCCCCCTTGCATACAGCTGGCCTGCATTGCCTGCGCCTCAGGGGAGGTCACAGGGAGGCTGAAGCGTGCGGGGGAGCCTCAGCCCCTCCCGGGACCCGCCAGCTCTTAACCCCCTCCCTCGGCTCCTCGTCCCCAGTGGCAGGAGCAGCTGGAGCGACAGGGACCCCAGCCTGCACCCACCTGCCCCTGACGCCTTCCCCGGCAGCAGCCCCGCCACACTCGGTGACAGCATGGAGGGCACCAKTGCCACCGCCCCACTGTCACCCACCATCAGAGCGGGGTGGCTGGACAAGAACCCGCCGCAGGGGTGAGTGATGTACTGGGGTTGCCTGTTGGCTATGGAGGGGTGATTGTCCCCCCCTTTTCCCATCTGTAATTCCTGCTCATGGGGGTGTAATTTTGCTTTGGTGAAAATCCGTTGCTGGGGGTTCCTTCTGCTCCCTTCTAACCCATTATTTAGGTTAGAACCACCCATTCTTGGTAAAAGAGCCTTTCTCAGAGCGGGTGCCATCAGTGGTTGTACTGAGTTGGCTGGGGACAAGGAGGATGGAAGGCTGCAGCTAGAGCTTCCTCCCAGACCCTGCATCACTGGGAAAAGAGCTGCCTTTCCTATGGGGGAGCCGTGGAATAGCAGTGACAGCAGAAAACTGTCGAGGATGAGGTGGGGTGTCTGGGCTGACCTGTGTGTTTGGGATCACTGGGTTTGCCACAGGAAGAGGCAGTGATGGCCCCTATCCCATGGGATGCCAGCCCCACATCCTGGGTGCCGAGCCAGAGTGGTACAGGCGTAAAACAGAGGAAGTGCTGGCTGCGTGTCTGTGTGCTCCAGGGTGAGCAAGCCCAGGGAGTCACAGTGACCCCAGGGAGTCTAGTGAACCCAGAGAGCATAACCAGCACAGTGTGCACAGGGAACCCACTCAAAGAGCCCCTTCACTACCTGGGAGGAAACAACGAAGCAGGAGATGTGAAGGATATTTGGGGACTTCTTAATCTGGGCTCCGAGGAAGCCCCGAGGCAGCAGTTCCACTGAGGAGGAAGCTCAGCTGTTTGCAACAGAGAAGCCGTGCTGCTGGGGAAGTGAAAGCAGCTGGAAGGTCCCTGGGAAACTGCTCCAGCAAACCCTTCCTGAGTAAACAAGCCCTTAAGCAACCACTGTGTCCCTGCTGCTGCACCAGACCCCAGCCCCACCAGCAGCAGGGGATCTGGGGGTTCGATGCTGGCAGGGACCTGCATGGCAGGGGCTTGCTGGAGCTGTGTAGGAAGGGGCTTGACTTCTCCTGCAGCCCTGATGCTACAGGGATGGGCTGCGGGGTCTCCTGCCTTTCCCTGTGCTGCATGGCTGATCTGCATGCTGGGCTGGGGAGAGCAAAGGGGTCCCTGGTGGGCTCTATTCCAGCCCTGGGGTCCTGACTCTCCTCCATATCCCCATCCTGATAGAGATGCCTGGCTTCTCCCTCTGCTCCTGGTGTCACTGACCCTTCCTGGAATGTGTCTCCTGGATTGAACCCTGCCTGGCTGTTAGGTCCTGAGCAGTGAATAGGGACTTGGGGGAGCTTTTAGGGGCAGCCCTCATTCTCAGGTCCATGTTTTAATTGGTGCCTGGAGGAAAGCATGAAGTTCCCAYTGCTGTCCCCAACAGTGACATGAAGGCACAGGGAGAGGGCACAGGATCAAGGGCTGGGGACTTCAAGGGCTGGCCAGGACAGGCCTCTTATTGTGCAGGATAGAGGACTGGGGACATGGCACGATATCGAAAGTTGGGGATACAGGGCAGAATGGAGGGCTGAGGACATCGAGGGCTGGGGACACGACACAGGATGGAGAGCTGGGGATACAGGGCAGGATCAATGGTGAGGTGGCCCCAGGCTTTTGGTAACTGGGGCGTGAACACACAACAGAATCATCCCGAGTTCAAGGGCATCCCCTCCAATGGGTCCCTCCGGTCCCCTCCCAGGTCCTACATCTACCAGAAGCGCTGGGTGAGGCTTGATGCTGACTACCTCCGCTATTTTGACAGTGAAAAGGTGAGTGGAGAAGATCGATCTGGGAGTTCTGGATAAGGTGTCAGAGGAGCTGCCCCAGCAGGGCCACCTCCCTCTGGGCATCCCAACTGGGAGACTTGGCTGTGCCAAGGGGCAGTATCCCAGAGAGCAGCCATGTCTGGGTGTTGGGAGTGAGATGTGGGATGCTCAGAGCCTCCTGGACATGGGAGTTGGAGCACCGGTGTCGCTGTAGGGGCGGCGACGACACACACACACACACACACACGGACCGTGCCTCCGACAAAGGGCATAAAAGCGTTTATTAAACAAAGCAGCCTCTCTTTATACGCTTTTGTATGTTACCATTTGTGTTACATAGTCACTGGCTGCTAAATTACTACAATAGATTCATTGGCTATCATTAACTACAATATATTACTATTGGACAGCTATAGCGTAAGCATTCAAGCATTCAGAAAAATAACAGGTGCAAATATGTTGCTGTTTTTCTCCTATTGTTTAACTTTCTTGCTTCTGTTGATACTACATTTTCATGGGTAAAGAATAATAATTTCCTTCTCACGGGCTTTTCTCACGAATAGAAGTTAACCATGTCCAAATTAAGGTCTCTGAAACCTTCAGACCTGCTGTCGGCCTCAACACACTGGGAGCGTGGGGCACTAACAGCCCCATTTCCCCAAGGCCACAGATGTGAGCAGCATGTCTCCCCACTCACTCCCTGACCCAGGATACCTACTCCAAGCGACTCATTCCCGTCTCCTCCATCTCCGGCGTTGCTAGCATTGGGGACCAAAAATTTGAGGTCATCACCAACAAACGCAACTTTGTGTTCCGGGCCGAGAGCGATGGTGAGCGACAGGGATCCCTGTTCCCCAGCTGCTCTCCCTTTCCAGCCCATGGGATGAGTCCTGTTGGCTCCTGGCCCCAGGCTGATCCTGACTCATCTCGCCTCCGGCCTCACAGTAGACCGCAACGAGTGGATACGGACCCTGCAGCAGATCGCAGAGGAGCGGAAGAGCAAAGCTCCAGAGGGGACATCGATGTCCTCATCCACCGACAGTGCCACTGAGCCAGCTGATAAGAGTGGCTTCCTGGAGCTGCGGGGCTTTAAGCACAAGCTCTTTGTGGTGGTGGCTGGGGACAAAGTGTTCCTTTACAAGAATGCAGAGGTGGGTAGCTGAGGGGGCTGTGGCACTATGGGGGACCCTGATGCCATTTCAAGAGGGATCCTTTCCCTTTGCACTCCCAGCCTGAGCAGACCAGCAGTGAGCAAGGGCACCCGGGCCTGCCACCCCTCAAATGGGGACAGCACAGAAGCCACAGGGTGCTGACCTCTGAGCTGCAGCCTTCCCTCTCTGCTGGCTCTGAGCCTTGGGATCTCCCAGGAGCATCAGACCCACTGTAGCTGCTCCAGAGTCTGTGATGCCCTAGGTACCCCCAGGATGAGAGCTGGGCAGGGAAGGGACACAGTTACCGCAGCTCCTGGGCGGTATGGATCCCAGCATCCGTCCTGCCCTCATCCCTTGCCCACCCCCACCCACCAGGACTATCGGCTGGGGATTGGCATCACTTACATTGAAATGAATGTGGGGAACGTCAAGGAGGTGGATCGCCGGAGCTTTGACCTCACCACACCATACAGGATCTTCAGGTGAGCCCAGGGTGGGGAGGGGGTGCCGAGGGTGGTGCCCACCCCGAGCCATGGTGTATCTCACCCCCATCCCTGCTGGCAGCTTCTCTGCTGACTCGGAGCAGGAGAAGGAGGAATGGGTGGAGGCCATGCAGCAGTCCATCGCCGAGGCACTCTCCAACTCGGAGGTGGCTGAGAGGATCTGGGCAGTGGAGTCCAACCGCTTGTGTGCTGACTGTGGCTCCCCCAAACCTGAGTGGGCCTCCATCAACCTCTGCGTCGTCATCTGCAAGAGATGTGCAGGTACCCGCACCCCAGGGGGCACAAATGAGGATCCCCGGGGGGCAAAAACGGGATCACTGGGGACCCCCAGACATCTCCCACCCCAAAATGGGTTCCTAATGGCTCATCTCGCTGGCAGGGGAACACCGGGGATTGGGCCCTGGCATCACCAAAGTCCGGAGCCTGAAAATGGACAGGAAGGTGTGGACCGAGGAGCTGATCGAGGTATTGGCACAGACCAGTCCCAAAAAGCCCTTTAGGGGGGCAACACCCTGTTCCCTCTGCATGGCGGAGCCACCGGCTGTGGGCTGGGGGGGTTGTGCTGGAGCATGGCAGGGCTCTTCGCGGCTGATTCCAGCCCCTTGGGGGGACACTGCCGTGTGGCTTGGCTGGGGAGAGGACCCCCAGCAGCCTTTCATTCTGTCCCTGTGGACCCCTGGCACTCACTCCAGCATGATGGTGAGGACAAGCGGCACTTATGTGCTCACGCCACAGACAGATGATGTCTCTCTGTCCGTGGGGACATGGCTGTGGGATTGGCGTGGGGCCAAGGGCAGAGCAGTCCCCCGAAGCGGCACGGCCGCCGGCGCGGAGGAATGTGTCGGCGCAGCCAGGGCCGGGAGTGGGTGGGCGGGGGGAGCTGGGATTCGTTTCAAGAGCTAACCTGGCAGCCATTTCCTGCCGGCAGAGCCTGGCTGGCTGCGTTCTTCCCATCCATCCTGCTCAGATCCTGCATTCCTGCCTGGCGTCCCACCCGCGCAGCCCCCGCCTCCGGCATTGCCTGCTCCCCGAGCTCCCAAATGCTTCCAGCTGCTGCCTGCCGCTGCTCCCTTTCCCCTCCCCTCTCTGGGAATGCTGCCCGAAACCACTCCAGCATCCCCAGGCCCCCTGCTCGCACCGCCCCTCCTCGACCCCCGCATGCACCCATCCCACCCCAAAGAACTTGGGGGTGCTGGCAGAGCCTCCCGTGGGTGTTGAGATGATGTGGGTCTTCCCGAGACAGGGCTAAACCTCTTAATGGCATTGCTTGGTGTGGATAGCGGGATGGCAAGGGGCCACCTAAAGCACTTTGAATCTGTCCCCATGGATGCTGAGCACCACCCCACCTCCCACAGCTGGATGCTGCTTTCCAGATGTGATTTCCCAGGGCAGGAAGGGGGGTTGGTGGCTGCAGGGGCTGTCAGATGCTGCGTGCCTACAGTGGGTGGGTGCTCCTTCACCGTGCCCACCCATTCTCCTTACTYCCCCTACACCAGCCATGCTCTTCCTGCACCCCAGTGTTCTTCTGGACAGCACCCCCCCACCCCCCACCAAAGCCCCCCCACATGGCCCAGCAGTATTGTCACATCAGCCTCTCCTTGTCCTTGTCTCTCTCTACAGCTCTTTCAGCAGTTTGGCAACACGATGGCCAACCAGTTTTGGGCTGCAAACGTGCCCCCCAGCGAGGCCATCAGCCCCACCAGCGGCAGCCAGGAGAGGAGGCGCTTCCTCATCGCCAAATACCGGGAGGGCAAGTACCGCCACTACCATCCGCTCTTCGGCAACCAGGAGGAGCTCGACAGGGTCAGTGGACCCCAGGAAAGGGCACCCGCTTGGGGGTTCTGCCTGGGTGCTAATTGGTGCTGAGCTGGGGTCCTGAGGCTCTTTTGTGGGTGAGGTCTGTGCCCAAGCAGACTGCCCACCATCCCTGCCTGCCTATATCCCTGCCTGTATCCCCCCAGCCCTCACTGCACACCCTATGTCCCCACTGTGCACCCCAAGCCAAAGCCTGGGGTCTCCAGYGGGGTTGAGACAGCTATGGGGACAGGGTGACATCTCTGTGATGGGGCACAACCAGCTTTATGCCCAGGCTGCAGAACCTTGTCCACGGCTGGATCTCCCTCCCACAGCTAGGCAGCCCAGGATTTACTTCTCCCTGTCTTGGAAATTGTTTTGGGGTCCAGCTCTGGGCTGGATGGGGCTTAGGGAGGCTGGTGCTTGGGGCACACCCCGGTTGAGGCAGCTTGAAATCCTTCCCCAGAGCACCTGGCCAGAACCCCCAATCTCCAGCCATGGCACCCGTTCCCTGTGCTGGCTGCTGGCAGGGTGCCAGACCGGGGCGTCACACAGGGAATGTCACACAGGGAATGCCATCTCGGCCCTCTGGCTGCCAGCTTTCACCTCCTGGTCTGCCGTGGATTCGTCCCTGCCATGGCTTTGCTGGTGTTTGCACAAGYGCTGGGGGCACGCGGGGGGCCCGGGCGGCCGCGGGAATTCGCATGTGGGCTTGTTTGTTTTCCTACTCCGGCTCGGCCGGCCCGCCCCACTGCCGTATGACTTCACCCCGGCTCCTTAAGGGATTCGCTGCCGACTCCAAACTTTTTCTCTCCGTTTGAGCCTTCTTTGTTCTGACCAGGCGGCCGGGAGGCGGCCGGGGGTCCGGCAGCTCACTGCGCTCACCTGGCTCCTTTTGCTGGGGGT
Organism: Amblyornis subalaris; assembly: GCA_018881555.1. Lineage (NCBI taxonomy): Eukaryota > Metazoa > Chordata > Aves > Passeriformes > Ptilonorhynchidae > Amblyornis > Amblyornis subalaris. Next base: position 3,980,225 of record JACAXG010000078.1, read on the forward strand.
CTCTTGCTCCTCCTTGTCGGAGCCTTCAGCCTCACTACTGGCCTCCTGGCTCTGCTGCAGGCTCTGTGTGTGGCTGTCACCACCAGTGACCTGGCGGAGACACAGGCTCTGCTCTTCTGTGGGGCATCGGTGACCTGTGACACCGGGGACCCCCAGTGCCCAACGCCCCTGGCCCTGGCTGAGAGAAGTGGGCAGAGGCTGCAGATGGAGTTCCTGCTCCACAACAAAACTTCAGGTAAGGGCTGACCCCCCTGAAGCTCCACCATGGGCTCAAACCCACCGATAAGTTCCCAGAGTTGCTGCTGGGATGTTCTGGGGGACACAGCTGTGTTTTGAGCTGGTCCCAGCTCTGTGTCCTGCCAAGCAGCTTCCTGGCAGGGGGCTCTCCATCTGCTGGCACTACTGAGGGTCTGTGCTCCTCGGAAGAGGGAAAAGAGGCTTTGGGGAACCCTCTGTGCCCCTGGGGGCTCTATCTCAGCTGGGAACACAGGTTTTGAGCCCAGCTGGGGATGCAGGTTGGTGCTGTGGGCACTGGAAGGGGTAGGAGACTCTATTCCCACACCATCCTGTTACGGTGTGGGTATACCAGGCAGCTTCAAGGGGCATTCGCCTGTCAGATGGGCAGTCCCCAGCTCCAGCATGCCTCTGGAGTGGGAGGTCTGACCAGCTAACGACCCCTCCCATTCTGCTGGATGTGCCCCCTGCCCCTGAACTTGGCTCCAGAAGGGCTGACGACTCCCATGGGATCTGCGCCCTAATGCGGGGTGAGCCTCTGTCCTCGGGTTGGCGGGCAGGAATGCTAGGGCAGGCGGAACGGAGGTGTGGGGGGCCAGCCAGCGCCTGCCAGAGCCGTCACCTCCCTCCCTGCCTCGGCAGCCAAGTCTGTCCTGCGGAAGTTGGAATTTGCCCAGGTCTGGGGCTGGCCCGGCTCTTCCTGACATGTCAGCACTAAAGGGGTCTGGGAGAGCTGCGAGGCCTCCCAGCCACACCRGTGAGCCACAGAAATCCAAAGCTTGGGCTTATACTGCTGGGGCCAGCAGTCCCCAGTGTCCCAGGATTGCTGGGGTGGATGAGCCCAGCACTGTGTGTGGAGCAGGGCTGGGCTTGAGGCGCAGGGATCTGCCTCCTCCTGGGTTCCCCATCTCTAGAGCTCCAGGCACCCTACACTCTGACTTGGGCGTGATTTAAGGGTGTCCCTGCATCCCATCTCTGCTTCATCCCAGAGGAAATGGGGAGTGCCTCTTGCTGGCAGGCAGGGTGAGGCATCTGACTGTGGTCTGATGAGGAGGCAGTGGCAGAGCCCTGGGCTGTTATTTCAGCTGCAGAACTGTGATGCTCTGCCCTGCACCTCCTGCAGAGCCTCAGGGACCCAGGACAGCCCGGGAGGGACCTCAGTGGTGGGGGAGCCTGGTCCCCACCTCCCCACATTGTTCCCATCCCGTCCCAGCTCAGTGCTTAGGGAGGGGCTGCAGAGAGGACTCGTGATGTGTGATGACTCCCAGGCAGCCCTGGGTTTGGGGACCAGCACTACGCCTTGCCTGCCAACAGTGCCATGGTGGGAGCTCGGGGTGCAGCCTGTGGGATGCATCTTGTACTGAGATGGGGGAAACCCAGCTGCCTCGTGGGGCCAGGGGAGGAGGCCAACCCCTCATGACAGACTGATCTCCCTGCTTGCAGAGCCGCCACGCCTGGAGATGGTGGGCAGTGAGGAGAAGCCCTACTCTGTGCACCTGCCCTCTGTCACCCACAACGGCTTCCTCTACAAGACYCCCTCCATGGCCAAGCCCATTAGTGAGCGGAAGGGCCCAGAAGGTACATGTGTGAGATAGGGAAAAAGGAGCTGGAGGGTTCAGTGCAATTCCTTCTGAGAGGGGGAATTGCACCCCGCCCTGTTCTCTCGGGCATTGAAAACGTGGCAGGGAAGTGCAACGTCACCTGGTAGCCCCGTTTGATGGGGGGTTGCATCAGATGGGCACCCAGTGGGGGGCTGCTGGAGCACTCAGGCTGGTTTGATGGGTGCCGTGGGGCAGGCTGGAGCTCAGGAAGGCTGCCCAGTGCTCTCCTGTGCCGTGCAGAATTCAGCCGGCGGTGGTGCACGCTGCAGGACGGTGTGCTCAGCTACTACGAGAACGACCGCAACGCTGTGCCCAATGGCGAGATCAGGGTGGAGGAGATCGTCTGCCTGGTGAACAACCCACTTCATGCCCATGGGTAAGGCTGTGCTCCCTTGGAGCACACCTCTGCTCCTGCAGGGCCTGGCACGGCTGCAGTGGCACRAGGGGATGGTAGGCCCCAAGCCCACCAATGGTCCCTGAACCAATGGGCTTTGCAAGGAGTTTGTGTAAATCGTTTGCAGCCTCTTTGGAGTCTCTTTGCAATCCTTTTGTAAAACCTTTGCGACCTCTTTGCAGCTGCTTTGTAATCCCTTTGCACCCCCCCCCACCAACTCCTTTGGAGCCACTTTGTGGCCCCTGTGCAGTCCCTGTGTCCCCTGTTGGAATGCATATGGCAGCACAGGGATGCTGGAGGGCCCAGGGCCATTGTGGGGGGATCCCACATAAGATCAGCTCTTGTCAGAGCCATCGGCAGCCGTGCAGTGGGATGCTCCCACCCGTGGAACATCCCTATCGCCCCCCAGCTCTATCCCACCCCTGTGGGCACTTAGGCTCCCTTTTTCCTCCCTCCTGCAGGATCGAGAGCACGTTTGAGGTGTACACTGAGGCAGAGCGACTCTACCTCTTTGGGCTGGAGAGTCCTGACTCTGCTCAGGAGTGGCTCAAGTCCATTGCCAAGGTGGGATGCAGGGGCCTGGGTTGGCCCTGGGTGCTGGTGGCAGCCAGATGCAGTGGCACTGATGGATCTTTCTCCTCCCTGGCTCAGTCCTTTGTCCATCCCCATGCTGAGGAGCTGCTGGCACTGGACTTTGAGCGGCTTGGCCGGCTGCATTACAAGGGGGGTCTCACCCTGGAGCGCGCCCAGGAGGGCTGGTTCGCCCTGGCCGGCTCCACGCTCCACGTCTGCTCCGAGGATGGCCGTCAGCAGGAGCCTCTCCAGCTGCGCAAGCTGCAGGAGCTCTGTGAGTGCCTCTGCCCTGCAGGCGRGACCCCCTGGATGGGAAGGAGGGGGTGTCCCCCAAATCCTGCCCCGGGTGCACGTGGGTCTAGGGGGGCTGGGGCACCCCATGTTCCTGTAGGTGATGGGCTCCCTGCCTTCCTTTCCAGCCATCCAGGGGGACCACGAGGTGCTGGTGCTGGTGGAAAGGCGGAGGTAAGAGAAGAATTGGRGTGGTGAAAGCCCACCCCCCAGCAAAAAACACCCCTCCGTGTTCTGAGGTGTCTTTACTCTCCTTTCCATGACTCTACACCCCCAAAATTGAGTTGGGACCACCTGCAGATCCCCAGGGCCAGCCTTCCTGGGGGTTGCAGACATGCAGTGGTGTGTATGGGGGGGCACCTAGTCCCCTGCTGAGGCCAGGTGTACTGGCAGGACACTGTACATCCAAGGGGAGCGGAAGCTAGATTTCCTGGGCTGGGTCCATGCCATCCAGAAGGCTGCGGGCAGCTCGGGAGACACCTTGTCAGAGCAGCAGCTGACCAAGTCGGACGTCCCACTGCTGGTGGACCGCTGCATTGACTACATCACCCAGTGCGGTATGGGTCAGGTCCTGGGATGCTGGTGGGGACTGGAGCGTGGTATTCTGGTCACCCCACCAGTGTGGCGTGACAGGCTGAGAATGCAACGTGCTTGTGACATGCTTCTCTCCCTTCCTGAACATCTGTGCCAGCTCCATGGGAGGGCTCCATCTGTAGCAGGGCTTTGTCTCCGGTCACAGGAACACCTGTGGGATGGGATACTCTGTGGCAGCTGGCTGTGTTTGCTGGGAGCTGGGGGGCCAGGAGTGGGGTCTGTCCCCTTCAGAGGGCTCTCATCCCCACTGGCTCCATCACAGGGCTGACGTCTGAGGGCATCTACCGCAAGAGTGGGCAGAACTCCAAGACCACCAGCCTTCTGGAGGTGCTGCAGCGGGATGCACGCTGCATCCGCCTGAAAGAGGGCGAGCACCAGGTGGATGACGTGGCCAACACCCTCAAACGGTTCTTCCGTGACCTTGGGGATGGGCTCTTCACCCGGCGATGGGCCCCAGACTGGCTGTGGGCCACGGGTAAGCCGTGGCGGGGGGGTGGCAGGAGGAGGGGGATGGGCTACCCAGTTCTGTGCAGCCCTTTTGTCCCCTTCGTGGGTTGGRGGAACTTGTCTAGGCTCCACATGTTCCCTTGTGCTGGAGTCTTGAGTGGTGGGTGGGGAGTGGAGTGTGTCCACACTGCCCCCGTGCAGACCTGTGCTCTGGCATGTCTGGGGCTGAGCCAGGGCAGACTGCCAGATTCCCCTGCCCTTCCCTTCTGGATCTGGTCTCTGTACACTGGGGATAGATGCACCCAGCAGAAAAACAGACACAAACTCTGGCCCCATGGAGCTGGGATGCTCTGGCTTCAGAGAGCTGGGATGCTCCAGCCCTGTGGATGTGGGATGCTCTGGCCCCATGATGCTGGGATGTTCCAGTCCCATTATGCTGAGATACTCTGTTCCCATGAATCTGGGGTGATCCAACCCTACAAAGCTGGGATGATCTGGCCCCATGGAGCTGGGCTGCTCTGGCCTCACAGGTCTGGGGTGCTCCAGCCCCATAAAGCAGATATGCTGTGGCCCCATGGATCTGGGATTCTCCAGCCCTAGGATGTTCCAGCCCCATGGAACTGGCATGTTCCAGCCCCGTGGAGCTGAGATGCTCTATCTCTGTTGAGCTAGGATGCTCTAGCCCCATGGAGCTGGGAGTATCCGGCCCCATGGAGCTGGAGTGCTTTGGCTCCATGATGCTGGGATGCTCCAGCCCCAGGATGCTGGGTCCCATGATTCTGGGATAGTTCAGCTGTTTCATGCTCTGGCTCTGCGGATGTGGGATGCTCTCTGGCCCAATGGATTTGGGGTGCTCCATCCCCATGGTGGGATAGGGTGGAATCTGCAGAGGGGATGGTGGAGCCCTGAGCCTTAATGTCTGCTTTGTTCTCTTCCATGTTCATTCTCTCCCTCTGGCAGCACTAGAAGATGAGGAGGCAAAGGTTGGCGAGTACCGACAACTCCTGGCTGCCCTTCCCCCAGTGAACCGGGCCACGCTGAAGGCACTCATCAATCACCTTTTCCGGTATGGCATTGACCCGTTGGGCATCAGCCTGTCCACTGCAGGGTCCTGGGGGGCTCTGGGGAGTGGGAGAGCCCTCATCCTTTGGCTCATGTCCCCAGCAAGGAAAGGAGAGGAATTTGGGGTCAAGCTGTGCCCAATGCCAAGCATTGTGTCCTGGCATGGGGGTTGAAGGGAGGGGTCCCCTGGGGGCTCTGGGGCAGGAATCTTGACAGAGTTCCCCACAGGGTCCAGTGCTTCTCTGGGGAGAACCAGATGAACACGCACAACCTGGCCATTGTCTTCGGGCCCACGCTCTTCCAGACRGATGGGAAGGACTACAAGGCAGGACGTGTGGTGGAGGACCTCATCAACAACTATGTGGAGATCTTTAACGTAGGTCCACCCCTGGGTCAGGCCAATGTGTGGACATTGCCAGGGAATTGAGAGGTGGAAGGAGGAGGAAGTTTGGTCTGCTCTGTCTGCAGACATCTTGCTTTGGAGATGAAGGGAGGGGGGACCATGTCTTTTCAAACCCTGGAAACCCCAAGCCTGGAGCCGGGGTGGTTTGGTCAGCCCTGATGGCTTCTTGTCCCCAGCAGGTCAACGACCGAGAGATGAAGAAGCAGCAGGATGAAATCACAGCCATCATGAAGATGCGGGAGGCATCATCTAGCGGAACGCAGGTGGGTCCAGGACATGGGGACCTCTTCACCTGGGGCCCCAGTGCCTACTGTAGTGTCTCCTGGACATGCCCTGGTCAGGAGATGTCCACACTGGTGGGGGGAATTTTGCCCACACATGGGAAGCTGCAGGTTGAAGCACTTTACTGTTGCCTTCCAGCAAGCTGGGGACTTCATCTGCACTGTCTACCTGGAGGAGAAGAAGACAGAGGCAGAGCAGCACGTCAAGGTGAGTGGCAGGGCAGAGGGTGGAGAGGGTGACGAGGGGACAGGGATCCCCTTGTTGTATGCCCAAACCTCTGTGGTGGCATGGGGAGTTGTGCTGAGCTGGCACCTCTGTCGTGTGAAGATGGAAGGGCCCTGGGCACCAGCTGACAGAGACCTGCCCCTCTCTCCCAGATCCCAGCCACAATGACAGCTGAGGAGCTCACCTTCGAGATCCTGGACCGGCGGAAAATTGTCATGAAGGAGAAGGACTACTGGAGCTGCTTTGAAGTGAATGAGAGGGAGGAGGCAGGTTGGTGCAGGGGCATGAGGGTGGAGATGAGGGGGGCAGGGATGGAGATGTAGATTGCGATGCAGATGGGGATGGAGATAAGGGATAGAGACAGGGACAAAGATGGAGATGGGGATGCGGATGGGGATGGGGGTGAAGTTAGAGATGGGAATGAAGCAGAGATGAGGATGGAAAAGGTGATGGATGTGGTGATGCAGATGGAGTGAGGATGGGTATGGGGATGGAGATGCAGATGGAGATGGGAATGGATATAGGGATGCCTATGAAAAATCTCCTGTGGGGATTGCATCATGGAGCAATCTGGGATGGGCTCCAGGCACTCAGGGGAGGACAGTTGCTCACCCCATCCAGCTTGCACACGGGCTGGATGTTTGGGCCAGGACATCTGTCTGTATCCTTAGGAGTTCAAATGCCTCTGAAGCTTGGTGGGGGGAGGTGTCCATGTTCTCTGGCCACCAAAGGGAGCAGCCCTGCATTGCCCGTAGGCAGGAGTAAAGGAGAGCTCAACATGAGAAGGATGAGGCTCTGGTCCTCCCTGCTGGTGCCTTGAGCTCCTGCTGCCAGTGGGTGGAGGTTGGTCTCTTCTCCCAGGTAACATGTGACAGGACAAGAGGAAATGGCCCCAAGTTATGCCAGGGGAGGTTTAGGCAGGATATTTGGGAAAATTCCTTCAATGAAAGGGCTGTCTAGCCCTGGCACAGGCTGCCCAGGGCAGTGGTGAAGTCACCATCCCTGGATAGATTGAAAAGACCTGTAGATGTGGCACTTGGGGACATGGTTTAGTGGCAGGACCATGGCAGACCCTCGGGAGGTAAGTGTGACGCCCCCCCATATGGTAGCTGGCCCTGGGTACACTGCCTGAGACCTGCCTGTCCCCTGCCTGACAGAGCGGCCCTTGCATTATTCGGAGAAAGTCCTGCCCATCCTGCACTGCCTGGGGACAGAGAGTTACCTGGTGGTGAAGAAGCAGATGTCCATGGAGAACATGCTCATCTACCTCGGTGAGAACCAGGGGCCATGGTCTGGGCCCAGAGAGAAGGAAGGGGATGGGATGGGATGGGATGGGATGGGATGGGATGGGATGGGATGGGATGGGACGGGATGGGACGGGACGGGACGGGACATGGATGGGGATGCAGAGTGGAGGGAAGGAGATGGAGAAGGGGCTTGGAATGGGAAAGGGGATGGGATAGGATGGGATGGGATCCGTGCAAGTGGAGTAGGCACCAGCTCAGTTAGCACGTGGCTTGGAGCCCCCTGATACGGGGTCATGGCTGAATGCTGTGCCCAGTGCAGTGGGGGAGCTGGTTCTGTCTGCCCTGACTGGGGTGGGAGTTGAGGGGCAGTGCCAGGGGCTCTGCAGCAGCTGGCGGGCTGCCGTGATGCGGGCAAGGGTTTGGCTGCACCCTGTGCCCCCCCTGGGGGGCCTGACCCTGCTGGGGGCCTGGAGCCGCTCAGGCACGTGCCCCCAGCCAGCAGAGTGGGTGACTGCAAGCATGGCATGATGAAATTCCGGGAGGAGAGGAACCTGCTGGGGCTTGGGCTGAGCACTGGCTTCCACGATCGCTACTTCATCCTCAACCACTCCTGGCTGCGCCTCTACAAGGAAGTGCGGGTGAGCCCTGCCTCCTGCCTGCCCTGGCCGTGCCTTCCCCTGCCTTCCGTTCCCAGCCCTGCCATATCGTGACTCCGTGGGGATTCCCTGAGGACACAGGACCCATGTGGGCTGGCATCACTCAGACAGTGCAGGCAGCCATGGGGTTGCATAGCACAGGCAGTGCAGGCAGCGGGGGGCAGTGTGGGCAGTGTCAGACCTGACCCCAGAAGTGCTGTCACCCACACCTGAAGCAGATCCCCGAGCTGTGCCAGGGCTGAGGGGGGACACGCTGCCATACTGACTGTGCAGGGACAGCCACTGCTCACCCCCCAGTTCCGGCTCCCCCAATCTGACACCGCACCCTGGCACATCGCCACTCCATCCCCATGCCCCGCCCATGGGCACAGGGGGGCTGCAGGGAAGTGTCCCCTACCTCTGCTTTAACCCCTCTCCTCTGTTGAACAGAGCCTGAGGCAGCGGAGCCCCCCCTTGGAGAGCGTGAGTAGGGAGGGGAGCAGGGGGCTTAGCTGGGGTGCAGGGGCTCCCATGCCCTCTGCCCTTACAAGCCTGCCCACGGTTGACCCAGATCCAGTCTAGGGTCGATCCCAAATCCAATCCCGCAGCACGCATGTGCCAATCACCGGAACTGTCCCCGGTGCTACCATCCCTTCCTGTTAGTCCCCAGGGTTATTTGGCCCCTCTGGCTTGGGCGTCCTGCTGCCCTTCACTCCAGGCAGCCAGAGCTGGGTCTGGGGAAGGGACCAGAGAGGATGGGGATGGGCTGAGCTGCTTCCCCATCCTGCGGGCATTGGATTGGGCTCTTGTAAGTCAACACTGCTCGCATGTGAACATGGATGGGGGGTCCGTGGGGCCCCCAGTGTGGCACCTGCTGCCAGGGCATGGCAAGGCACAGCCAGCACTGGAAGGGTCCTCGTGCTGTGCCATGGTGGCAGTGGGACCTGTGCGATTTTGCTCTGGGCAGAGTGGGTCTGGGTCCACCACTGCCGTGGCTGTGGCCATGATGCTGAGGAGGGGTGTGACATGGGATCCCTAGGGGGGTTGTCTAGTGCCAGGCTCTTGAGGCCCTGTTGCAACGTGTCAGTGCTGGTGCCAGCTCTGAAGGCAACTGGCATGGTCTCTGGGAGACAGGCCCCCTGTGTCCCTTTCGTGCTACCCGTGGCCCTTGGCATGGATGACAGACACATGCTCTGCTCCATGCTGGGCTTCAGCCTCGTCCCTGTCACCACATCACTTCCTCCCTGCCAGGGAGATGGACCCCATCCCATCGATGGGGACTGTGGTGGGTGGGGACAGGTCTGGCAGCCACCAACTCAGTGCTGGTTCCCTGTTCCCCCAGAGCCACAAGCCAGAAAAGGAGTGGCCTGTCCGAAACCTGAAGGTCTACCTGGGCGTTAAAAAGAAGCTTCGACCCCCGACGTGGTAAGCAGCAAAGGGGTGGCCTGTGGGACCGAAGGATGAGGATAGGAATGGACATGGGGACAGGGACAAGAACAGGGACAGTTTTGCCTGCTGGACTCGTCCCCTGCTGGCCAGGCCTCCTGCCACCAGGTGTCAGAGCAGCCCCGTAGGACGCGGCTGCAGCCCTGTCCAACCAGCAGGGTCTGGGCTGTGCCCGGCACTGTCCCCAGTCCTGTCCCCAGCCCTGTACTCGGCGCTGTCCCTGCCCTGTCCTTGTCCCCAGCCCTGTTCCCGGCACTGTCCCCTACCCTATCCCTGTCCCCAGGGGCGTTTGTGGGGCTGGGGGGATTTGCAGGACTGGGGGAGGGTTTATGGGACTGGAGGGAGTGGTTGCAGGGACAGCGTGGGGTTTGCAGGGATGGGGGGTGGCAGGGATGAGAGGGGTTTGCTGGGGTACTTGATCAGCAGAGGACGGCAGCGCGGACTGKTGGGATTCATGTTTTCACTCCCCTCTTCCAGCTGGGGCTTTACAGTATTCTACGAAAACGAGAAGCACGAGAAGCAGCAATGGTGAGGGAAAGTGACATGGGACACTAAACTTATCCCTGGGACAGACAGACACKTGGCAGCTCTCTGGAGCCTTTGCCGTGGCAGGGGGAGATGGGGAATCACAGAAATCATGAAATGGTTTTGATGGGACGTGACCTTGAAAATCATCCAGTCCCACCTGCCTGACATTATCAGGGACATTATATGTGTGGGCACAGCCTGACTGAGCACCCAAGTTCCCCCTGGGGCCTGTGACTGTCCCCTTCAGTCCCCTGGGGTCTCATGCAGAGCAGCAGCGGAGGTCCCTGGAGCAGGCGGGTGTCCTCAGAGCAGGCAGAGGGGACACCCTGCTTGCTTCCACCATCTCCTCTGGCCGCTGACACTGTGTCCCCACAGGTACCTGTGCTGTGACACCCAGGCTGATCTGCGGGAATGGTTTGCCACCTTCCTCCAGGTGCAGGTAGGGAGTGGGCCGGATGATCACTCCCTGCAAATGTGGGGCACCCCGTGGGGGACAGCCCTGGACGGTTGCTTGGCCAGCAGAAACCCTTTGGGATATTCAAGCCTCTCTAAACACCAGCACCCTAGGGTGAAAGAGAGGTCCTGGGGTGGCTGAGTCTCTGGTCTCCATCACTGTCCCCTCTGTCTGCAGAATGGGGGTACCCTGTGGCCCTCGGAGCGTCCCAAGATGCGGGCGGCACGGCCACAGCAGGATGCCAGGTTGGGTAACATCTCCCTCATCCCGCTGCGGGGCAATGAGAGCGAGATGAGGAACAGTGTGGCTGCTTTTGCTACTGACCCCCTAACTGTGAGTGATCCCGGGCCACCGGGTGGCCCTCCATGTGGGGCTGCATCCTCCCTGCATCACATGATGGGGGGGGTCCTGGTTCCCAAAACCGGGTGGGGGATATCCTGGCTCCCATCCCTGCTCCCATTCCTTATGTACCACATCACCTCCAGTGATGGATCAGGGGGGCCTAGGTGGTCCTTTGGGGGCTGGTGGGGTCTCCTGGGTCCGGGGGTGTCCCAAACCATGTGATGCAAGAAGAGGGGATGCTGCCATGCTCCTGATTTTTGCTCTAACGGGTGGATTTTCTGTCCTGGTCACAGATCAACTCCCAGTCCTGCTGTCTGTCTGTCTGTCTGTCTGTCTGTCTGTCTGTCTTGTCTGTCTCTCTGCACCAGCTGTCCTGCCTGGGGTGTCACCCACTGGGTGTCCCCCAACCTTGCGGGTGCTGATGCTGTAGTCTTGCCAGCCATGGGGCCAATGGCGGGACGGAGATGATCCCACCGCCTCTGAGCCAATCCCTTGGGCCCTTGTTGCTGTTTTAAACCAGAGGACATGGCCATGCCGGGGGGATCCCCCCTCCAGCATCAGTTGGGCATCACCCAGTGGATGCCCAGGGGTGCCCCAAGGGCAGAGAGCATCTTTGCTGCCCTGAACCTCTGCGCAGGCTCAGGTTTATAAGTGGGGGCAGCAGGGAAGCCCCCCTGGGCTTTGCTGTGGGCGGTGCTTCGCAGTGTGCGTGTGCTGGTGTGGTCCGGTACCGGGGACCAGCCCACCAGGGCTCCCAGGGAGCAGTGGGTGAGTGTCCACCACCACGGGAGCAGCATGGGAAGGGGCAGTGAGACCGCAGCGATCCTGGGAGGACCATGGTTTCTCTTGCTGGGGGTTTTCCCTGTGTCCCCCTGGGCGCCATGCTGCCAGCGATGCCCAGATGTGGAGGAGGAGGAGGCTGAGAATGAAAGGTGACCTGTTTGCCCTTTGTCCTCAGCTCCTGCGGAACGTCTGAGCTGGAGAACTGAGATGCCAGTGAGTTTCCCCCCTGCCTGCACCCCCTGCCCAGACCTGGTGTCAGTGGGAGGCAATATCTCCGTCTGTCCTATTGCCATCCTGGCCTGGGGACATGGCATATGTCTCCCCAAAGGTGGGAGGGGGTTGGAAGTGGCTTCCCTGTCCTCTTTGCTGACCCTTTGCTCTCCACTTGTGCCACAGGTTTATCTCCAAGGGGGGCAGCCCTTGAGGTCCTGCACCAGCCCCACACCCTGGGACCTGCCAGGGGTCCTGCTGCCTCCAGAGCCTCCACCGGGCCCTCTCACCTTCCACTGCAGGGACCACGGGCAGCCAGGAGGGGAGACGGCAGCGAGGTCATCCACCCCCCAGCAGAGCTGGGCTCGGGAGCCGTGGCCAGGCAGCCCACGGGGTGTCAGCCCCCCCCAACTCTGTGCCCCGGCTGCCTTTGCCCACCGCTGCTTCTCCCGGCTCTGGGCTGGGAGCTGCAGTCGAGGGCTTTTACTTTTCTTCCTCCATCCCCTATTTTTAAGTCTTTCTCCCTTAAAATGACAAGGCAGGTAGGGGGCTGCCCTTGCTGTGGGATGAGGGACCAGCCCTTCCCATGGGATGTGTGCCTGGCTCCGGCCACTGGCATCATCATACTCCCAATCACTCCTGAGGAAGGGTCCCCTCCATGACAGGCAGGGCAGGGTGACAAGAGCCTCAGTATTCACCCAGAACTGGGAAGGGGGTGCATCTGCTCTCTGTCCTCCATCCGTCAGGGTGGAGGTGGCAGGAGCAGCCCCTGCTTCCCGCTGCTGCCTCCTGACGATATTAAAGGTCTTGAGAAATGGAGTGGGAGTGTCCAGGTCTTTGCCAGCTGCACAGGGCAGGGGGCATCGGGAGCTGGCGACCCGGGAGTGCAGAGGGACGGCCCGGATGCACCAGCTGGGTGCTTGCCGGAGAGTGGGTGCCATGGAGAAGGCAGTGAGCTGCCCTTTTGGGGACAGAGCAGTGGCTCCCTGGTCCAGCAGTCATCTGCATCAGACATTGCTGAGCCTTGCCAGTGCAGCCAGGACACTGTGCCAGTACCAGAGTTGGGGTCTATGCTGGGCTGCCAACGTGGCTCACCAGGACTGGATGGGAGCTACCAAGAAACACGTGCAGGTGTGTTTCAGGGCATGGGGCCCTGCAGTGTGAGGCACAATGAGCATTTCAAAGCCAGAGGCTGGGAGCACCCTCCTTGGATCATGGCAGCCCTCGGAACTCCTCCCCACAGCCCATGGCTGATGCGGTGCACTGCTGCTGCCTGCTGGTGTTTGTGACCTTGGAACTTGCCATGGAAACCTTTCAAGCTCCAGCTCACAGCCATCCTGGTGGGGAACATCCTTGGAGCTCAGCCTGGGTGGCGGAAGGTCGCTGGGCCTCTGCTTGGTTTCCAGGGATGTGGGAATAGTAATCTCCACAGATGTGGGGGTGCAGGGGTGATGGGAGGGAGGGAGGGATGCTGGTCCCCAGGGATGCAGGGATGTGGGGATGGAGGGATGCGGGGGGCTGGGTGTAACTGCAGAGCTGGGAGCATCACTCCCTGCTGAGTTGTCTGTGGCAGCCCTGGGTGGGGGTGTCCCACCACCCCCTCCTCGCGCTGAGCCGCCACGGGGGCCGTTGGTGAGTCATGCGTGGGAGCCGGAGGGCTGTCAATCACCCGCGGGCGCTGCCGGCGTGCGGGGTGGTGGCGGCGGTGCTGGCAGCATCACCTGCAGCGCTGCAAGGGCTGGAGGAGCCACCGAGAGGGAGACAGAGGGGAGGCACCTGTGTCCCCACCGCCCCCCGGAACCAGCACCCCGCAAGCCTCAACTACACCGGTGTGTGGCTCAGGTCCCTCGTTGTTGTGCCAGGGTGAGGACCCAGGTGTTGGGGAGAGGGGAAGAACTTTCACCACCCCTAGTTTCATGACCCCTCTCGCCTTTTGCTGTGCCAGGCTGTCCCATGGGGCTTCTGGTGCCCAGGGCGCTGTGGGCCGGGAGCGGGTGCCTGGCACCAAACCCCAGGGATGTACCAAGAAATACCGTTAGTGCTCAGCTCTGTTCAGGTACTCATCCATCCGTCCATCCATCCATCCGTCCATCCATCCCCTCCCTCCCTCTCTTTCTCCCTGCCTCCTTCCCCACTTCTATCTCTTCCCCGCTCCCACCACCATTCCCACAATCCACCCCCTCCCTCAGCAGCCTATCTGTCTCTTTGGCCATGTGATTGTCCCTCTTCTCTTTCCCACTCTTTCACCACCAGGACATCCATTCATCTTGCCCTGCTCCAGGAGCCGAACAAGCTCTTCCCGGCTCCCAGTTGGCCAAACTTCCATCCAGGGCTGGGTCTGCCATCCCTGCATCCCCCAACAGCCCAGGGGCTGAGTGTGGGTGCAGCAGGGGGGTGCTGGGGACCCTTCTGGATCCCATGAACATGAGGTTTGGGGTTCCCTTCATCTTTAACTGGGTTCTTTGGGGAAGGGATGGACACAGAGCTGCTGGTGGCCCATCTCAGGGAATCTGGGAGTGGGCAGGAGGTGTTGGGATGCAATGGTGGTGCTGGAAACCCCTGGATCCCATAAACATGAGGTTTGGGGTTCCCCTCACCTTCATACTGTTTTCTGGGAGAAGAGATGGGCGGGGAGCTGCTGAAAGCCCATCTGAGGGCTGACAGCCCATCTGAGGGCAGCCAGAATGCAGCAGTGATACTGGGGACCCCCTGCAATGATGTCCTCCAGCCCAGCAAAGCCTGGAGGGTGCCAGGACACTGCAGTACCAGCACCAGCACCGCTGCTGCACGGAGCTGATATCACATTGCCCTGTGGAGGGATGGATCCAGCCAGGAGCCTGTCACTCCAGAGCTGGATGGATGGGGCCTCTCTCCAGCTCTTGCTATACATAGCACTGTGGAGGCGAGCGCCATGTGACACCCCACATCGGCAAGTGATTAATTGCAGAGGCATTTACAAACAACTTAATAAACTGGCATTGGTGGGGGTTGGGCACATGAGGGTGTCTTCTTGCTCCTCTGCAGCCACGGGTTGGGGGACTCAGTTGGGACCTGTCTGGGACCCACTGCCTCTTCCCAGGGTGCCGGAGCCCTTGGCACATGGCGGAGCCGGCACTGTCCCTGTCCTTGCCCACGGTGGTGGGASCCTCAGTGACCTCGTGTGCCAGACACATGGACTAGTTGAATGCCAAGCTTGAGTCATGGTCACGGTGCCACCAAGGATGATGCTGCCATTCCTGGGTATTGTGTCTTGTGGAGGGGACACCCCACGGTCACCATCCTCATCTTGGGTACCCTGAAGAGGAGCCAGGTGGTGGCTGGACAGCCCAGCGTGCTGCCGCAGTCGCCCCATGGCACCAGTACGGGTTGTCTCCACAGGTCCTCCCCTGCATCCTGCACCCACGGCAGCTCAGCCCACCACTCTGCGTYCCACTGAGTGGCTTCTATTCCTGCGCCTCCCCCTCTCCCCCTGGTAATGAACTCAGCAGATTATCAGCTCCTGGGCTATTAGAGAGCAGCTACACTCCAGCAGACTTTAAACCAGTCATTATTCCATCAACAGCCCATTAAACTGTCACTGGCTTTTTCCAGCCTTTCTCCCATTATTTTTCCCTTTTCCTTACCCCCTGCCTTTTCCCCATCTATGCTTTTTTTATCAGAGCGTGTGGCTGCCAGCACACTCGGGATGCTCCCAAGGGGTTCGCCACATCCCTCTGCTATCAGTTTACCCATCCAGAAAATGGGATGAGGCTGGGGGAGGATTTGAGGAAACCTACCAGTCCCCAAACTAACAGAGGGACACCTCCCTCCCACCGCTTCCAACCTGGCCCAGTGGTGGGAAGGGGCTCTGGATGTTGAGGAGGGGAGAGAAGAGCCCATGGGAGGGTTTTAAGAGCAGAAAAATGACGGGGCAGGGGAAAGGCTCAGCCACTTGAAACCTTTTATGCTTCCCAATGCTCCCCCCACTTTCCCTGCTCTGCCTGCTCCCAGCTCCCTCCCTGGCAGCCGCCCACTTGCCACTAGGCTTAATAAGAAACGTAAAGGAAATGTAAAGAGCTAAATAAATGTAGGGCTGGTACGGTGGGGAGGGAAGGGTGCAGAGGTGGGTTGTGCCCAGGAGGGTCCCATGGGATGGGGGATCCACCTCTCCCAACTCCCATGGGGTGCTGGCAGTGTCAGGGACTCGATGCCATGTGCAGGTGATAGGTGTTGGGAGCTCAGTGTCTTGGAGAAATGGAGAAGGTGTTTGGGAAAGGAGTGTTTGCCCTTGGCTTGGCATGGCCTGAGCTGAGCAAGGAGACATGACTACAGCGAGATGGTGATGGGTGGCAGAGGTGGGATCCAGGCTGGGATTTTCCAGGTCGGGGGGAGCTTCCCAGTGGGCACAGGGACCAGTGGGCACAGGAAGCTGCCAACTCTCTGCCCAGCAGGCGCCAATGGTGTCATTGCGTCCCAGAGCATGGGGGTCTGGCACCTGAAGAAGGATGCTCTGGCTGACGGCTGTTTATCCATTGCTGTCACGGCACTGGCTCCGATGAGGAGCTGGGTTTGTCTTTCTCCATTAAGCAGACATTAATTTGCATTTATTTAAAAATAACAGAGCTTTCAATCTCTTCGTTAACATTGGAGCAGCAATGCTCCTGGGTTGTCAGCCCGGAGATATCCCTGATGCGTCCCTTTCCGGGGCTAGGCACGAAGCTGAGGAAGCAGGATAGGATCCCCGGGGAGACATATGCAATGTGGGACAGGCAGATATATAGAATGGGTGACTTGTCATCACCCTGGCTGCTGCGTGTCCCCTGGGTGACAGCCCTGCTCCCCTCTGCGCTCCAAGTCTTCTTGGGGTGCAGAGAAACAGGGATGAGGTTTTCAGGGATGGTGGGGGGACTCAGTGTCCCTCTGGGCTGTAGAAGGGTCACAGAAGGGATCTGAAGCATCTTTGGAACCTCTCTGGAGCATCCCTGGAGCATCCTTCCCCGGGTGGGGGGATTAACCCCAGCCATTTCTTCTGTGGGTCAAGGCAGTGAAATCTCTGTGGAATGAATCTTTTGCSTGTGGCTTAATGATCACAGTGCTTCAAACAGTGACATGGATATGCCACATGTCCTGCAGGCTGGGCATCCATCCCCAACCCAGCCCTGCACTCAGATGCCCCAGACATGGAATGCAGCTGCAGAGAAGCAGGCACAGCTCTGCCCATCCACTCGTGGAGGATGAATCCCAGGTGGCATCTGGCTGTGGTTTGCCAGGACTCCAAAATCTCTGTTTCCCCTTGTTCCACCCGCTGGGAGATTCCCAAGGAACCCATGCTGGGCTGTGACTCCCATACGTGTGCATGAGCTCCCTGGATGCTTGCACTGACGTGGCGTGCCCGGATCTGCAATTCCACACATGACCATGCATCCAAACACACGCACACACCCTGAGGTGCGCACACATGTATTTATCTCACCTAAATACGCACCCTGGTGAGCAGCAGCTCCATCAACGTGTGGCCCTGAACACCCTGAATGATGTCACCCCACTTCCACGTGTGCTGCCACTGAAACAGCAATGAGCTGTGTCTCACTGAAGACAAGGAAGACAGCAAGCCTCAGTCTCAAGTGTTCATAGAGGTCAGGCCTTGAATCAAAGGAAAMATAATAAAATAGAGAAAAAAAAATAAAGAAACAACAAAATAAAGAAAAATAATGAAATAAAGGGAAACAATAAAATAAAGGGAAAATAATAAAAAGTAAAGGTAAATCTAAAAAATCACGGAGACCTTACATATTAAAAATATAAAGGGGAAAAAAAACTCTTTGAGGAGAATTACTTCAAATTGGCTATTTATTGGTGCAGCATCCCGCCGGGAGGTTTCCATGGCTACCTGGCAGCCAGCAGCCGGGGCGGCAGCATGCCAGCCCCATGTGCCTCTCCGCGTGTCCCTGCGGTCCCCTCTGGCCACGAACCTTTGTGCCACACCAGCGGCGCCTGATGCTGCGCATGTTGAGCAAACGCCATCGCCCTCAGCCTCCCCATGGGGTGCTGCCCCCGAAGGCCAGACCCTGAGGGTTGGTACCCAGCTGGGGGGATGCCCAAGGGGCTAGAGGGTGGCAGTGGAGGCACCGTGGGAGGGGGATGCCCTTGCAGAACCCCCACCCCCCCACAAGCTGAACCCCTAACTGGGAGGGGAGGGAGGGAAGGATGCCTCAAGTCACTTCTGCTACCCAGAGGAGCACTGAGTTCCCCCATCGCCCCTGGAAACATCCCTGCTTTTCCCCACCCCAAGAAGCCCTGGAACATGGTGGGGAGCAGGGCTGTCACCCAGAGGACATGCTATCAACACCCTGGAGGGGCTGAACCCTCCCCTTCCCACTCACCAGCTGTGGTTCGAGGCAGATGGTTGGGAGAGCCTTGGAATGAGGCTTTCAGAGACTCGTGCCATCCTTTGGGGATGCTGCTGGTGGCTTTGGAGGGATAATGTGTGGGAGCAGGAGGGTTCCCCAGGTCAGCGCTTGCATAGATCCTTTCCATGACCCCGAAGGACCATCTCAAAGGCAGCTTCTCTCCATGGGACCCTCAACCCTCCTTCTGGGTGAACCCGTGGGCCATGACGASGGGACACTGATTGACCGTGACCCCTAAGGAAGATGCAGGGAAATCTCATCCACCCCAGCACTGTTGGAAGGCAGGACACTGGGACACCTCTTTCCAGGAACACAGAGCTCCATCCTGCTCTCCCTGTGTCACTAAGACTGCCTGGTCCYTCCCCTCTCCACTGTGCCCTGCCTCATCTGCCACCCACCCTGGAGGCACGGGAGTGTTGGGTGCAGAGGGAAAGCCCCTCCACTCCTCCTATCACCTCCACAGCAGGGGTGGACCCCTGTCTCTGGGTGATGGGAAGGGGGGAGAGGGGATTCAGAACTTCTGGGCTCAGTCCGCACCCCAGTGCCACCTCAGGACTGGATGCCTGGGTGCCTCCATGCCCTCTTCCACCGGCAACAATGTGAGAGGTGGGAAGGGCTCAGGAGTGGCAACAAGGATCTCCAAAACCTCGAACATCTTTGGAATGAGGAACCAGTGGAGAGGCACAGGTCTGGATCCTTGGTGTGGGGGAGGACTAGGGGGATGGTGCCTGAACTGTGGTATCTGGTAGAGCCCTGGGAGCACCCTGCGAGCGTCCTTATGACTCCTGACAGTTCACAGTACCAGAGTCTGATCCTGCAGTCCTGCTTAAATCCCTGTTTCCCACTGCCTGCGTGCTGACTGTTTCCCCCAGCACAGCCCGGGTGCAGATGCTGCCAGCTGGGGAATGTCACTGCAGGGACATTGCTCCAGACTTTGGTCTTCGGGACACATCGGACTATGGGGGGAGGGAAGCATTTGAGGGGCAATGAAAACAGAGGTTGGAAAGTGGGGGCAGAGGGTCCTCCCCCAGGCCCCTTACTGGCCGTGAGTGCCTTGCGCCCCTGGCTCAGCACTGGGCAAGGTCACCCGCGTGACGTCCTGAGTGCGATGGAGCCGGCGGGTCCCTGTCCCCTCCCGCAGTCGGCTGACAGATGTGACCAGGCAGGGGACGCAGGGAGAGGCTGGAGGGTAGGTTCGGTGACAAGTGCTGGATGGGGCTGCAGGAGCTGGCACCAGCTGCCCTCCTGCTGCCCTGTTAAGCCCAGAGGCCTGCAGGCTGAGGAGGCTGTGGGTGGGGGGGGCTGTGGGCTGGGGGGACTGCTGGGGCCAGCTTGCAATGGTGTGAAACCACCCTACAGAGGGTGCCAGACTCGAATCTCTTCCTCTTCCCTTTCCCCTTCCCCTCCCCCTTCCTCTTCCCCTCCCCCTTCCTCTTCCTCTTCCTCTTCCTCTTCCTCTTCCTCTTCCTCTTCCTCTTCCTCTTCCTCTTCCTCTTCCTCTTCCTCTTCCTCTTCCTCTNCTTCCTCTTCCTCTTCCTCTTCCTCTTCCTCTTCCTCTTCCTCTTCCTCTTCCTCTTCCTCTTCCCCTTCCCCTTCCCCTTCCCCTTCCCCTTCCTCTTCCTCTTCCTCTTCCTCTTCCTCTTCCTCTTCCCTTTTCCCTTTTCCCTTTTCCCTTCCTCCTCTCCCCTTCACCTTCTTTCCCTTTCTTTCCCTTTCTTTCCCCTTCTTTCCCTTTCTTTCCCCTTCTTTCCCTTTCTTTCCCCTTCTCCCTCCCCCTTTTCCCTTTTTCCTTCCGCTTCCTCTTCTTTCCCCTTCAATATCCTTCCCTTTCCTCTTCTTTCCCCTTCCCTCTCCAAATCCCATTTCCAAAGCCAAGGAAAGCCTTTGCTACCCAAGTCCCTTCCTGGGGTGTTCAGAAGCTCCATCCCAGCTCCAGCACCTCTCCAGACAGCAGCACCAAACCAGGATGGCTCCAGCATGGGATRAGTGGGTACAGGTGACAGCTTCATCCCAGCATGGGGTGTGGGATGTGGTGGGAATGCTGCACTTCAACAGCCCCCAAACAGCTTCCTGGGACCCCCATCCCCAACCCAAAATACATATGGGGGGTTTCTCCCTGTTCTGCCCACATCACAGGAGAGCTGTTGGACCTGTGGACACAGGGAATAATTCACTATGAATTTCTTTCTTTCCTTTTTTGTCGTTGAGAACATCTTGTACCGACGTTGCAATAAAAACAAGGCTCCAGGTTCCTCTGTGTGTTTTTTCTGTTCTTTATCTGTTCCCAGGATAAATGTCAATGAAAATGGAAAAGCTTTTCTCTGTTCTCTGTTTTCTTCCCTCCCTGAAAGACTCCTCAGGTTTGTGAGGGAAAATGGTGGAAAAATCAGAAAGGGAAACAAACCCCCCAAAACTTGCTGAAATTGAACTTTCTCATGGATATTTCTATGTATGTGGCAGGACCAGGAGAGATTAAACAGACATGTAGATATGGCACTTGGGGATGTAGTTTAGTGGTGGGCTTGGCAGTGCTGGGGAACTGTTGGACTCCATGGTCTTTGAGGGCTTTTCCAAACTTAATTGTTCTGTGGTTCCGTGATTCAAAGTAGCAAAGTGTAGCATGGCTTGGACCATCTCAGGAAGCTGGACTGGGCATCTCCAGAGGAAGGAAGGTATCTCTTTGCATGCGCAGCAAGGGAGGTCACAGCTCCGAGTGTGATGTAGAGCCCATTTGTAGGGAAACTATTCAAGGAGCAAATTGTTTTGTATCAGCAAATACATCTCCATTAGTGCTGGAATTGGTATCCTGCACAATGCACGCTCGAGGACGAAGCCTGTCTATTCAGAGCTCACAGAATTCAATCCTGTGGCTGAGGAGTCTCGGCAGAAAGCAAAGCAAGGCTCATTTCATATTCATGCCACAAATATCGGTATGAGTGCACAGAGCTGGAACGCTGCCTACGGAATACTGGCATCCCTTCACCTTCCCAGCAGTAAATAAAGTCATGCAGCCCATGCTGGTGCCCCGTGCAGGATCCCCAGCAGCTCCAGCAAAGAGAAACAAGAGAGATTTGCGGGAGTCACTGTGTCAGGACTCCTGACTGTGTCATGTCTCCCAGGACCCTCTCCCTACAGCCAGCAGGGCAGGGTAAGGTGCCCTCATCAGATGCACCTGGAGAAAGTTTCTTGCTGGATCTCGCTGGCCGTCACTGGGGCCTCGCTCCTGTGAGATGGATCAGTGAAGCCCTGGCTTGACCTGCCTTTGAGCAGGAGGTTGGATCATGCTCTATAGCAACCCCACTCGACAGGGGACATCACAGGAAGTGGATGGGCCACCGCGGCCAGCACGCCCTCCACCAGGCACATTCCTTCTACTCCCCATGGGGTGGAGGGGCTACCCAGAGATGTCCATCCAGAGATGCTCATCCAGCAATGCTCACCCAGAAGTGCCCACCCAGCAATACCCACCCAGTGACACCCACCCAGAAATGCCTTGGGTGCTTTCAAGCAAGAATGAGCAGGGATTTATCTGAAAAAAAGCCACCAAAATCAACCCCAAACGGAGCATTTTTAATGAAACACATCAAAACATTCCAGGAGCAGTGGAAGCAGTCCATGAGGCTTTTTCCACCTCTCAGCCTCTGTGACACTCCTGGGACTGCACACACTGTGCCACCATTTGCAGAAGGACTCTCAGAAGCTGCTTGGATACTGGGCTGAGTTTTCTCTTGAGGAGAAAATAGTACAGAGCGATGTGGAGCTGAGAAAAACCYGTCTCTTAAATACCAGGAATAACATTTGGAGAGGGGCATAAGAGGGGAGACAGCTACGCATTACACTGGCCACATGGAAGGAGTCCCAGGGGCGTAGGAGCAGGTTGGATGGTGGGGATACATGTGGATGTGGCACTTGGGTACATGGTTTAGTGGAGGGCTTGGCAGTGCTGGAGGAATGGTTGGACTTGATGGTCTCAGAGGTCTTTTCCCACACGAATTCCATGATTCCATGGTAATATGCAGATATRATGGTCATTGCCTGGCATCTTGGGATGGACCATTCCTTCTGGTGGTCCTTGCACCCAGATCTGCTCTGATCTTCTCAGCTGCTTCTGCCTGGGGACCACTGCAAGACAACAACCTCTCTTGGGAATAAGAGAGGCTGGGATTGACAACCATGGGAACCAGCTTTTCTGGGAAGGAGGGGACTCCTTTTAGATGTCTTCATGCCAAGATGATGGGGGTGAGCATCTCACTGGGTGTGGGGTGGCCCATACACAGCACCCACCCTACTCCTGACACCCACCACTGCCACTGCAGAGTGTAGGGACCAGCTTGGCCACCAGACACTTCGGTAGGAAGATGGGTGAGCACTAGGATGGTTCCCAGTCCTCAGGCCATCCCCATGGTGTCCCACAGCAGGTTCCCTCCCCAAAGGAGTGCAGGATGTGATCTCAGCCAGAGGGTGAAAACCTGAGCCATTAAACCTGATACTCAGGGTGGAAATAGGGTTTAGATTAAAGTGATAGTCCTTAAAATAATCTCAAGTTGGTCCTGGCTCTACTCTCAGCTCTAGTGGAAAAATTTGGGCAAGTAATTTCAGGTCTGGCCCTCAGTTTCCCCATGCAGATAACAAAGACAGAAGATCTTGTGTAATTGATACAATCCACTGCCTATTTCTGTAGACCATGGGGATATTAATCCTGGTGAATTTGACAGGAACTGATGTGATTTGAGTGCTAATCTCTTAATATCTACTGCTGCTCTGAATGTCCCAGCTGGTGGGTTCACRATGGAGCAGGGAAGCAGCAGCCCATCTGCAGTAATTTTAAAGCATGTTCCTCCATTCTCCCCACAGGCAAGTGACCCCGAAGGGATGAAGGTCTGCAAGGCTAGTGAAGAGCAACCCAAATAGTTCTTTTTGGTGTAAAAGCTCAGTACACTAAGCCAAGCTCCCAGMTTGGGAGTGTGGGTTGGCCCTGTGGTGCAGCACACAGCACCGGGAGAGAGTGCAGAGGATGCAAGTACCTGCGGAGGGATGCAGTGGGGCCTGCAGACCCGAGATGTTCCTGGGTTCAGCTGTGTGGCCGTGCTGGCTCAAACCAAAGGTCCATCGCCCCATGTTGTGATGGCCCAGAGATGCCAAGGGCGAGGGAAAGAGCAGGGCAAGGACATGCATCTTTTTCAGCGGCACAGGCAGTGGGATTTAGGGAACCCCTGGCATGTTTACTGGCAACACTGAACGGTGTGGTGTAGTCACCATGCTGTGGGGAAGGGATGGCATTGAGGGGGACCTGGACAGGCTGGAGAGGGGGGACTGTACCAGCCTTATGAAGTTCAACAAGATTAAATGCAAGGTCTTGAACCTGGGTTGGGGTAACCCCAAGCACAAACGCAGGATGGGTAGAGAATGGACTGAGAGCAGCCCTGGGGAGAAAGACCTGAGGGTGCTGATGGATGAAAAGCTCTGTATGTCCCGGCCATGTGTGCTTACAGCCCAGATACCTGCTGTGTCCTGGACTGATCCCAAGGAGTGTGGGCAGCAGGTAAGGAAGGGATTCTTCACTTCTGCTCTGCTTTGCTCTGATGAGACTCCACCTGCAGTGCTGCCTCCAGCTGTGAGCCCCCAGCATCAGAAGGACATGGAGCTGCTGGAGTGAGTCCAGAGGAGGCCACGGAGATGCTCTGAGGACTGGAACACATCTGCTATGGGCACCCCTGCTATGGCTGAGAGAGCTGGGGGTGTTCAGCCTAGAGAAGAGAAGGCTCCAGGGAAATATTAGACCCCCTTCCAGTGCCTAAAGGGGCTCCAAGACWGCCAGAGAAGGACTTTGGACAAGGGCCTGGAGGGGCAGGACAAGGGGGAATGGCTTTAATGTGACAGACAGCAGAGTTAGATAGGACATTGGGCAGAAATTGTTCCCTGTGAGGGTGGTGAGGCCCTGGCACAGGTTGCTCAGAGAAGCTGTGGCTGCCCCATCCCTGGGAGTGTTCAAGGCCAGGCTGGATGGGGCTTGGAGTAACCGGGTCTAGTGGAAGGCAGGTCCCTGGCCATGGCAGCGGAGTGGAAATAGAGGAGCTTCAAATGTCCCTTCCAACCCAAACCAGTGTGTGGTTCTATGATCCCAAGCCAAATTCTTCATCAGCTGGATGACCTCCTCCCAGTCTTTGTCCAGGACCTGGTCCTTATTAACTTCATCTGTTGTCTCTGGTGCTTACACTGGAAGAAATTGAAATGYTCAAATATCTTTGAAAGTTCAGGTTGCTGTTGCTCCTTCTTTATTCCCCCCTCTTGTGCTAGGAAGTGTGAGATTTCATAGAAAGGAAARCCTGCTCTGACCCGGATTCAGTGTAGGATGGATGTCCTTGCCCAGGATCCCTCCAGGGAGTATAACTCCTGTGCACCAGGTCTTTGAGACCACAGGCAGTGCTGGCACTGCAGCAACTTTTACCCTTCTCCAGCCACTCTCTGACACTGTCCCACCCTGCTGACAGCTCATCCTGCCAGACCCCAGCCCATGGACACCCAGGGCAGGAGACTGGCAGGTTGAAGCTCGAGGCTCACCTATGTGGCTGGGACCTGTTTAGAGCGGGTCCACTCTCTGGCAGGGGCCTGCTTGTGGGCCAGTGCTGTTCAATATTATAGAATCACAGAAGCATTATTTGGAAAAGCCCTCTGAAACCACTGAGTCCAACCATTCCCCCAGCACTRTCAAGCTCTCCACTAAACCATGTCCTCACGTGCCACATTTACCTGGCTTTTAAATCCCACCAGGCATGGTGCCTGCAGTGCTTGACAACCGTATTGAGGAAAAAATTGTCCCTAACATCCAATCTAAACCTTTCCTGACACAACTTGAGGCCATATCTTCTTACAGAAGAGGAAATATATTGCTCAATGCTGCTCAGCGCCCTTGGGAAAGCAATCCGCCTGTGGGTCGGGTGTTCCTATTGCAGCTCAGTACCCCTGGGACAGGAACCTGTGGGACCAGTTCTGCTCAGCACCCGTGGGACAGGGACTGGCGGGAACAGTCCTGCCCGGTAGTGCTGTGTGCTGCCGATGCCCCCGGGGCAGTAGCCGAGTAGACGGGGCTTGCGGTCCCAGCAGCGCCAGAGACGCCGGGAGGGACGGCTGTCCCCGCGGGGAGCACGAGGAGGGCAGGGCCCGAACACACTCTCTAGACAAAGGCGGCCGCTCCCCGGCGCGGGGCGGCGCACGGGCGAGGCCGGGCGCGGCCCGGGGTGGGCGGTGGCGGGCGGCAGGTGCGGCCCCTTCGGTCCCTCCGCGGAGCGGCTCGGCCCCCGCCCAGCCCCGCGGAGCCGCAGCAGCGCTGTCAATCAGGGGCGCCCCCCCGCCGTCCTCCCCTCCCGCACGCCTCGGCGCGCTGCATCGGGCTCGGTGACAGCTGCGAGCTGAGCGCGGCGGGAGTCTCCGCTCCCAGCCAGCACCGAGAGCCGGGCGCGGCAGCGGCGGGGCTGGGAGGGCTGCCGAAGCATGCGGAGCCATGGGCCAGGGCTGCGGACACTCCATCCTCTGCCGGAGCCAGCCGTACCAGGCGGCCGCGTCTGACATGTGAGTTCCCTCCCGCCGGCACCGGGGATGGGGGACCACGCCGGGAGGGAGGATGCTCCGGGAGTGATGCTGGGCAAAGGAGCGAAGGAGACATCAGGGACGCAGGAAAAAGTTCTTCCTGCCAGACAGCTGCCAGGGAGGGGGTGGCAGGGAAATGACAAGAGGCTGCGACCCCTCCCTGTTCCCCACTTGCCACCTATGTTAGCCCAGGGCAGGTCATCGCTGGTGTTTCTGCTCCAGAGGGCTGGTGCGAACAGAATCTCCCTCTTTCCCCATCACCCTCATCCCATGATGATTTCCTGCAAGGGTGGAAGGCTACTGGCCCAGTGGTGGGCTGCAGGGGGGGCCCAGGTGACTTTGTGAAATTCAGGTCAGGCCTCTGAATTGTGGTTTCGGCAGCTTCACACAGGGCAAGAGAAGCCACCCCCTGCACACCCATCCACTCACTGAACAGGTTTGGGGGTCCCGGTGTCACGGTTCCTGTCTGTATGTAGTGAGGTGGGAATGGGGCTCCAGGGGTCACGGTGGTCTCATCCTGCAGCAGAGACACAAGCGGCTTTGCATGAGAGCATGGAGTGACCTTGCTGAGAGATGACAATGCTCCCTGGAAACAGGGAAGGGTGATGCTCTGAAGAGCCCACGTGGGAAGAGGGGCTGAGCTGGCTAACGGGAAGCTTGTGGTGCCTCAATCCCCATCGCCCACAGGCTCGGCTGAGGCTGGCGGAGACCCCCGTCTCTGTGCGCATGCACGTGCAGCGCTCACGAGGCTCCACAGCTGCTGGGGAGCTGGCTGTGCACGGGCGATTTACAGTATGGGGGTGCTCTGGCTCTTGGGTACCAAGAGATCTGGGGTGCTCCCAAGCCCTTCTCCCCCTACTCCAGCGGGATCAGATCCCACATTGCCAGAGGGTGAGCTGAACCACAGGAAAGAGATACAGGTCTAGGGCAACGAGGAGGAAGACTTCTCAGTGCTTGGATTCCTTTGTCTGGCAGTGCCAGCTCCACATGCTCAGGCTCTGGCTGAACTGCCCAGCTCAGCAGCCCACATCGGGACCACCAAAACCAGGGGCACCTCGCTGCTCTGGGACCTACCCAGGAGGAGCCTCGGGTCTCCTGGAGCAGGTGCTTTAGGTGATGATAGGAGTATTGGGGTGCAGGGAAGCTGCCACCCACTCCTGCCGCAGCCCCACACATTTCCTTCCAGCATCACTGGGTTTTTGCACTTTCATGAGGTTACCTTCAGATGAGAACTTTGTCCCTCTCCGTAGAAAACACCCTCCAGCATCTTTCTTGCCTACATGCAATGTGTGGCTTAGATCCATCTTCTCAAGGCCTCAATAGCTGCCGATCCTCCTACGCTGCTGTGGGTGCTGGGTCTGTCTCTGCAGGCAGCATCCTTTCCCCGGCTCTCCTGGCTCACTCCCTGGTGCTGTGTGTGCTTTGTTCCCTGCAGAGATCCTTCCCTGGTGCTGCCTGAACATGTGCACGTGTCCTTTTCTTTAAGCAAAACACACAAAGGTCTTGAAATGCCATGCGATCCCCATGTTCCCTCCAGCCTCTGCTGCTGTTTAAAGGCTTTTAAAAAAAAGTAGATGATACAAAAGCTTGATGTAGCCGGGTTGGCTGTGCCCCTCAAGCTGCCCTGGGCAGGAGACGTAGGAATGGTGAGCCCAGCTGCTTTCCCCCTTCACCCAGAATAAGTCCTTCATAGGTATTTGTCCCTGTTCCTGTATACCCCAAGGGGTATATAGAGGTGGAAAAGCTTCCCAAGAGCTGACAGAGGATGATGCCCTTGGCCCTGCAGTGCTCCCTGGAGGGGTTGCCGTGGTGAGGTTAGCGCTGCGGGGAGGGGGGGGGGCGGTGCTGCCTGCTCCCTGCCTCTGCTCCAGCCCCGCGGTGTTCAATGCTGGCCAGGAATGCTGTGTGAGGCCGGGATCCAGTGGAGGCCAAGCTCTCCCATGTGCACGGTGCATTTTTTGCAAGCGGATGCAGGTGCAGCATTATCCAGGTCATGATTTAACCCATTTCCTCCTTTTCCCCACACTGGTAAGTGTGTTCCCGGGTGGGTGGACCCTGACCCGGTTAGCAGTGGGTGGGATGTCAGGGTGCCTGGAGCTGCTGCTGTCACAGGATCTGGCAGCAGCCAGGGCTGGGGAAGAAGCCACTGAGCTCTGCAAATGAAAAACACAGAGCAGGAGATGCCGCTCTGAGCATCCCTGTGGGAAGGACCCAGCTCAGCGGAGGCTGGGAGTGGTCAGGGCTTCCTTCAGGGCACAACACTGGCTGGGATGTGGGGGGCACAAGCCGGGCTCAGCCACCTTTTGGAGATGTTGGAGCACCTGCAAAGGTGAGGGAAGGATGTTAAACCCCCTGGAGAACCCCCCAGACCCTTCATGATTATTGCTGGTCCCTGGGCTGCATGTGTAAAGTGTCATGGAAAATACCGACTCCATCATCATGTCAGTTTGGCTGGGACGGCTCTGCTCCTCCCCAGACACCTGCTTCCCAGGGAAAGGGGTTCAGTGGAGTGAGGTTAATCTGGTGCCCCATTGCCAGGGTTCTTAAGTGATGTCCTCCAGGTTTTCCAAAGCCTCAGGCTCATCCTGCCCTTGTAAGCTGGGGCTTTTCAGGATCACCCACCTGCCTGGGCACCCAGCCCTGGAGCTTGGAGGTGCCTGGCATAGAGAATGGAGGGGAAATTCCTGGCTGCAAGCTTCCTCCATTCTGCATACCCAGAGAAGTTCCCTGGGTGGGTGGGACACCAGCCAGGAGCTTCCCAGCATCCTTCACCTGTCCGTGGGAGGTCTCCAGGGTGAGCCAGGAGCTTCCCCTCCATCACTCTGGGGCATTATCCTGAGCATTTTCAGCTTCAGAACAGCCAGTTGTTTGGAAGTGTTGGGAATATTCCCAGCTTTGTTAGTGAGGACCCTCACCAAGCGTGCCCTAGCCATCATCTCCAGCAGAGTCCCGCACATTCCCCATGAGTTGTGCTGCTTTGGGGGCTCTGGGAGGCTGAGCATCCATCTGGGGCTGAATGCAGGATTCCCTGGGGCAACGGTGGGTGCAGCAGCCCTTTCTGGGAGTCCTTCTTTCCTCCTGCTCCCCTCTGACCTTGATCCCTGCTTTTGCTTTTGTCTCATTCCTGGCTCCCATGTGGCTCAGCAGGAGCCATGCTGGGCTGGGGCCAGAAATGCTGGCAGGGCCTGGAGCTGCCTGGGACTTTCTGCCTGTCCAGCTTTCTCCTGTCCTCCTTAATGGATGGGCCTGTCTGGAGGGGAGAGTGAGTGGGATAGAGGGTGTTGGAAGATGCTTTGTCGGCTACCATGGCTCCATCTGCACAGCAGCAGCAGCAGCGAGGTCAGGTGATGGAGAGGCTGCTGGGTGTGGGCAATGGGCAGCCTAGCACTCAGACTACCCCAGCCGAGGTGTCAGGGGTGGGTGGGGGTCTCACCTCCCTTGCTGCAATGGGCAATGACCCCAAGATTTGATATTTGGGGTGTTGGAGCCCGGGTTGCAGGATGGATTGGTTTGGGTTGGAAAGAACCTTAAAGCCCATCCAGTTCCAACCTGCCTGCCATAGATATGGACATCTTCCACTAGCCAGGTTGCTCGCCATCCAATCTAGCCTTGTAGGAAGGTGTAGGAAGGTGTTTGGGAACATCTTGTAGGAAGCTGTCCCCAAACCTTGTCACCCACACAGCACCCTCAGGGATGGACCAGTACGGCAGCCTCTGGGACTTGCTAAGTGTTGGCTTGGGAATGTCCCTGAGGCTGGTTATTTGGCAGCAGCAGCTCTTGGTCCTGCTCCTGTCTCCAAATCCTGCTCCCAGCACCAAATCCTGCTCCTGGACCCGTGTCCCGCACCCTGCCCGCATCACCAGCATGTGGAGTCAGAGGGGAGGAATGACTTGGGAGAATCTTGGGTAGGTTCAAACCTTCCGGGTCTTTGTCAGTTTGTATTTTCTATGACGAATCAAATGGAACAAGGAGGGGGATTTGGAAGTGTGTTGTGATGCATTTCCCACTGAAAATATTAAACTCTTGATTTTTTGGCTGGGGCTGGGTTAGGGTTCAGCCTGAGTGTTGTGGCCATTGAGGACAGCCTTGCTACGTGTTTTGGCATCCCCAAAGTCCTCTGCTCTCCACCTGAGGAGGGAAAAGCAGCCAGCAGCTGCCGGTGCAGCCCTGGCACAAAGTGCTGACTTAGCCAGAAGCCTCCCCTGGTTCCCAGTCACTTCCCAGCCCCTTCCCAGGCTGTTAGTAACTTGCGCATTTCAGCTGTGTGACTCAGAAGACACTGGGAAGATATTTATAAGGAGTGTTTGAAAGGCAAATGTTAGTGGAGGGTTTTCTTTCCCCTTCTCCTCCTTTGAGCTGTTGCCAGCTGAATGTGGCTGTGCCCCGCTCGGCTGTGGAGTGCGGTCTGGAGGGGGACTTGTCCGTGTCCCCTGAGGTTCAGTGTCTGCTTGCTACAGGGTGACGATGCTGATGCTCCAATGGGAGCCTCCACGCAAGCCCCTCTTGGTTGACAGGCACCCTAAACCTCACCCCATTGCAGCAGAGCTCTAATGCTACTGCCTGCGAGGGCAAATACAGGCAGGGCTGCCAGAATTTGGGAATACAAGGAGTTGCAGCCTTGTCTGGTCTGATGGTCCCCAGCTTGGCTCTGAGGCATGGAGCCCTGCCAAGTGGTGGCATTGATCAGCCTGGTGAGGATGTTGCTGCTTAGTGGTGATGCTCTGGGATGTCTGTGCAGCTTCTTAGTGGTTTGGGGTTTATCCTCACACCGGAGCTGCCCCATGTACCTGCTCTTGCAGCCAGGATGGCTCCACAGCCCTATCCTCAAGCCAATACTTGGCTGGAGCCTGCCTGGGAGGACACAAGCCGTGGCTGTTGCTGTGTTTTCCTTGCTCCCAAAACTGGTGATCACAGATAGGCGGATGGCAGCATCCTTCCTGCATGGAAAAAGCAAGTGGAAGCCGTGAAGGCTTTAAGTAAGAAACTGGGGGCGAGGAAGGTGGTGCTGGTGATGGGGAACAGTGCCAGTGCCAGAGTCCTTAATCTCCTGGCTCAAGCAGGGTGATGGCAATTTCCAAGAATCTGACTGTCAGCTGCTCAAGCCAGGAACTCCTGCGATGGGACCTGCCGGGGCTGGGTGGAGGGTCTTGGATCCTGAGCATAATCATCCTGAGGAGCTGCAGGGTGTGGGGACCCCCTTGGTCCTTCTGCAGCATCTCAGAGGTGGAGCTTGGCCTCCCTTTGGCTGCTGAGGGGCTGGGGCTGGGCCTGAGGTTAGGATTAGGGTCAGGGCTAAGGTTAGGGGTAGAGCTAAGATTAGGGTTAGGGTCAAAACTAGTGCTAAAGTTAGGGCTAAATTTAGGTCTGGGT
Source organism: Amblyornis subalaris (assembly GCA_018881555.1). Taxonomy (NCBI): domain Eukaryota; kingdom Metazoa; phylum Chordata; class Aves; order Passeriformes; family Ptilonorhynchidae; genus Amblyornis; species Amblyornis subalaris. Next base: position 4,011,322 of record JACAXG010000078.1, read on the forward strand.
ATAGGGCTAGGATTAAGTTTAGAGCTAGTGTTTCGGTTAGGGTTAGGGTTAGGGCTAAATTTAGGGTTAGGGTTAGGGCAAGGGCTAAGATAAGAGGTTTAGGGCTCAGGTTAGATCTATGTCTTAGGTTAGGTTTAGCGCTAAGGTTAAGGATAGGGCTGATGTTAGGTCTATGCCTAAGTTTAGGGCTCAGTTTAGTATTAGGGCTAGGACCAATGTTAGGGTTATGCTTAAGACTAGGTTTAAGGGGTATTGTTAGGCTAGGATTAGATTTAGGGCTAGGGTTAAAACTATGCTGCAGGTTAGTGTTACCATTAGGGTTAAAGCTAGAGTTAAGGCAAAGTTTGGGGTTAGAGTTATGGTTAGGTTTAGGTTTAGAGCTAGGTTGGGTCCAAGTTTAGGGTTAGAGCTATGGCTATGCGTAGGGTTAGGATTAGGGCTATGGCTAGCATTAGGGTTAGTGTTGGCCTCATTGGGGAGGGGGGCAAATGCTGAGTCAGCAACATTGCTGGATGAACCCCCCCCCCCCCCCCCCCCCGGAGTGTTTTCCTAAAGCTCAAGCGAGAAAAAATCGTGGTGGATGTGGACAAAGCAGTTCTTGAGGCATGAGAAGTGTCCGTTTGGCAGAAGTGTCCTCGGCAGCAACCCCAAGCATTCCCCAAATTCAGCCCGAGGGCACTAAGGTGCCTTTTGTGTACTGGTTTCCTTTGGTCAGACCCGGGCTGCAGGTGGACGCAGCACCAGAGCTGGGTGAGCACTCGCTGCAGAGAATGCTGCAGGAAAACAAGTTGCTCATAGTGGGAGCTGGACTCAATGCACCCCACAAGGCTTAGGAAGAGGTCGAGGGGGGCTGCTGTTGGGTCTGACTGTCTCCAGGGAAATTATGCTCCTGCGAATGGCCATGGGTCCCTGTCAGGCACCTGTCTCTGATCCTGCACCTACCAGATCAACAAGACACACCTGGGACTGCTTGGGGTAGGATTCGTGCTGTGCTGTGCTGCGCTATGCTGTGGACTGGGTGGAGCGGCCACCGGTGCCAATAGCTCCGCATGGTTTGGGAACCCAGGGATCTGTGTCAGGGCAATGCCAGGGACATGTCCTTGAGGCCCCACATGTGCAGCTGTGACCATGCCCCCCTCTTCGGGGAGATGAAGCAGGCTGTCCCGCTGTGCTGCTCCTGTGGGAATGCAGGGATGGAAAGGGGGTCTCACCCGCCCAGGAATAGCGTGGGAGCTGGCTCCTGAGGTGTGTGTGTGGGCTGTTTTGGTGAGGCTGGAGGGGCTCTGCGAAGGTGGGGGCTTGGTGCTGCTGGAGAACCCCCTCTCCCGCACTGCATGGGCAGGGACAGGGACAGCAGGTCCGTGGGCTGGTGAGAAGTGCAGAGTCAGGCACTGTGTGCGTTGTCATGCACAGAGCCGGGAGGGAGCTCCATGTGCCAGCCGAGAGTGCAGGGAGCTGAAGCGTGGGGAGAGGGACCCCAGTTATGTCCCCCAGTCCCTTCCCTCCTGCAACCCCGAATCTGCAGGCACAGCAGAGAGCCACAGAGCTCCCAGGAGGGACCATGGGGACTCTCTAGGAACCCTGTTTCCATCCTTAGCTGTGCAGCTCAGCTGGATCCCGACTCCTGAACCAGCTCTGTCATGGAGACTGTGACACAGGGAAGGGGACGAGACTGGGGACTCTTGCCAGGTGGCACCTGGCTGCCAGCCCTCCCGCCAGTGCTCTGTCCAGGCACAGTGTGACAGGGAAGCTGGAGCCAGAAGTTCAACCACAGAAAAGCCATTAATGAATGGAAAGCATGACCGAGCATTAAAGCCTGACCTGCTCCGGCACTGGTCCCAGTACCAGTGGGATCTTGGCCGTGCCAGGGACCATCCCAGAAGGATACACCAGGGGGGGTTTACATTGGATATTAGGGAAAATTCCTTCCCTGAAAGGGTCCAGCACAGGCTGCCCAGGGCAATGGTGGAATCCTCATCCCTGGAGGCATTTAAAAGCTGTGTGGATGTAGCACTTGGGAACATAGGTTAGTGGTGGGCTTGGCAGTGCCGAGGGAACAGTTGGACTTGATGGTCTCAGAGGGCTTTTCCAACCTCAACAATTCTGTTTCCATGATTCCACGTGGCATCTCCATGCCCGTCCTGGGGCTGAGCTGCATGTCTCTGCCAGCTCCATCTCTCCTCCAGTACCTACACCAGCCCTGGGGCTGTGTTCCCACTGCCGATCCCCATGCCCAGTTGCCCCCTCCCCTCCTCTCAGGGAAAGCTGAGGCTTTGGAAGTTAAAAACTCAACTCAGCTCTGGAAAATGGGGTTGAAAGTGTCAGACAGACACTCTCCCCCGAAGAGCCTCCAAGGCATGAGTGGCTTTGAGATGTGTCCTCTCCTGTCCCCCCACAGATGGTCCCCACTCCTTCCACTCACTCTGGCTCATGGGAATATTTGGATCATTTGGGAAGAGATCCTGGCCCAATGAGTGGCTCCC
>JACAXG010000771.1:0-32021 GCA_018881555.1 Amblyornis subalaris
AACCTCACCGAATCATGCTGGTTATGCTATGATGCACAGCCGCCGTTTTACGAAGGCGTTGCCCTCGATCTCCCATTCATCTTTTCAAAGTCACACAATCCTCACCAATGCAGATGGGACACCCCTCGGAGAGGCGTTACCTTAAGCCAGGTTACGGGCCAAGGCAAATGCTTTGGCAATGCAACCTTGGCAGAGCGGATGGGCAACGTCTGCCGAGAATTCGTCAAACTTAAAGGAAGGAAATTCCAGTGGGTGATCCCAGCTGCATCGGGAATGTGGGTCTGTCAACAATCCGGGGTAAGCCCATGTGTACCCATTAACAAATTCGATCATTCTAACGACTTTTGTGTCCAAGTTTTAATTGTCCCCAGAGTCCTGTATCGCCAGGAAGAAGAAGTGTACCGCTTGTTCGAGGAACCCGACCGGCTCCACAAGCGAGAAGTGATAACGGGCATCACYATCACGATGCTCCTCGGTTTAGGAGCTACCGGCRCAGCCACAGGCGTCTCTGCCCTGGCGACGCAACACCAAGGACTGGCCCAACTGCAGATGACAGTCGATGAAGACWTGCAGAGGATCGAGAAATCCATTTCTTTCCTAGAAAAATCCCTTTCCTCACTCTCAGAGGTCGTCCTCCAAAACAGGCGAGGACTGGACCTTTTGCTCATGCAGCAAGGAGGCCTRTGTGCCGCCTTGAAAGAGGAATGCTGCTTCTATGCGAACCACACCGAAGTCGTTAAAGACTCCATGGCCGAACTGAGAAACCGACTAAATCTAAGGAAAATGAACAGAGAAACTCAACAGAGCTAGTTCGAATCATAGTTCAACCGGTCCCCATGGCTCACCACCCTAATTTCTACCCTAAYAGGCCCAGTCACTATAATCTTACTAACACTAATCTTCGGGCCTTGCATATTAAACAAATTAGTGCTATTCGTTAAAAAGCGTTTAGAAGCAGTTAACATTATGTTTGTAGAACGCCGACAATTAATCTAAGGCATGCCTGTTACTAACACACTTGCAATTTTATACTAACTTTACAAACCCATGAAATCTTATAATGTCTACATTTTATAATTTTCTACAATTTTTTACTAATCATGAGGGAGGGGGGAAATGTGGAGAGTTAGGGATATGCGTGCGGAAGATATCGGGCTGTAACGGTCAGCCAGGACCCCTTCCCCTCTTGCAGTATGACCTTTGCTCCCTGCCCGGCCGCACCTAACCGGACGTGAGCAGAAGGAAGTGACACTGACTGCCCAAGCCATAAAAACCCTTGTGACCCTGCAATAAACACCATTTGCTGTCCACCACATTGGTGTCCAGGAGCATATGGACCGAGTGGCCCAGGGATAGGGCTGCCGTGCCGGACTCGGACCAGGTCACCGCAACAGTCAGGTGAGGTAACTGAGGGTTTTACACATCACTTCTGGGCTTTTATTTTCCCCTTTGACCACAAAGGAGCATTTCTTCACCTTTTTTTTAGACTGGTCTGATAAGTGGGATGATATACCAAGCACACTCTGCCTCTGGCCCACAGAAGTACTACACCTTCCTCACTCTGAGCTCTGCTAACAATAGAATCTCTCCATGTGCTCATCTGTCATCCAGAGGCAGAAGGGAGATGCCTCCACACGCACCTGAGAGATTGAGTGGACCATGGTATCTATAGGCAAGAGGAGGAAAGAGAGTGGGATTGGTGACTTTTCCTGGGGTGAATTAGAAGGGTTTCTTCCTCTGCCTCCATTGGTCTCATCCTCCCCAAGCCTCCAGGGGAGCTCGTTCATCAGAGCTGGACCTTTGTTCCCACAAGTGTCACTGGTGCCTCCCACCTTGGCAAGGGCCTCTGCAGAGATCTCTGCCTCTGCAGCCATGGCTGGGGACAGGTCCCGTTTCCCCAGCCCAGTGCCAGCTGTGCCAGCTCTGTGGTGTCAGAGGGCACACCCATGCTCAGCCCGTGCTCCGGGGCCCTTTGTGGACTTGATTTTCCTTCCCGGGTGGGAGCTGGAGCWGGGCCCTGCCAAGCCTGGAGAACCTGGGGCAGACTGGCATGGCCAAGGGCCCAAYCCAGCCCCAGGAAACCATTGCTCATGGCCAGGCAGGACTGAGCCTTCCCTAACAGCTCTCCTGAGCTCACACCACTCCCACCTTCTGAGCCCTGTGCCTGGAGCTGCATCTGGACCTGGAGAGGTCCTGCAGGGGCTGAGAAATGCCCAGGGAAGGACCACCGTGAGTACACAAGGGAAGGAAGAAGTGCAGCTGATGAAGCCCTGGCAGATGGGGCTGTGGCAGACACCTGTGGGCATTGGCAGAGCCCACCTGACTAGGCCATGTTGGTGACCTTGGCAGAGGCTCCTGGTGGCATTTGGACTGTTCTTCTAGCTGCTTCACACTGGAGTAGCTCTCACCTGACTGTGGAGTTCCTCTCTGCAGCAACCACTGAGAGATACAAACCTGACCTGTCTGGTGTTAGGAGTGTTCAGCACCCGTTTGGATGAAGTCCTGAACCCTCAGCTTGGTGCTCAGGGCAGACGCTGTTCTCGGCAGGAGACCCCACTGCATACCTCCCGTGCTCCTCCTCACCCTGAGCAGCTCTGCGATGTGCTGACAGAGGCAGAACCAAAGTCCCAGGCCAAGCCTGAAGAACCCAACTGAGTTGTTCAGGAATTTCCAGGCACAAAGAAGAGTTGTCAGGGGAGGTTCTGGGAGGAGGAGTGCGGGTGCCAAACAATCCCTGTGTAGGGCGGCAGGTGGGAAAGAGGCAGAGTGAGGGCCAAGCAAGCTCCATGCGAAAGCCCATTTGGTGCACTTGAATTCTGTGGCAGCCAAGGCACCTTCATGGCACAGCAGAGCATCAGAGCAGTGGGATACAGTGACATTGATCAACAACCCCCAGCACTGCTTTCAGGTTCCTGGTTCACAGGACTTCGTCAGTTTTGGGCTGACTGAGCGATGCATTCTCCTCCAAAGCATGTTAAGTGTGGGTTAGTAGTTCCTTTGGGAAAGATCTTAGTAAAGTTTCCTTTCTCCTTTTTTCTTGTATTTTTTTTTTTGTATGCCTGTAATGGCCAGAACCTGAGTGCAAGACGTCCGGTGTTCAAGAAAATGAGAAAGCCCATGGAACCCAGAGTGAGTGAACTGGATCTCCTTCATCTTCTTGTGGTTTCATGGTTCTCCTATAGGAGCAAAAGAGAGAAGCCTTCCCGTACATGTGAGTTCCAAGACTCACCCACAGTAACTGGAAAAACACCCTGCCTAGAAAGATGATCCAAAGGTCTGTTGTGCATGAGGGCCCAGTTCAGTGCAATCAAGCAATCTCACACCTCCAGAAATTCCCACTTCCAAAGGCCTCCAGCAAGTTCTTTGTTGTATTCCCCAACCCTATGCAGATGCCCAGGACCCCAGGCTCCCAAGGTGCAGAGCTGTCCTGGCGGAGGGCTTTTCCCAGCACAGACCAGGACAGCCTGGACTTTGCTGGATCCCATCCTCCCTGGGTTCTAAGGCCGGCTGCAGCTGTTTTCCTTACATTCCCTTTCCATAGGGAACAGCTTTTGTGCTCTGTGACATTGAAACACCTCCATGCTGGAGTGTTCTCTGCAGGGGTCAAGGTGCCTCTTCTCTCCCTCATCCTTGAAGAGAGTGTGAACTCTGAGGTCTCTCATTGCCTGATATTTGGAAAGGTTCCCTCCTTGAAGTCCTGTCCCCATCTCTGTCCCTTTCCCCATTGCCCTTCTCCTCCTGCCCCACTCCTGGTGCCACGCTGGCCCAAGCCGGGCTGTGCACACCCTGCGTGTCTGTGCCCAGGACGAGCCCCCCCCGTGCTCCCCTGCTCAGCTCGGGGGCATCTCCGTGGGCAGTGCCTGAGGTGGGGGCAGGGGAGGGCACTGGCAGCACTCAGCACTCTCTGCCCAATGTCCACAGACCTTCCCCTGGCTGGCCACAAGGCCCATATCTATCCCAGGGGCCACTGACCAAGGCTGAGGCCCAGAGAACATTCCTGAGACCACAGTGGGGCCTGAGGGGCAGGTGGGGGATGCGCCACCACACCTTCCCATGGCAAAGAGCGTTGTCTCCCAGGGCCCACAGATGCTGTCTGGAGACATGGAGTGGGGTCATTCCTGCCCTCCATGCTGCCCAGCAGGCCTTGGTCAGGCCTTCAGGAAGGTTCTCAGGGACTGGGTGAACCCCAAGAAGGGACAGTCTTGCAGGGTCTTTCAATCAGAGCTTTTGGGCATCATCGTTGCAGAGTGCTGGACTCCCCCTCAAAAAGACAACGGCAATGTGCCAGTGACATGGTTCTTTCTTTATATTAAGGACAGTAGAGGCAAATACCACACAGGCCCTGGAAACCAGGCTGGAGAAGGACCTGCAGGAGTTCTCCCAACAAATTCAAACTCTGCAGCAAGACTTCTGTAACATACAGGACTCCACACAGCGTGACCTGCAGATGATCAGAGCAAACCTGGAGAACAAACAAGGTGAGCAGGGTCATTCACAAGCAGGCCTTCATCTCTCTCGAGGCAAAAACTGCTCTACAGGCAAACTATCCTGTGAGTTTTTCCCTCCACAAAGTGAGTGCATTTGGCAGACCTTCCTTGGGAGCATCTTTTATGCCTCAGGCAGATGCAACGCCTTTGATGCTGAGGTGGCAACTGGAGGTGGGCAGAGTCCCTCTTCTCTCCCTTGTCTTCAAACGGCATGAAAGAACAGTGTCTTCTTGGTCCTTTCTCAGAGGAAAGGCCCTGTGGCATTAGTGGGACAAGACCTCACCTGAGGGAGGCAAAATCATTGTCCCAGTGACACCAATCGATTTCACAGTAGGACAGAGGAGGCAAATACCGCAGGGACCCTGGAATCCGAGTGGAAGAAGGACCTCCTGCAGCTCTGCCAACAAATGCAAACTCAGCAGAAAGATTTCCAAAATGAGAAGGAGTCCACACAGCTTGACCTTCACCTTCTCAAAACAGACCTGGAGAGTGAACTACGTGAGCAGGGCCATTACCCAGCAGAACTTCATCTCTCTAGAGAAAAGCTGCTCTACAGGCAAGTAGTCCTGTCAGCTTGTGCTCTGCAGCTCCTCAAAGGGGATAGAGAAGGAAAGACTTTCCTGGGGCGGTAGCTCTTGTGTCCCATCCACTGAGAAACCGGAAAACTGAGGTGGGGACTGCAGGTGGTCAAGGTCCCTCTCCTCTCCCTTGTCTTCAAAGGGAGTGTGTACTGTGGGTTCTCCGTGACCCGAGATGTGGGAAAGGTCCTGCACGTCCTCCTACACACTCACCTTCCTCACAAGTGAATGACCAAGTCAAGTCTGGTTTGCCATGATGGCAACTGGTGCGGGATCTCCCAGGCTTTATGTCAACCCACGAGCTCTTCAGTCACATTTTCTCCCCCTGCCCAGCTGAGGAGGGAGAGTTGAGAGAGGAGCTGGGTGGGTATTTGTCAGCCAGCCAAGGCCCAGCCACCACTGTCCTTTCTCCAAAGCTTGGTCAGGGTAAGCTCCAGGACTGGAGTTTGTTTGCAGGAATAAGCACATAGACAAGGGTCCCTTTCCTGTCCCTCTGTGGGAAATAGTGCTGGGGTTAAATACCTGGTTCTGCATTCTGCAGAGGCAGAGGGTGTTGATTTTGACCAAGGAATATGATGTGTGTGGCTGTGAGAATTCTCGGAGAGCTCCAGTGCAGCCAAGATGGGCTAGGGACCAGCTGGGAGTGCAACAGTGCCCTGAAGGAGGCCTGGCCTTCCAGGTGGCCTGAATTTGTTCAGAGGGACATCCCTCTTTGACAAAAGAAATGTCCTGCTCTGGCAGAGGCTGTTCCTTGTGCTTGGTAGGGGAAGCCTCTGAACAGACAGGCTCAGATGGGGTGGCTGAGTGTTTTACTCTTCACTTCAGGGGTTTGGTTTCACTCTTTGACCATAAAGGGGAATTTCTCAGCCCCTTGTGAGACTCGTCTGACAATTGTTGGGCAAGGCCCCTTTCTATATTCAGGAGAGTTTCCAGCTTTGCTCTCTCATTTGCTCCTTATCTAAACATTTCAGTAAGGAGACAGCCAAATTACCTGAATATGTTTGAAAAGAGTCAGCCAAACCTTGTGAATATTTTTGAAAAGAGCTTTGAAAAGCTTGAAAAGGCTTTTTACGCTCTCATGCTACTATCAGCACAACACCCAGTACTCCACATATGAAGACGAGTATGGGGTAACCATTGTCCATAAAGGGAAGGAGGTCAAGGCTTGGCATTTCCCAGGCCACCTCTCCATTCTGGATCCATTGTATCTCCCAGCCAGGGATGTAGAGATCCAAGCCCATCCCAGCTATAAATAGCTAAAGATCCGTTCAGTCACTTTCAGTCTCGTGCGAATCCTGTCTGTGACATCCATTTATTGTCACAAGCCGCTGGTTGGGGGTCTGATGTTCAGTCTTGTCAGGCTAAACAAAGACACTGGATCATCCGTCAGGGAACTCTCGTGCTTTATTGTACAGTCACCTTAACTCTGGCAACCAGCCCACTGCTTAGGCTGAGAAGGCCTTGGATAACAAGCTCTTCATTTTGTACAGTTATGAACGGGAGAAAGAGCTTTCAGGGCTCTGCCTCTGCTCAGATTTCTGGCAGTAGCTCTTTTGAGGTGGCTCACACTTCAAAACCTACTCTTGCTCGCAAGTTCTTTAATGATGACCGATTAGGTTTATTGCAACATGAATTATTTATTGAATAGACACAAGAAAAACAGACATGAGACTTTAACAGATTACTTACTACACAGGATAAACAAGAGAAATACTACTAGTAAGTTACAATATAAACACTGTGCCACCATGAGTAATATGCTAGGCCATGCGACTGCGCTTTCAACAAGAAAGATGCAGGACTTTAACAGATGACTTACTACACAGGATAAACAAAAGAATTATTACTAGTAGGGTACCTTATACAGTGCGCAATAAAGGTACCTTATATTACCGCTAGAGAAGAAATAGTATAGATCAGAAGCCAAATATGACTTACCGGACCAAATTATTATGGTGTGCCAAGGCTTCTTTCACCCACCTTCTAGAAGAGAAGAAGTACTTGAGCCCGATGTCCTGGAGCTTGAGGGGTCTGCCCTCATATACACCTTAGAGGTGTGTAGAAGGTTTTCCAATTTGTGAGAGTTACGGTAGATCTTTTATAGCCATAAAGTTCTAGTGTCTGTCAGTCACAAATTGCAGCATAATCTCCCTTCACAGCAGCTGTTTATTGTCATGTCAGCCTTGGGCGCCTGAGAGTCTCACAAGACTATGGGAAAAGGGGAGATTCCCTAATTTATGCAAACAGCAGATAACCTTCTTGACAGCAAGAAGGAGCGGGGTTGGGGAGGGGGTGAGTGAGCTGCCTCGCCTCATACAGTACAATTGGATGAGTTCTCAGCTCCCAAAACAAACTCCTCAAAGGCACTGGCTTACAAGCCACAACACATCTCCACAATCTCCCCCCTCCCACAGCAAAGTTCAGTACAGAGTATGGGATAGAAGAGGAGAACTGTGCTTTGCTCAGGCAAAGCAAGGGAAGAAAACAAAGAATATCACCAGTCCTTAGATTCCACACTGGTCCTGCCACGTGGATAGTTCAGAGCTGGGGCAAACAATGAGACTGAAAGAGAGGAAAAAGAGAGAGAGGGGAGCATAAGCTGCATCCTTATATAGTTTAGCTGGTCCAGCCTCTTATGTAAATCAGACTCTTCACACTGTTCTGCTCATGTGGGCACAGTCCTTTGAGTTCTTCTCTGGAAAGTGAGTTCTGGGGGAGGAGGGTTTGAACAAGAGTCACAGGGCCAAGCAGGAATTTGGCTCAGAACCTGCTGCCCTTCCTCCATGGGACACTCTCCTCCAATCACACCTTTCCTGTAGCAATACTCAGAATGTCTGAGACAAAACATGCTGAGGCCTGGTCCTCTACAGATACCAAATAGGCTTTGCTACAGGCCCACAGGAGCAGTAGACCTTCCGCATCCTGAGGTCAGGAGAAGGGGGTAAGAATTTTAAAAGCCACATGAAGAATGCAGTTGACTTCTTAAGGAATTTCCAGGCCACGAAGGAGAACTGTCCGGGCAGGATCATGGAGGAGAAGGGTGAGAGCAGAACAATCCCTTTTGGGGGTGGCAAGAGGGGAAGGGGCAGAGTGAGGCCCAAGCAGCCGCCCTGTGTAAGATCAAGCCACAGTGCCCTTGAACAGTGTGACAGCTACGGCAGCTTCATGGCACAGGGGGATGCCATGAGGGATGCAGTAATCAACAAACACACAAAACTGCTGTCAGGCTCTTGGTTCAAAGAACCTGTTTGTTAGGCTGACTACACAATGTGTGGGGGAAGGTGAGGGCACTGGAAGCACCCACCACTCTCTGCCACATGTCCAGAGACATTCCTCTGGGCAGGCACAGGGTCCATGTCCATCCCAGAGGCCACTAACCAAGGCTGAGGCTCCATGAACATTCCTGAGACCACAGCGCAGTGTGAGAGGCAGGTGAGGGATGCCCCACCACACCTTCCTCATGGCAAAGAGTGTTGTCTCCCTGGGCCCCCAGTTGCTATCTGGAGGTCCGGAGTGTGGTCATTCCTGCCCTCTGTGTTGCCCAGCAGGCCTTGGTCAAGTCTTCAGGAAGGCTCTCAGGGTCTGGGCCAGCCCCAAAAAGGGACACTCTGGCAGAGACTTTCAATCAGAGCTTTTCAGCATTGTCATTGCAAATCTCTGGTCTCCCCCTCAAGGAGACAATGATAGAGTCCCAATGACACGGTTCTTTCTTCACAGGAAGGATAGTGGAGGCAAATAAAATGGCCATGGAATCCATGTGGAAGGAGGACCTCCAGGAAGTCTTCAAAACTTTCAAGATCTGCAGCAAGCATTGCAGAACATGCAGGAGTCCACATAGTGTGACCTTGAGCTCCTCAGAAGAGACCTGGAGAATGAACAAGGTGAGCACGGCCATTGCCCAGTAGAACTTCATCTCTCTGGAGGCAAAAGCTGCTCTACAGGCCAACTGTTCTGTGAGCTCGTCCTCCACAGCTCCTCAAAGGGATGGAGAGGAACAGTCCTTACATGGTTAATAGATTTCTCATCCACACCACTGAAAGACCTTTATGCAGAAGTGTTCTCTGCAGGGGTCAAGGTGCCTCTTCTCTCCCTCGTCCTTGAAGAGAGTGTGAACTCTGAGGTCTCTCATTGCCTGACACTTGTTAAGGTTCCCCCCTTGAAGTCCTGTCCCCGTCTCTGTCCCTTTCCCCACTGCCCTTCTCCTCCTGCCCCACTCCTGACGCCACACTGGCCCAAGCCGGGCTGTGCACGCCCTGCGTGTCTGTGCCCAGGATGAGCCCCTCCTGAAAGAGAATTTTATACCAAAGGGACTCTGGTTATAACAAAGGGACTCTTGTAATAACAAAGGGATTCTTGTAATAAGCTTAACAAGTAGTTGTCTGTATCTTAACAAATATTAATTCATAGTCTTCAAGGAAAATAGAGACAAAATTGCAGAAACCATTAGATTGCAAGAAACACAAGGTCTTCAGACAGAGGACAAAAGAATGGAACCTGCCAACGAGGGACTTATATAAGACCCTATCAAATACGCATGGGCAAGAGGGAAAGGTGAAAAAGGTCAGCCAACAGGAAGACTACAGCCTTCATCCCATGACCACCTGGGACGACCACCAGGAGGCAATGCGCACGCATAAAAATATGTAGATAATATTCATAAGTTCTGGGAAATTATTAGCATGTAACCACCTTTTCTTAGAAATATAATGCATATGCATATAGTTGAAAGGATATAAGCTTGTACCCTATCCTTGCAGGGTGGACATGCTGGGTGGAGAGAGCCCCTGGGTCCCCAGCGCTGAAAATAAATGAATACTTGCTTCAAAAGACGAGAGTCTTTTAAGTTTTCATACCACGATTTTTGCAAGAATCACTCCTGTTCTCCCCTGCTCTGCTCGGGGGCATGTCCGTGGGCAGTGCCTGAGGTGGGGGTGGGGGAGGGCACTGGCAGCATCCACCACTCTCTGCCCAATGTCTGGGGACCTTCCCCCGGCTGGCCACAGGGCCCTTCTCAATCCCAGGGGCCACTGAACAAGGGTAAGGTCCAGTGAACATTCTGGAGACCACACCATAGCCTGAGGGGCTCGTGGGTGATGCCCCATGTCCTGGGTTAACCATATATTCTATTACCACCCGCATATCTCCTCAATAAACTGGATAGTTCACAGTTACACACCTGGTCCCTGAAGCTATGCTTATGTGAGGTAGGGTGGTACTCCTTATCTTAACTGAGATAACCATTCCGGCCGACAGCAAACACCACCCATCATGAGTAGATTATCTTGATTAATGGCCCATTACTGGACTTGATAAGCATGGACCAATAGAACATCGGGAAAATCTTTTTCCATTGTGGAAGTCCCCGCCCCTGGGGGAGGTAGCAGCCAAGAAACATGACATAAAAGCAGGTTTTTGAGATGGGAGAAATTACTCCACTCCTCTGGACTGGACTTGACTCTCCACTCAAATGGACTTCAGTCCTCTTGACTGGACTTGACTGGACTCCACTCCACTCGACTGGACTCAACTGGACTCCACTCCACTCCTCTGGACTGGACCTGACTGGACTCAGGACTACTCCACTCGACCGGACTCCACTCCACTCCACTGGACCACTGGAGTACCAGACCACTGGTGTACCAGACCACTGGAAACCCAGAGGTCTCCGGACCAGACCTTTTACAGGACCAGTGCCTAACTGGACTACACAGCTACCACCCTGGTCAACAGGGTGTCAGGTTGTACCGTGATTCTCTCGGTTTGTTCAGGCTGGTGTTTCTGTATTCCTGCATTTATTTTAACATTTTTATTAAAATTGTAATTTTGACCTAAAATCTCTCAAGGTATTTTTGTGTGGGGTTAATTTCCCCTGCTTGTTCACATTCAAACCAGCACACCCCACTACTCCTTTCCCTAGAAGAAGATCGTTATCCCCCACGGTCCCCAGTTACTCTCTGGAGACATGCAGTGGGGTGATTCCTGCCCTCCGTGCTGCCCGGCAGGCCTTGGTCAAGTCTTCAGGAAGGCTCTCAGGGTCTGGGCCAGCCCCAAAAAGGGACACTCTGGCAGAGACTTTCGATCAGAGCTTTTCAGCATTGTCATTGCAAATCTCTGGTCTCCTCCTCAAGGAGGCAATGACAGTATCCCAGTGACATGGTTCCTTCTTCACTGAAAGTGTAGTGGAGGCAAATAAAATGGCCATTTGGAAGGAGGACCTCCAGTAAGTCTTCCAAAACTTTCAAACTCTGCAGCAAGCATTCCAGGACACGCAGGACTGCACACGACTTGACCTTGAGCTTGTCAGAAGAGACCTGGAGAATGAACAAGGTGAGCACGGTCATTGCCCAGCAGAACTTCAGCTCTCTGGAGGCAAAAGCTGTTCTACTCTCATGGCAACATTTTTTCCCTATGATGAGTCCCCTCCATACTCCGCTGCTCAGCTCGGGGGCATCTCCGTGGGCAGTTCATGAGATGGGGGCAGGGGAAGGCACTGGCAGCATCAGGCACTCTCTGCCCAATGTCCAGGGACCTTCCCCTGGCCCGGAACAGGGCCCTTGTTGTGACCTCTCTCTCTCTCTGATATGTCAGAATGGCTCCCACTTTGAATTTTTCCTTCTGTGTCTCCCCTTTCCCTATGTGTCTGCACTCACCTTCCTCATGTCAAAGATTTTTGTATCCCACAGTCCACAAATACTTTTTAGCTAAAAGAATTGGGGTGATCCCAACTCTCCATCCTGCCCATCAGGCCTTTACCAAGCCCTCAGGAAGTCTTACACGGCAGGTGCTCTTTTCCCAACCCTTCATTGATCAGTCCATCCAAACCAGTTCAAAGAAACTGGTAAGGTTTAAGTCCAGCCACAGCCCTGGCTGCGGGCTGAGCTGCTGGAGAGCTGCTCTGCATGGAAGGACCTGTAGGTCCTGGTGAACAAAACATTGTCCAAGAGTTGGCCATCCAAGGACGATGGTGTCCTGGGGTGCATTAGGAAGAGCATTGCCAGCAGGTCAAGGGAGGAGCAGCTCTGGTGAGGCACATCTGGAGTGCTGAGTCCAGTTCTGGCATTCTCAGTGCTAGAGAAACATGGAGCTCCTGGAGTGGGTCCAGCTGAGGGCTACAAAGATGATCGGGAGACTGGAGCACCTCTCTTGTGAGAGAGGCTGAGGGAGCTGGGTCCGTTTGTTCTGGAGAGGAGAAGACTGAGAGGGGCTTCTAATGAATGTGCAGAAGAGCCTGAAAGGTGTCAGGAGGATGGAGCTGGGCTCTTTGCAGTGGTGCTGAATAATTGGGTGAGACGTAACAGTCAGAAACTCTAAAAAAGGCATTGCCACCTGAACATGAAAGTTACAAAGAATGTCTTTACTGGCGGGTGACTGAGCCCTGGAACAGGTTCCCAGGGAGGTTGTGGAGTCTCCTCCTCTGGAGATACTCAAAAGCTGTCTGGACACAATCCTGAAGAAGGGTGTCTAGGGGACCCTGCTTGAGCAGGGAGGTTGGACGAGATGACCTCCAGTGTCCCATTTCAACTTTACCCATTCTGTGTTTCTGTAATTCTGTGAGAGTAGGAGGGGCTTTTCACTTTTCTTTCCCGAGCCTGTGTGTCCGTGAACCCTGGGAGATGGGCACTTGAGAGAGGGAAGGACCATAGGAATGGGAAAGCTCCAGAGGAAGAGTTAAAGGGAGGAATTTTGGGCTCAAGCCATGTCAAGATCTGTTCCTCTTCCACTGGATCAGAATTGCCCAATCAGTCCCTGTGTGGCTTCTGTCCTGTCAACACCAGCTTGCCATGAGCAGTGTCCCTTTCCTGGAAAAGACAGCTCTGGACATGGATCATTCATACTCCCCTGTGTTCTGGGCTGGATCCTCTTATTCAGTGAAAGAAGATCAGAAACTTCTTGATCTTTTCTAAGAGGAAAGGCCCTGTGTCATTACTGGGAGAAGGTCTCACCTCGGGGCATGCAAGATCCTTGTCCCAGTGATGCTGGTCATTCCGCACAGGAAGGACAGGGGAGGCTGTCAAGCGTCTCCAGGGCTAACTGGTGCAGAAACAGTCACCTTTGGTTCCTGGCAGGTTCTTCTATGTGAAGCCTGTCTCCTTTTTGTTCTGTGGTCTGGCAATTCCTCAGGGCTCTCTTTCATCTGAAAAGGAAGGAGAGGCTGAGCTCATCCCCCAGCAGTTTTAATCCTCCTTGGACCTCAGAGGGAGCAAGCTGAAGCCACATGTCCCATGCCTGGGAAACAAAATTGTCACATCTTCTGATTTAGTGTTTGCTCTTGACCAGGGAACAGAAGTGGCTAAGAGAACTCTGTGTGTGTGTGTGTGGTGGGAGAGTAGGGGAGTGTGGGGGTGGCCTCAGTGTCATCTAAAGTAGAGACTTGGCCAACTCTGTTTGGATCCCCCCTTCCAGAATCAGAAGCTGAAAATTACTATGGACAATAAGCAGATTTTAAGGCACTCTGGAAGTTTTGCCCTGTGGAAGTTTCAGTTGGCACCAGGAGATACTCAGGCAGCAGCTGGGCTGTGGACAGGAAGGTGCATCCCTACAGCAGATGGGACCAGTGAAGGGCCCTGCAGCTACAGNTGGACGAGATGACCTCCAGTGTCCCATTTCAACTTTACCCATTCTGTGTTTCTGTAATTCTGTGAGAGTAGGAGGGGCTTTTCACTTTTCTTTCCAGAGCCTGTGTGTCCATGAACCCTGGGAGATGGGCACTTGAGAGAGGGAAGGACCACAGGAGTGGGAAAGCTCCAGAGGAAGAGTTAAAGGGAGGAATCTTGGGCTCATGCCTTGGGCAAGACCTGTTCCCCTTCCACTGGCTCAGGAGTGCCTGATCAGTCCTGGTGTGGTTTCTGTCCTGTCAACACCAGCTTGCCATGAGCAGTGTCCCTTTCCTGGAAAAGACAGCTCTGGACATGGATCATTTATACTCCCCTGTGTTCTGGGCTGGATCCTCTTTGTCATTGATTAAGATCAGAAACTTCTTGATCTTTTCTAAGAGGAAAGGCCCTGTGTCATTACTGGGAGAAGGTCTCACCTTGGGGCACACAAGATCCTTGTCCCAGTGATGCTGGTCATTCCGCACAGGAAGGACAGGGGAGGCTGTCAAGCGTCTCCTGCAACTGGTGCAGAAACAGTCACCTTTGGTTCCTGGGAGTCCCTTCTCTGTGGCAGTCCTTCTTCTTTTTGTTCCATAGTCTGGCCATTCCCCAGGGCTCTCTTTCCCATCTGCAAAGGAAGGAGAGGCTGAACCCATCTCCCAGCAGTTTTAGTCCTCCTTGGACCTCAGAGGGAGCAAGCTGAAGCCACGTGTCCCATGCCTAAGAAACAAAATTGTCACATCCTCTGATTTAGTGTTTTCTCTTGACCAGGGAACAGAAGTGGCTAAGAGAACTCTGTGTGTGTGTGTGGTGGGAGAATAGGGGAGTGTGGGAGTGGCCTCAGTGTCACCGAGGGCAGAGACTTGGCCAACTCTGTTTGGATCCCCCCTTCCAGAATCAGAAGCTGAAAATTACTRTGGACAATAAGCAGATTTTAAGGCACTCTGGAAGTTTTGCCCTGTGGAAGTTTCAGTTGGCACCAGGAGATACTCAGGCAGCAGCTGGGCTGTGGACAGGAAGGTGCATCCCTACAGCAGATGGGACCAGTGAAGGGCCCTGCAGCTACAGCCCCTCCCATCCTACAGCAAACCAGAGCAGTCTCCTGCAGGGAAATTCATCTCCCTTTTTCGCTTTCCCTTCTCCTCTGCCACCAGCATGGCCTCTTCTTCCTTCTTAAAAATTCCTGCCTGGATGTCAGGGCTGGTTGGAGTTCTTGCTGCTGAAGGACTGAGCACCCCAGTGCCTCAGGCTTTGCTCCCTTTGGAGGATGGCCCGGGGCTGCTTGAGGTGTTTCCCCACTTAGACAACAAGTGTRTTACTGCAGGAGAACATGGTCCTTTAGGCCAACAGCTTGGGTTGTGTCTGAGCACACRGGGGCCCAGCAAGCCTTGACAAATCCACTCATTGTCTGCTTTTCTCTTTTCCCACAGAACTTTCCAAAGTACAGTCCTACAAAGGTAAGCATAGGGGAGATGAGATGATGGAGGTGAGTACTCAAAGCCTGAGTGCAGCTCTGGAAAATTCATCCCACCCCATGTGAGAGCTGTTTGGAGAAGAACACACTCAGGGAAGGGTGGTTTGATGACTTTTTTCACTGCCATGTGCTGCCCAAGGCCCTRCCTGTGCTTGTCAGGAGCCCTCTCTGCTGTGCACTATTGAGGAGAAACCGCTTAAAGCTTGAAAACCTTCTGACTTTGCCATGCAGTTAAACATGGCACCCAAACCTAATTCCAGCTTCTCTCAACTCCTTTTCCTCAGACTACTCCCCCAGCAATGCAGAGGTGGAGGGAGAGGGGGTTGAGCCCCACAGCCTCCTCCTTGGAGCTGCCTGCTGCAGTCCCAGCAGCACTGGAGGAGTGCCTGGCATTTGGTGCCTGCAGGCTGCCACTCTCTGCGGCAGCAGCCCAAGGGAGGGACATGGCAGGAGGGAAGAGAGAAGCTTAAGGTGCCCTGAGGCAAGAGGCTGCTGCGGGTCCTTGAGCATGGAGGGAGGAAGGACAAATGAGAGGGGGCTGAAGGCACAGAAGGTAAAGGCTCAGAAAAGCAGAGCTTGTGTTTTCTGCTCTTCATGACTTGACTGTTGCAGAGTTTGTCACCCTGGACGCTGACACAGCTCATCCTAGATTGGAAATCTCTGCAGATGGGAGGAGAATGAAAGATTCTGGTGTCATCAGAGATGTGCCCAGCAATGAGAAGAGATTTGATTCCCATGTGTTTGTGTTGGCAAAAGAAGGATACACATCTGGGAAACACTACTGGGAAGTAGATCTTGGGACAAGAAGGAGCTGGGCCTTGGTATTGCCCGGGAATCTGTGCCTCGCAAAGGGCCATTGACTCTGTCCACTCAGAATGGCTTCTGTGTCATAAGGTTGGCAGATGGGCAAGACTATTGGGCCTACACAAATCCTTGGACCCATCTGAGTGTGAGTGGGGAGTCGTGATACATTGGGATCTTCCTGAACATTCCAGCCAAGCAGGTGACATTTTATGATGTTGATAATGGAGCAGCTCTGTACAGTTTTAGCATTGCTGATGGCAGCAGCTAGGAAGGGAAATTCATTCCCTTATTCTCCACAGGCCCTGCTACTGTAAAGCCTGACCCTGAGCCTCTGGAAATACTTTAGTTTTATGGTGATGATGAATAGTTCAGTCCACTTTTCAAATGTCAATAATGTACAGGCACTGATCAAACCACATTGTAATCAGGCTGCTGCCTAATTTGTGTCTCTTGAACAAAGCTAATGAAGGAACTCTCTCATAATGTTTTTTACAATACGTATCATAACGATGAATGTTTTTTGTGCTCAAGAAAAATAAATGTACTTTCATGGCTGTATGAAATAAAGCTCTTCCTTCGGATTGTGAGATTTTCTGAAAAACTTAATATCTTCTTCCTCATAGTCTGTGATTTGTCATTTTTTTGAGGTGGGACAGTGATAGAGGGTCTTAGTGAGCACCTGCAACCAGCAAACGTCACCCCAACACATGTCCACATGGCTTTGGAATATCTCCAAGGACAGAGACTCCACAGCCTCTCTGGGGAACTCGTACCTGGGTCACCCTCAAAATAATAAAGTGTTCCCTGATGTTTGGAGGGAACCTCCTGTGTTTCAGCTTTTCCCATTGCCTCATGTCCTTTCACTGGCACCTCTGGGAAGAGCCTCCTTCAGGGGTTGAGACACATTGCTGATATCCCCTCAAGCCTTCTCCTCTCCAGGCTGAACAGTCCCTGCTCTCTCAGCTTTTCCTCCTGGCAGAAATTCTCCAATCCCTTAGTCATCTGTTTGGGCCTTCCCATGACTCTAGTTGAACGAGTCAGCAGTCCCTGGAGCCAGAAGGGCCAACCGAGTCCTGGGGGGCATCAGGCCCAGCATCGCCAGCTGGGCAAGGGAGGGGACTTTCCTGCTCTGCCCTGCCCTGCCCTGCCCTGGGGTTGCCTCACCTCGAGTGGGGGCAGTTTTGGGCAGCACAAGATAAGAAAGACATTAAGCTATTGGAGGGCCACCAGGATGGGGAAGGGTCTGGAGGGGAATCCTTATGAGGTGCAGCTGAGGGCGCTTGGTCTCTTCAGCCTGGAGACAACGAGATCAAGGTCAGACCTCATTGCCATCTTCAACATCCTCCTGAGGGGCAGCACAGGGGCAGGTACCGATCTCTTCACTCTCATGATCAGTGACACGACTCAAGGGAACGGCTGAAGCTGAGTCAGAGAAGGTTAAGGCTGGATATTGGGAAAAGAATTTTTACCCAGAGGGTGGTCAGGCACTGGAACTGGCTCCCCACAGAATGGCCACACATCAAGCCTGTCTGTTCAAGAAGCATGTGGACAATGCTCTCAGGCACATGGTGAGATTGTTGGGGCGTCCTGTGCAGGATCTGGAGTGGGACTGGATGATCATGATGGGTCCCTTCCGCTTCAGAATGTTCTATGATTCTATTGCACGTCCACGTCTCTTTTGTACCAGGGAGCCTAGAACAGCAGGAGTGGTGTCTCCAGTGCTGAGGAGAGTGGAAGAATCGCCTCTCTCAAAACTCTTTGTGGGAAGGGCAACTTGCTCTCCCATATGTAACTTGGGGTCCACCAGGACTGGGATGACTCCTTCTGTCAAGCTGCTTTGCTGGATGTCCCCGGCCTGTGCTGGTGCCTGGAGTTCTCCCTGTCTAGTGACAGGAATATGAAGCCAGCACAACCGACATGAAGAAACCTAAATGATCCTGCAAAAGAGGCCCTGACTCTGCCTTCCAGGAGGCAGGTGTGAAGGAGTCCTGAAACTTTCTGCTGATGGTCTGGGTTCAGATTTCCTAAAGTTGCCAGTAAAGTTTTCTTGTTGTTTTGACAACTTGAGAATATTTTGTCGATATTTCTCCCATGTGTCTAACTAAGTGTACATGAACAACCATAAGCCCTTTTAAAAGTCTGGTCAAGCGAGGTTTTTGGGGCCTTGCAGGTGGATGGGTCCCAGTTGGGGAACACGGATTTGAGGGAGAAGGGCCGGACTCCTGGGAGAGGGACAGGGCCCCCAGGCACAGGAGGCCTCAGGCCAGAGAACTTTCTGGACTGCCACAATCATGACCAAGAGCCCCATTCGGAGGTGCAAAGGAGTGGGAGGACAGGACGCCTGGGTGACAGGCACAACGAGACAGCCATGATGTCACAATGGTGGCCATGAGCCGCATTCTGAGGTGTGAAGGAACAGAAGGGAAGGTTGCCTTGGTGATGAGCACAACGTGTGTCCCTGTACATCACTGATATCACAATGATGGCTGTGGTCCCAGGGTGCAAACAGTCCCCCATTCCTCAGTGGGGCTTAGAGCAGAGGAAGCTGCAGAGGACTCTGAGTTGGACATTCCAGACCACAGTGGGGCGTGAGCATTGTCCTGCTGGGCTCCTGGGCCTCTGTGCCAGGTATGAGGGTGGCTGCCAGTGCAGGAGGGCTGGCAGGGACTGAGCCCCCAGGGCTGTCAGGGCACTTGCCCAGGGGGATCCCTCATCAGCCCTGAGCCCCTCAGTCCAGGAGGGTCCTGCACAGGCCTCTGTGTGGTTCTGGGCAGTGTCTGGGCAGGGCCCTGTCAATGCACCTCAGGGAGCACAGGATCCCCATCTCTCTTCCCAACAGGCAGGAGGGGACCTCAGAGATGGGAGGGTAGAGACAGGTCCCTTTTCGGGGTGAGAGGTGAAACCCCCCCTGGGCTACCTCCATTTCCCAGGTGCCACTATTGAACAGGCATGAACCTCTGGAAACTGAGGTCCAGGAAAGCAATGAGGAAGAGGAAGGACCATCTAGGGGCGTCTCCAAGGCTATAAAGACAGCAGTGCTCATGTCCCTGTGGACCTGTGCACACATGTGAGCATCGGTGTGGGCAGAGAGAAGAGCACATCCAGAGTTGAATTCCGCAGTTGACAGACACACATGTTCCATTGGACACAGTGGGATGGAGATATCTTCACTCCGGGTGCTCATATGTCCATGGAAAATATATGGAATAGAGTTTATATGTATTTATCCATCAGACATTGTACATACATGTGCAAGTCACAGACATAGATTCGGTTCCGGGCATCCAGAATACATTTCTGGTGGAGGTGGCAAGTGCTGGGCCTGGTGGAAGGGCTGGGTGTGGCCATGTTGGCCTGGCCAGGCCTTGTGGGGAGGTGTTGCCCTCCCAAGCCAAGCGCTGCCAATTCCCCACAAGAGCTGGGGAAGACAAGCCAAGAGGTTGGCGCATGACAGGTTCCTGGGGATGGAGACAAAGCTGCTGGGAGCTGCAGGGAGGCCTGAAAACCCGCTGTGCTGTGGGGGGTGGGAGTGGGGTTGGGAAGGGCAAGGTGGAGACCATGGCCAGAGGAGCAGCGGGAGGAGCAGCCCCAAGGCTCCCAAGCTGCCAGCCCTTGCCCAGCACAGCAAAGCCCAAGCAAGCCCAAGCTGGAGCCCCCAGCCCCGTTTGCCAGCGCAGGAGCTGTGCCCGAGAGCAAAGGCCAGTGTGGGCGATGGTCCCGGGGCACTCGCCATGCTGGAGCTACCGGGGCTGGCTGCAGGAGGGCCTCACCGGGGCATGTTCTGTGCTGCTGTTCAGCTCTTGCCTGCCAGGCTTTAGAGGGAAAAGGAAAGCCTGTTATTTCAGCTGCTGGCTGCCAGCCCTGCACAAGCCTCTGGCCCTGGGCTGCAGGAGTGCTGCAGGGAGCTGGGCCTTTGACTTCTGCTTTGGTTTCATTTGTTTTGACCCACTTGAAAACCCCAAAGTTTTTACATCTGACAATTCAGCATGAAATATTTTTACCCGGAATATATCTGCAGAAAATTTTGAGAATATATAATGTTGTGATTTGATGAAAGAATACATTATAAATAAGCAAGTGCTTCCACTCAGTTTATGGTGGGACACCCAAGCCCAAGCCACCAGCACAGACCCTGACATGCATATCCCATCCCCAAGGCTCTGCTCTCTGCTTTGGCACCATGACTGTGCCACAACTCACCCTGTTACATCCAATGTGAGTGATGGATCCAAACAGCTAAGGAAGCAGTATTTCCCCCAGATTTTCTGTAGCATATGCGCTCTTTTATGCACTCAGACAGAAAGAGTCAGTGCAAGCAAGGTACCTGTGAAAAATTCCCCTCGGAGGTCAGTGAAATGCTCACTTCGGATCTCTTTGCATCTCCTGATGGGTGAAATGTCTTTGCATTCTCGTCCTCCTTGAGGTGAAGGATCAGGCCTCGAGGAGTGGGGTGATCAGCCCAGAACTTGTCACTGTTTGGTGATCCTCCAGGTATAGCAAACGTGAGAGTTTGCTGGTGTCCTGGGTTGACCATAAAAGGATGTATTCTATCACCATCCACGTATTTCCTCAATAAACTGGACACCTGGTCCCTGAGGCTATGCTCGTGTGAGGTGGGGTGGTACTCCTTATCTCAACTGAGATAACCAATCCCGCGACAGCAAACACCACCTATCTAGGTAGATCAGTGATCTCTCGTATCCCAAAGCCCACTTTTATGTCATGTTTCTTGGCTGGTACCTCCTCCAGAGATGGGGATTTCCACAATGGAAAGGGATGTTCCCAACGTTCTATTGGTTGGCTCACATGAGCTGAGTTTTCAGGGAACAAATGGTTTCTGACATTCTATAAGTTGGTGTTTGTCTGGTTCAGTAATGGGCCATTAACCAAGATGATCTACTCAGAATGGGTGGTGCTTGCTGTTGGCTGGATTGGTTATCTCAGTTGAGATAAGGAGTACCACCCCACCTCACAGGAGCATGGCCTCAGGGACCAGGTGTCCAGCTTATCAAGGAAATATGTCGGTGGTGATAGAATACATCCTTTTATGGTCAACCCAGGACAGCTGGCTCTGAGAGGCATCCCCCTCAGAGGGAGATTGCTGGTCACAGCCTGCTGTGGCCCAGGAGAGCTCAAAGAGTCTCGTTTACAGGGTCGCAAGAGAGTGGGCTTTAGTAATAACAATGTTTCATCCTGGCCACAGTTTTGGGTCAGCACTTTCCCTAAAAGTGTGAGAACAGGGATGTTATGCCATTCGGGAAAGAAAAACAGTTTCCGAGACAGTTCATAAGGAAAACAGGAGCTTGTTAGACAGCGGCAATTTGTGGGAACATACAGTGTCTGATAAGCTCAGGAAGAGCTGGACCCGGGTGCTGTTTCTCAAGGCTGAGGCCTAACGAGCATTTCTCAGATCACAGTGTGGCCTGGAAAAGGGTGGGGGGGAATGCACCATCACAGGTCTGAATCTAAACTGAAAAGTTTTCAGCTACATCTCATACAGATAAATGTACCAGGAGAAGAAGACTGCTCAGACCCTGCTCTTTAGTGTGGAAACTTGTATTCACACCACAATCAAGAGTTAGTCCTCTTTTCTGTACAACCTGTAACCTGCCATCATATTATGGTGTTTTGCATATTCCTTCTCAGCTCTAAGTATCAACACACACTTTACAGCCTCGCAGTGACCAAATTTCCTGATCTACCTCTCACACAGAAAAATGTGCCAGGACAAAATGGCCTTCTTGATCACCCCTTCTCGTTGCACCCTTTCAAGTACACACCACACACTGGGGCTATGCACTTTCCTCTTAAGGTATACGGAACATTGTCGCAAGTGTCCCAAGAACTACGACACAGAGTCCAGGGAGAACAAAGCGATGCCAAGTTTATTATTATTATACAGAGCGGCTTATATCCCTTAGCTTGCTTAAAGTTTATAGAAATGTCAAGAGTCTATTGGACCCTTGGTCAGCCACCTATCAAGTTCATTGGTCAATTCTAACAACACCTATTCCAAAATATTTATCTAAACAAAAATGATAGCAAGCGCAGCTGCACGAAGCTTAGTTAATTTACAAAAACTCCTAGGATTGTTTATAATAGTTTTGCCTGGGAAAAGAGAGACAGCGAGAAGTCTCATGAAAATGCTGGGAGAGTTAGAAGGCTTCTCTGCCGACAGCTTTTCAGCAGTCACAGAACATCATTATTTTTTACTCTCACAGATCCCAAATTCAAACCCTAGGAGTTCATCCCATACAAAAGGTCCTAGAACAAAAATCCAGCTCTGGCCTTCACATTTACCTTGGAGCACATAAAACACACTAAACACACTGGTGCAATTCACTTTGCATCTCAGCCCTATGTACCATAACATTCTCTCAAGCTTGTAGAGTGCAATGCAAAACTGAACAGTTTCCAGCTACAGCCACTCAGGAAAATGTGCAGGACACAGTGCCTTTGCTGATATTCCTCTTTGTGGTATTTGACCACTTGCATTTGCACCACAAGCACGTGCCACTCACTTTCTCCTTATAACCCACCCTTGTCTCCCTGGAGGCTTTGGGGGCACAGAGGGGACCATCAGGGCTGGGGGAGGGTGGGAACACCAGAGGAGGAGGGAGATTTGAGAGGCGGATAAAGGGACACCCAAAAAATCCCCCAAAATTGTACCTCTGCCCTCCCCGAAATGGCCCAACTTCACCCCCAAAATAACTTCAAACTGCCCCAAAACTTGTCCATGGGTAGGGGGGTGGGGAGACACATTAGGACCCCACCATGTGCCAGCAGCTCTGTGCCCAGCCAGGATGAGGAGTGGGGCTGGGGGAGCTGGAGGTCCCCACAAATTTCCCCCACCCTGATGACACAGCAGGACATTTGGGGTGCTCAGGGTTTACTGTCCACTGGTAAACCATGATGGAGCAGAAAATCCACCTGCAACCCGTGCAGTATCCCACACTGGAGCAGAGAGATTTCCAAAGGAGGCTGTGGCCCCACAGGAAACCTCTGCTAAAGCAAGATCTTGGCAGGACCTGTGGAACCATGGAGAGAGGAGCCCAGCTGGAGCAGGTTCCTGGTAGGAATTCTGATCACATTGGGTCCCACAATGGCCTCCTTGGTTCCATGAGTCTCCACAGTGTCACAATGGTCCTATTGATTCCTCAGTGTCACAATGGCCCCTTGCTTCCATGGTGCCCCAGTGTCAAAATGGCCCCTTGTTGCCATGAATTTTCAGTGTCACAATGGATACTTGTTCCCTTAGTGCCCGATATTGTCAGAAATGACCGTGGGTTATACAAGGTTCTGCAGTGTCACAATAGTCCTTGGTTACTCGAGACCCTGAAGTGTCACAGTGGCCCCTTGATTCCATGAGGTTTCACAGTGTCACAATGGCCCCTTGGTTCCATGGGGCCCCACTGGATCTAAATGGCCCCTTAGATCCAAAGAGCACCACAATGTCACAATGTTTTTCTTGGTTCCGCAGTGTCACAATGGCCCTTGGTTTCATGGGGCTCCACAGTGTCTCAATGCTCTCCTTGATTCCATGCGGCCCCACAGGGCCACAATGGCTCCTTCATTTCTCAGTGTCACAATAGCTCCTTGGTTCCATGAGACCCTGCAGTGTCACAATGGCCCTTTGTTCCACTGTTTCTGGAGTGTAGCTCCTCACATATTTCGCAGGCATTTTGCTGGGGCTTTTTGATGTCCGAGCCAGTCTTACTGGAGGTCCCTGATCTCCAAAAAGGCGGTGCTTTGGCTCTGGTAGTTCTGTGAGTTAAATAGACCTCAGTCACTGCAAAATTTGAAATGTTCCTTGAACTTTCAGTTACTGCAATGACATTTCAAAGA
The DNA here is from genome assembly GCA_018881555.1 of Amblyornis subalaris. NCBI lineage: Eukaryota > Metazoa > Chordata > Aves > Passeriformes > Ptilonorhynchidae > Amblyornis > Amblyornis subalaris. Next base: position 23,783 of record JACAXG010000771.1, read on the forward strand.
ATTCCATTGGTAGTGACCTTTTAAAATAATTTCCTCTTTAGCTTATTGCATTGTTTTCTATCTACTTAATTGTCAGCACTTCTTTCATTTCATTGACATCATGTTTTCACGTTGCTGCAGTGAAGGAAAAGACTGGATTTTTAAAGAATTAGGAGATGAAATGCAGGAAGTCCACCTAGAGAAAGAAATAGAAACCTCAATGAAAACAAAGTTGGATGAGAATGTAGGAGAACACTGGTGACACCAGCGAGGTGGATGGACACTGAGAGACAAAGCAAGAGCCCTGAACTGCCAAACCTTGTGGATAACAAAGAAGACCAAGGCCTGTGATGCCGGCAAGGTGGATGGACATGGAGACACTCAGCAGGAGTTGAAGATTAAGGAGGAAAAGTGAGACTTGTGGGAGGGAAACATGAGGGGAAAAGGGCAGAAAATGTGATGGGAAAAATTACAGGAACCATGAGGGGAGAAAATGGCAAGTAATGTGAGGGCAAAAAAAGGCAGGAAACATTAGGGAAAAAGGATGGGAAACGAGAGGGAAAAAATGTGCAAAACTTAAGTGGAAAAAAGGCGAGAAATGTGAGGAGAAAAATGATGGGAAATATGAGGGGACAAAAGAGCGGGAAGTGTGAGGGGAAAAGGGCAGGAAACGTGAGTGGACAAAAGAGTGGGAAACTTGAGGATAAAAGGGAACATGGCAGGAAAACTGATGTGAACAAAGGGTCTTTTGTCAGCAGTCCTGCTGAGATGCACCAGCTTGAGCTGTTTCTGTGTTACTGCAGCGTGAATAAATGGCTTTATGGAATAAGACATCTGAGACTCTGTCATGGGAAACCTGGGGTGGAAGCGGTGAGGAAACCTGGTCTGACTGTGTGAGGCTGGGGGGTGTGGGGACTCAAGCAGGGACCTGTCAGGTCACTGGAGCCACCACTGTGAAGGGGCTCTGGTCCCAGCAGTTAAAATCTCTGGCCTTGGGAGTTTTCCCAGAGAATCTCGGGGACTGGATCCTTTCCTTAACATGGCCATGGCCCCGCCAAGTCCTTGCACCATTGCTTTGGGTGGTTGATTCTTTGCTCACCCCCCTCACAGCTCCATCCTGCACCAGTTAGCAGCTTGTGTTCTGCATTTCCCACACCCCTAGAAATCTCCCTGTTCTATCATGTGTGCCTGGATCCTCTTCTCCCTGAGGTGCATTGGCAATGCCCTGCTCAGACACTGCCCAGCCCCACACAGAGGCCCGTGCAGGACCCCCCCGGGCCAGGAGGCTCAGGTTGAGGAGGGATCCCCCTGGCCAAGTGCCCTGACAGCCCTGGGGGCTCAGTCCCTGCCAGCCCTCCTGCACTGGCAGCCAACATCATGCCTGGCACAGAAGGCTTCAGCCCTCTGGCCCTGCCCTCAGGAGCCCCCAGGATCACGGTGCTCCCCCAGGGAGGCTCTGGCAATGCCCCAGGGATGTGGCTGCACAGACACCAGCACTGGCACCAGTGCCACCAGCCCACAGGGTTTGCACGAAGGCCAGGACACAAGGGGACAGTGTGGAAGGTGTGAGAGACTGAGGTGTTATGGTTTATGAGTTAAACATTCTTTATGAAGAACTGTTGTGTATTTTAGCAAAACTGTAGCAGAGCAGCACCAAAAGAAAAAAAAACCTACACCAGAGACCACTGCCACCCTGGATGGGCCCTCTGGTCTGAGGCCCTGGACTGTAAGTCAATTTGAGATAAGATACAAATGACACCATTCTAAGGTCTGGGCTGGGGGAAGAGAGTGCTCTCACAGGAGGATCAGCCCAGCAGCTTTGGCATGGAGGCCTTAGCCCCAGGCTTATCTGCTGCCAGGTTTGCACAGAGTCCCCCAGCCCAGGGGGGATGAGGAGAGGGTTTGGGTGTGTGTGGTGAAAAAAGCCTCTTGTCAGAGGAATGCCCATTCTCAGCTGTGCAGCTGCAGGAGGCCCCCCCACTCCGGGAAAAGCCACAACTGCTGGACATGCACGTGAAGGGGCAGCAGAGCGGGTGTCACGGCCCATCAAAGGCCCCCCCGAAGGGTCCCCAGACCCTGCACCAGAGCACTGCATGTGGTGCAAAATGATGCAACAGACCCTCAGACTGGCAAGGGACAGTCTCAAGCTGGCCCCCTCAGGGGTGGTACCTGGACGTTCCCACCTGGCCAAAGCGGATATTAATCCAATGGATTCTGTGCTTTTTGGTGGCAGCGGTGGGGACTCTCAGCATGCAGAAGAGCAGATGTAGGGATCAACGAGACATCGTTGGGACCCATGGAGGGGTGATGTTTCCACCTAACCCTTGTCACTCTTCCTGTCCCCTTTCCCCCCGCCCCCCACACACCTTTCTCTATTTATTTCTTCTTTCTCTTTCTTTCTTTCTCTCTCACTTACTGTTAAATAAAATACATCAGTTTTTTTTGGTACCAACATCTAGCCTCATTCAGCTTTAATCTGCTTAAAGGAATAATCGGACCTTTAGGAGTCTTTCCACTTTATTCACAGAGAATTCTCTCCTGTGATTAGAGTGGATCGCAACAGAAGGGAGAAGAGCCCAGAACTGACAAGAGCCCGTCCTGCTGTATTCCAGTGCCAGCATTGCAGGGAAGCAGCAGCCCTGACTCCCAGGCAGCAGAGAGGCAGCCGAGGCCGTGAGGGGCAGCGCTGGGGCTACCAGGGCTCTCCTCAATAGGATATCTGAGCTCTTGGCTGAAATTTAAAGGGTTGGTTCTTGGGAACTTGAGAGAGAAGTGACCTTCCTGAACACAAGTGACACAAACAAACACAGGTCCTGGTGTGCAGAGCAGTTTCACCTTCTCTGTAACAGTGTAAGGTCTCYTCCCAGTTTTCACAGAAATATTTCCTTGACAAAACTCCATTATAAATTAGTTTTTACTCTTTCTATGCAAGTCAAAATTCCAATCAAATTCTAATCAAGGATATCAGAGGGATCCTTCAGTATCTTTCAGGATCTCCATGGTTTCTTCTACTCTCTCCCTTCCCCTCAGTAAATGGGTCTGTGAGGACAAGGAACGGGGAGGGCATAGAACTTGCAAAGCTGAACTATCAAAGAGATGCTTTGCCACATATTTCCCAAGCAGAGCAAACTCAGGGAAAGGAGTAAGGGGGAACTCTCAGGGTTATGATATTCATCTTCCCAAGCATGACTTTTGCCCTCCTGATTCTCTCCTGCATCCTGCTGGAGGAGAGATGAGGCAGTGACTACTGGGGGGCTTTACCTGCTGGCCAGAGTCACTTCAACAGAACGTGCAAATACCTGCCCATTGATTCAGTTACATGACATAGAAAGTTAAATGTTCCATAATACTGTAGCAATAAACAACTTCTACGAATTTTATAGTATCTCTAAGAAAAATAAATAGAAGAAACCCCTTTTTTTCAGCAGCAATTAATGACTCATATGTAAAGCCTGGTTTTAAATACTGAACTGACTCATACCCAGTAAAATACTAGCAATAAATACTAGTAAAAAAAGCCTTTCACGGGGGGAATGAGCAGACATTGTGTTCAGCTGAAACATGCCTGAAAGGACAGTCCCAGAGCCTCTGGATCGCTGGCACAAAGAGTGCTGGGAGACCAGGAACCAGGAGTGAGGCCCAGGGGTCAATCCTGCCTCCAGCCCTGCACAACTTCTTCATGACTGACCCCAAGGATGAGGCAGAGAGCACCCTCAGCAAGTCTGATGATGTCACCCAACTGGGAGGGGGGGCTGATCCACCCTGGCCAGGGATGGTCCTGCTGCCATCCAGAGGGACTCGGACAGGCTGGAGGAATGGACTGACAGGAACCTCTTGGAGTTCAGTGAGAAGAACTGCAAAGTCCTGAGAGAGGRACAAGCCCAGGCAGCAGCACAGACTGGGGGAMACCYAGCAAAGCAGTTKRACAGGAGGAGACATGAGGGTCCTGGTGGACACTGAGTTCAACATGGGAGAGCAATTTGCCCTTGCCCCAAAGAGAGATAATGGTCTCTAGGCTGCATTAGGAGGAACGGTGCCAGCAGGTTGAGGAAGGGCATCCTTCCACTCTCCTCAGCACTGGAGGGGCCACACCTGCTGTTCTGGGCTCCCCAGTACAAAAGAGACACGGAACTACTGGAGAGAGTCCAGGGGAGGCCCACACAGATGATTAAGGAATTGGAGCATTTCTGCCCTGAGGAAAGACTGAGAGCAGGGAATGTTCAGCCTGGAGAGGAGAAAGCTTGGGGGGATGTCAGCAATATGTCTCAACACCTGAAGCTGTGTGTCAGTTTTGCATGGCCTGGTTTGTTCTTGGTAGTGGGTGTGGGGGGCTGTCGTTGGTTAGCCTGGAGAATTTCCAGACAACCATGAGAAATTGTTCTTAAGAGGATCTAACGGCAAAAACAGGCTCCAAAACTTAAAGTAGTAAAATAGATTTATTACTAATAAAAGTAAGAGTAAAAAGAATAATAATAATAAAGATATTAAAGCATAACATACAGATACTTTTCCCTTCTCCCAAAAAACCCCACAACATTCCACCTTCTTACCAAACGCGCAAAGAGAAAACGAAAAAACATGGGATTTTTAAGAGTCCTTGTTGATACATAGAAACAAATCTTTCTTCTGTGGTAACTTCCATCACAAACACAAACAGGCCCATCCGAATACCTGAATGCAATGAGAAAACAGTTCCTCTCCAAACTACCTGCAGTCTTTTCCAATACACTGCCTGCGTGGGCCAGTTCATGGGGTTTTGTCTTTTTAAGGATGAGATGAGTTATCCTAGTCTGGAAGTAAAAGTCCTTTTCTTCAGTCTCCAAAAGCCTCAGTAATCTACGCACTACTAGCGTAAGCAACTTCTTTCGGGTTGTGGAAAATCTTTTCATCCCCCCAGATACTCTTCATGACTTATAGAGAAAGATTTTGTTACATTTAAAGCTCATCAAGGCTCGCAGAAGAAAATCTCAGCTCTATATAAGGTGGATCAGTTCTCTTTCCCCTGACTCTGGTACCGCCATGGTAGGTCAGGCCATGTGGCTGCCACCATCTTGTCTTTTCTCCACACAAACCATGTCTTTCGTTCCCTCTGACTTGGAAGAAAGGTTAGCATACAAAGTTGTACCTGGGAGGATTTGATCTTAAGAAGTCCTCGTCGCATCTCGCAGCATGCGGTATTGGATGTGGTGCCTGCTGCGGTGTGGTGGTCTCTTTGCTAGTTTAGAAGTGAACCTGTGCCGAGCTCTAGCATAGCCGCCATGATAATTTGCATAAGCAGCTGTGTGGTCTGCCATGGTCCTGCAGCTGTTGGCACGGCGCGGCCGCCTCCCGGTGATTGTAGCCGCCCCTGCCACTCACCAGAGAGGCAGCAGGGCCTGTGGCAACCCGACCCCAGGGGGCCGGAGCCCCCTGGGAGCTGCGACCTCTCTGCTCGAGAACGGAGTGGAGAACTAAGATGGTCGACTTCTGCTGTCTCTTCCGAGAAAATATGCAAATTCACGAAGGCGAAAACAACCGTCTATTGGTCCTAAATTTCATCCAATCACAGTCCATTAAAATCACAACAGGGACATAGAGGTGAGAAGTGGCTGGAAGCTTCCACCATGTCTAGCAGAGCCAATCCCTAATGGCTCTGATGATGGACATGCCACTGGCCAAGGCTGGGCCAATTAGAGATGGTGGTAACACCTCTGTGATAACAGATTGAAGCAGAAATCAAAACAAAGTTTGTGGTGCAGTTTTAATTCCACCTAGAGAAGAGTAGGGGTGGGAACATGTGAAAGAAACAATGGAGACACCAAGGTCAGTGCAGGAGGGGCAGGAGGTGCTCCAGGCACTGGAGCCGGGATGTCMCTGCAGCCTGTGGTGAGGACCATGGTGGGGAAGGTTGTCCTCCTGCAGTTCATGGGGGTCCACAGGGGATGCAGAGATTCACCCACAGCCCATGGGGGAGGTGCCCACGCCAGAGCGGGTGGATACCAGGACACTGTGGTCTGGTGGGAGTCCCATGGAGAGAGAGGCCTTGCTTCCAGGCTGGAGCAGCCTGTCCTTGGAGGACTGCACCYCYTATGGCAGAGTRACCCACACCGCAGCAGTTTTGGGAGGACTCTGCCCGTGGGATGGACTCAYGCTGCAGCAGTTTTGGGAGGGCTGCTGCTCATGAGAGTGGACCCATGCTGGAGGAGTTTGCAGATAACTGTGTCCCATGGGAGGAACCCCACGGTGCAGCAGGGAAACAACTCCTCTCCCTGAGCAGGGGAAAGAAGATCTTGGGTGATGAACTGACCAAAACCCCCATCCCATCTCCCTGTGCCGTCGGTGGGAAGGAGGGAAGGGTTGGGGGAAAAAGGTGTTTTTAAGGGTTTATTTTATTTCTCATTATCCTGACCCAATTCTGTTAGTAATAAATTCACTTAATATCTCTAAGCTGAGCCYGTTTTGCCCTTAGARTGTTTTCTGCCAGTCCTTATCTCAGCTCATGAACCCTTCATTAWATTTTCTCTCCTCTGTGCAGCTGTAGCAGAGGAGAGTGAGTAAGCAGCTTTCATGGGTGCCTGGCATCTGGCCAGCGTCAAACCACAACAAGTAGGCTCTTCCCAGAGGTGCCAGGGACAGGACACGAGGCAATGGGAAAAATTGAAACACAGGAGGTTCCCTCTGAACATCAGGAAACACTTCATTATTTTCAGGGTGACCAAGCCCAGGTACGAGTTCCCCAGAGAGGCTGTGGAGTCTCTGTCCTTGGAGATATTCCAAAGCCATGTGGAGATGTGTGGTAGGTTGACCTTGGCTGGTTGCAGGTACCCACAAAGTTGCTCTATCACTGTCCTTCCTGAATTGAAGGACAACTCACAGACTATCAGGAAAATCCACAATCCACAGGAACTGCTTTTTTACACTACCATGAAAAAACCAAATATTTTTCTCAAGCACATAGAATTTCACTGAAAATGTTTTTCATTCTGATGCATGATCAATTCAGAGCTGGCCACTATAACAGATCTGTCCTCTCCTTCATTACCTCTTTTCAGGAAACACAAATTAGACAGCAGCCTGATTACAATGTGGTTTGATCACTGCCTGAACATTATTGACAATTGAAATGTAGCGTAACCTATTCATTGTCATCAGAAAACTACAGTATTTCCAGAGGCTCAGGGTCAAGCTCTGCAGTAGCTGGGCCTGTGGAGAAGAAGGGAATGAATTTCCCCTTCTGGCTGCTGCCATCAGCAATGCTAAAACTGTACAGAGCTGCTCSCTTAWMRRCATCATAAAAAGTCACCTGCTTGGCTGGGATGTCCAGGAAGACCCCAATGTATTGCAGCTTCCCACTCACACTCAGACRACTCCAACRATCCGCGTAGGCCCAATAGTCTCGCCCATCTGCCAACCCTATGGCCCAGAAGCCATTCTCAGGGGACAGAGTCAATATCCCTTTGCGAGTCACAGATTCYCGGGCAATACCCAAGGCCCAGCTCCTTCTTGTCCCAACATAGACCTTCCAGTAGTGTCTCCAAAATCTGTATCCTTCCTTTGCCAACACAAACAGATGGGAATCAAACCTCTTCTCATTGCTGGGCACACCTCTGATGACTCCAGTATCTTTCACTCTCCTCCCATCTGCAGAGATTTCCAATCTGGGATGTGCCGTGTCAGTGTCCAGGGTGACATTCCCTGCAATGGTCAGGTCAGGCCATGAGGAGCAGAAAATACAAGCTCTGCCTCTCTGAGCCTTTCCCTTCTGTGCCTTCAGCTCCCTCTCATTTGTCCTTCCCCCCTTCACACTCAGGTGCACTGGGMAGCCTCTTGCCTCAGGGCACCTCGAGCTTCTCCCTCCCCTCCCTCCATATCCCTTCCTTGTGCTGCTGCCGCAGAGAGTGGCAGCCTGCAGGCACCAAATGCCAGGCACTCCTCCAGTGCTGCTGGGACTGCAGCAGGCAGCTCCAAGGAGGARGCTGTGGGGCTCAACCCCCTCTCCCTCCACCTCTGCATTGCTGGGGAGTGGCCTGAGGAAAAGGAGCAGCAGTTGAGAGCAGCTGGAATTTGGTTTGGGTGTCAGGATTCACTCCTTGGCAGTCTGAGGGTGATTTTCAAGCTTTAAGCAGTTTCTCCTCAATAACAGGAGAGCACCAGTGTAGGATATTGCTTSCACATGGATAAGAGTGGAAGAGTGACCTGCACTGCCACAAGGATAAGGGAATGTTTCTTGCCTCAGCTTTCCATGCTCATCAGGGGACAGGATGAACCCCTGGCAGGACTC
>JACAXG010000773.1:0-33952 GCA_018881555.1 Amblyornis subalaris
ATAACTGTAAAATAGCCAGGATTTCTCCTGTTTGTGATCAGTTACAATGCCTTTTTACAAAACAAACAAACAAATAATAAAAAAAAAGCAAAACACAAACAAATGGCTGTAAATTGTTGTAAATTTATTAAATGAGCTTTTTCCCCCCTCAGGCTTTTTTTGACTGTTCCTTTCCCCACCAACTCAGGCCTTCTTGTCACAATTATGAAACGAAATCAGTGTACTTACATGTTTCAATAAAAGATTTTGATGGAGTCACTGCTCAGAATGTAAAAATGGGGAAAGGGAACATATTATTCCATTTAGTGCTCCCTTTATTGGATACTTTAGATACATGTTTTGGGGTTTTGTTTGGGTTTTTTTTCCCTATTAAACTGTCAGTGTTGTGATTGTTTGTAATGAAACGGTAAGAAATATCCAGCTAAACTGTGCTCTGGAAAGCTTTTCAGGTGCATTGGTTTTAAAGGAGGAGTGTCAAATACCTGAACACTTCAGTATCCAAATCAATCAAAATTCATTGTAAATTCATGTGTTCCCTCTTCAACATGGGCAATAATGTCAAATGTGCTATGCAGGTAGTTAATATTTTAGAAGATTTGAATTATGACTTTATTGACAGAATTGTTACAATGCACACTGATTGTACATAGATAACTTCTATCTGACAAATTAAATTTAAACTAAAAGGACATGTGGGTCTTGTAGTTTTCTGCTGTGTTTTTCTCTACAGTGTTACTTTTCCCCAGGTTTACCCATAAAAACATTAGATGTACTGAAGTTTAATCCTGGTGATAACTAGGGAAGGTATCTAGCCCGGCATCATGTGGCAGGAGCTGTAGCTGCTGCTCCAGTTTTGATTTGCTCTTGCAATGTTGAGCACTTTTTCCAATTAAGCAAGTTTATATGAAAGCATTACTATAGAACCACAATCTGTCCACAGAATATCTCTTAGGATCTTACTATAGGCACAGTTGCTGCACATTTAAGTGTTAAGCTCATTTAGTGTAGGCTGGGACTTGGTTAATTAATGCTGCTTAATTTCTGAAATTTTCATCCTGACAGGATCTGAGGGATTTGAGTTGTTCTGCTTTCAAACTTGATTGTTGAACAGTGTTTAGGCAGCAGGGTCTGATAAGGCTGTGCGTGCGTACCATGTATCTTCCAGAGGTGAAACCCCAGAAAGAAGTTGGAGCGTTTCCAGCCATGGATGTGTTTCTTCCTGGTCAGGAAGAACACAGATGCATCCTAAAGCATAGAGAGGGCGCTCCCACGCAGCCTGGTTTGCTGTCAGTGCAGCTGATACACAGCACTGTGGCCTCACACGGCCTGGCTGGTCTGTATGTTTTCACTGATGGTACCTCAGGTCTCTGAAACACTTGGTGGCTTTGATGATGTGGATCTTTGGGAATTAGTCCACTTGTGCTTTGTAACATTTACTTAATCATATTTACAGATACACACATCGCATTTGCAAAGTTTAATCTTTTGCCCTCTGGTTTCCATTAAGTCCCAAGTATCTGAAGTTTGATAGTGGAGATGACCTCCACCTGGTGAGGCCTGTTAGGGTTTATCTTACTATTCAATCCCACATCCTGTGCAAATGAGCCATTTATCATTCAGTCTTTGTGCATGGAGATTTGATCCTTCCCTTGCTCATTTGTAATGAAAAGTCTCCAAGGAGTGTGTCTAGTTCTGAAGCATCTATCAGATACTAATGTTGCCTGTCTGTCCAAAGGTTTTGGGAAATAAGAATTCTGAGGACTGCAGAACTCCTCATATGGCTGTTCATAAAGGTTTAGGTGTTCCATCTAACATGCATGGCAGTCTAAGATTTCCATCTTAATCCTGTCGCATATTCCTAGTCTACCATTCTCAATACTACCCAAAGAGACTAGATTGTTGTTCAGTATGAAAAAGCACATTAAAAACCATATTGCTGCTCTTAAAGTTTTAAGGACAGAGAAATGCACATCCTGGTTACTATTAGTTGTGAGGGGCGATGATGTGATCATCATTCACCTGCTTGCAGTTGCTCTGTGTTTTCCCCATTTTGATCCTCTGTGCAGATGTGGTGGTGTCTAACCAGCATTCAGACAGCTGTTGGTTTCTAAGAGCCTTTCACCATGATCAACAGGACTCGCAAAAGACTCTGGCACCAACCACTGAAGGATGCCAGTTCCCTGACCTCCCTTTGAGACACCGACTCCCCACAATGAGTATCTTTGATGCCTTTTTGAAGTTTGATTGGCTTGTTTTGTCCCTGTGTGATAGTTTGTCATCCACAAATGTATCCTGTCACTTTAACAGCCCTTATTGTGTAGCTGCAAGGCTCCACTTCTGCAATATAAAATCCCGGGGAAGTAGTCTGGTAGCAAAGCAGTTTTAAGGAGCTGTTTCCATCTCCAGTGTTACGCCTAGTGTTATGTTCAGTGGCAACAGCTGTTTTTTGTAGGAAATTACCTCACCATTACTTAGGAATTACACAGAAATAAATGTAGACAATCTCTTGTTTCTGTTAGAGAGTCGTAAATACTATTAAAATCAGTAATTCTTGCTGTGAGTTATCCACTTGTACCAAACAAGGTTTGTTTTACTGAACTATGTTGGGACAGGTATGTAGTGCTGTCATTTTATGTCTGCATTCTTCCAACAAACTGGTATGGCTGCACCTGAAATTCCAGTTTTGTTCTTAACATGTTATGTTTAAGCTTCTATTTGTGAAACACTCTGAAAGCAGTAGCTAAGGAATACAGTTGTGTGGGATGCTGATAGGAGCAGAATGAAGAGGAGGTTCATGGAATTCATTGTTTGTTTCTTAACCTTTTTATTTCCCTCTGTATTTCAATTACTTATCTTAAGATGCAACTTGAGAACACCTGACTAATGGTGAGTACCTTCTGGCCCACCCATCTTTAAACTCTCATGGTGTATCTGGATATGGCCAACAAAAAAACATTGTTTCTAGCATGTATTTTCCAGCCCGCTAGCCCTACCAATTTATTGGTAATTATTTTATTTTTTGTATTTACAATGCTTTTAACAAGTGAAAAATTGCTTTGGGATAAATAATGAAATTTAATGATGATTGTTAATTTGCATAAAGATGTAAGAACTGCTGTTGTCCTGTTGAAAAGAAAATAACTATTTCTGGACCTTGCATACAAAGAAAATAATTCTGCTTTTTAAATTATTTGTAGCATCTTCACAAACCTATTCAAAAACTGCTCGAGAATGGGGCATTACCACAGTTGATCCCATGTAATTAGAGATACCATGTTTGCACCAACAAAAACAAGAGCATTGCTGGAAGGCTGACAGTCTCAGCTGTGTGTAAAGTGCCTGCCTACACTTTGTGAGGAAGAGGAGTCAGGTGAGTGTGTATTTGTTGGATGCCAGGCAGGTGACTGTGAAGGAAATGGTGCCCCAGGGTGCTATGAGTCCCTCTGACCCCTGCTATTCAAACCTGAAATGTCCAAACCCAGCCTGATACTGAGTGCAGCTATTTTCACAGCCCAAATTCCCACCCCGCACCTTCACCCTCAGTGTTTCTTGAAGACTTAGGAAATCGCTGGTGCAAGACTTTCGAGACGTTTTGAAATATAAACTTTAGATCTGGATTGAGTTCATGCACTAAGGCTGAAGCCCGAAGAACACACCTGGACATTACATATCATGTAATTGACACAGGTTTTTCATCAGGCACAGTTTTAAGTCTGTCTTCTCTGAAAATAAACATCCCAGAAACCATGGCAGAAAATCACATGACACTGATCACATGAGAGAAAGTAATCAAAGAGCTTTTATTACTGCAGTACTCTTAGACCTCCGCTGCATTTTGTTTGCAATAGAGTTAGTATTTGCTGAAGTAACTGGAGCATTCAGAAAGTAATATTCTCACTCATCACTTAAAATTAGCTACTGGATTTGGTTTGCTCTAATTCTAGTATTGATAAGTGACTACCTGCAGTGTATAGACTGAATGTTACTTTGACATTCCTTTTAATCACTGAGGAGCACAGGGAACTTCAAAGCTCTGATTTTTGTAACCATACTAATTCACCATTCTTTTCCAGTCTTGGAATTGTGAAATGTAGTTGATGACTGAGCAACACATACAACTCCCATGGCACCAAGTATCCTAAATAAAGCTGTTACAGGTCCACAGCCTTAAACGCCCTTCACGTCCTTTTACCTAGAAGTAACTGCTTCATCTCTTTTTGGTACTGCTTGCAAAGAAGTTGTTAATATGAGAGATACGAGATAACTTTTTAGTTTAAATTTTAACTAAATTTGACTTGGGAGGGTTGATGATATTCTTCCTGTAATGAGATCTGCAGGTGAATTCTCTATCCAGAATACCAATAAGGAGGTGGTCAGTTTTGAAAGATCTGGAATACAAAATTTTAATTCTACCCCGTGGAACTCTGTCAAAACTATAAAATCTGGAAGGGTAAGGTCTAACCCAGTCTTCTTGTCATGAAAGTAAACAGAGCTGGAGAATTACTTCCCAAGATCCTAAGGGCTCAATAAGTCATGCCAAATTCCAAGTAAATACATCTGAAGAGTTAGGTTGGAGTTATTCATTAACCATAACACTGGAGGGAAACATGTACAGGAAAGAGATACCCCATGAGCTTTAATGAAAAAGCACAGCATTCTCTAGTTTGGTGTTTTGAAACTATATTCTTCCTTTCTAATGTCTCTAGCTAGTGACTGAAGAGAGATGTCTGGTGAGCTAATACAACAGATCATCCTCCAGCATGTCCTGAAAGATTTTTTAAAATACAGCTTCTATTCGATAGGTTACCTTTGACAGTGCAGCCTTCCTCATTTTAATTAAGTGAATTCATTGTAAGATGAATAATACTTACTTTTAAACAAGAATATGGGCAGAACACCGCAACAAATGAACACAGTAATTATCTGAAAAGCACAACATGATCAGTTATGACAGTCTCCAAGAACGTGTATCTCTACAAGATACCTCTGCAAAGGACATAATCTTTGAAGACATAGCCTCATACAGTCAGAGATGACTGCCCTACTGCATTTTCAGAATTCCAGAGAAACTCCATGAATATGACTGCAAGTGGGCAAAAACTAACCCTGTCAGAATGGGAGAAAGTGTGAAGTTTAAGGTGTTTGTATTTTTTCAAGTGATAGTACTGAAACCATTAAAGTGTGATGTCTCTTACAGCATTGGTTTATTTGTAAACCATCCAATTTGCTTTAAAATTTTTGAGCATTTCACCTGTAGTCATAAGGATTATTCATCATTTGGTGGAAAAAATATTTTTATAGGCGCAACACAACATTATTTAAATACAAAACTCAAAACCAGACCTTATTATTAGCACCACAACCTGTATTTTCATAATAACAAAAAAAAGACATTATCATTAATAATTTGAAATTTACTTGTATCAAATGTGAGTCAAGTTAGTTTTCCATTCATAACCTACAGACTTAACATATAGGTTTGTAGTAATAACATACTGAATAAACAGATGGAGTGACAGCCTACCATTTCTTTACGAAATCATTGTTTTCAATAAATACACTGTAAAATTGAAAAACAATGCAAGAGTATTTTTAGATGACCGCATTTTCACTTTTTCCCCCCATAAATTTAAGGGTGATGTGACATTTGCATAATTGGAAAATAAATTACTTAAAAGTCAGGAGATTATACAACTACGTTTGCTTTTGCAATCTTAATTTAGACCCCTCCCTGCAATTCTTATAATGCAGTTTTAATGACAGAGCCCCAAACTATGTTTTCTAGGGGAGCCCACTTCACCTACAGCAGTGAGTACATGATGAGAGCACAGTGCAGAGAGTGCATGAAATAAACTCAGTATTTATTTTCTTCTATCATTATTCAGTATATGATCATGAGAAAGTCTCGTCAGATTGGTGCTTTCCAGCAAATCCAGGGATGCCAGATCTCTCCTTTTTTGTGTCAACTCCAGTGTTTTCACGGTTACTCCAGATCTTCCACCCAGGGGTACAAATCTGCCACAGTACCTGCTGGTTTAGGTGTAAGTTAAGAATTTTAATGAGATAGTGAGGTAATGTTTGCACTGAATATTCTGTATTACATAAAAAATAATTGTTCTGTCTCTCCAGTAAAACTAAACAGACAGAACAAATTACTGTACTTACTGAATTCAATTGATTAAGTGGAACGTGCCTCAAATGAGAGGTCCTGATGGATTATTCTCATTTCTTCTTCATGATTATTTCTTCCCTGCATGTGTGTCACCAAGGAACAGCCATACGGCAGCTACTGTATATTCTTGTAACTCTCAAGTCTCCTAAGCACTTTATTATTTCCACTTTTTAGATACCAGCTGCTCTTGGTTTTGCCTTTTAAGGTGGTTTTAGAAAGCAAAAATTGAAGAGGTTTTTATAAGTGAGCAGGAAGTATTGCATTATTTGCTAATGAGAAAGTACTAAGTACTAAGGTCAGTTTCATTCTGTTTTGTAAATTCACCTTAAACGACAGTCTTTGTGACAGGATTTTCTTTCCATTCTTCTTTGATATTCAGTATTCTCATATGAGAAGACATACATTCTTATAATTAGGGTTCCATTTTCGACCCTGAGTAGAAGACGAGGGGGAAGGGAATATTCCTTCCCTGGTCAGATCTTCAGAGGAGCAGTGTGAGTTGTCACAGGAAGGAGCTGCAGTTCCAACTGTGTTAAACAGGAAGTGAGCTGCTGAAATGCTTCCCTTGGAAAATTCAGAGCATGGTTTCCTCTTCAAGACTGCATGACTGTGAAAGCTTAATGCCTTAATGGTTAAAGAAATCTACTTACAAATGTCTGCATGACCAGTCATATATAAAAAATACTGATTGCTCTAAACTTACTAGCAATGGTCAGTTATGTCAAAGAATACAGCACCCTGAAAGCTTTTAATATGGATGACTTCTTTTCCCAAAGCACTGTTAATGTTCAACTATTTATTAATGCTAAATATGTAATGATTAACCATAAGATTCTTCATATTAATTTTCAGCTTTGTGAATAGTAAAATTCGACAGATCAAATTTTCATGCTTCCTACGGTCTGTGTATTTGTCTCAAACCAAATTCAGATGTTAAATAAGTATGTTAGCCATATTTTGAGCTCCTGAATGAAGCAACCTTGTTGCTATGAATGCCAAAACTAAAACTTTGAGAACTAGATGGTATGTACAATTAGTTTCTGGTCTTTCCAGACTCTGAAGTGAGCCCTATTTTGTTTTTCCATTGAAAGAACAATCAGATTCAGCACAAATATAAGGGGATAATCATGGTTATTTCTGATGTACTTTATTGATGGAAATTAATATTTCAGGTAAAGTTTACAGCATCAGAAAGAGGGACAAGAACAGCAGAACAAAGCATCACAGAATTTAAGAAAAGACCTTTAGAGTCGATGTTGCAGCTGATAGATAAAAGTGAAACTTTCATCATGTGTTTGGATAACCGCGTGATAGAACTGCCAAACCCTCAGGGGGTATGAACAAGCGCAAAGCAGACAAAGAGTAAAGGAGAGTATTTCCAGCTATCCACCGATCTTAATTACAGTCGAGGGCAGTCTTGTGAGTCTTGTTGACCTATGCCTGACCTTGTATAATCATTTCTCCTGATAGCAATAAGGATGTGTCAGCTTGTCTGTACCAGCCTGAACTGCTGCTGCACTTGAGGATACGGGCAGTCTGTGCATGCAGAGGTGTGGGAAATGAAGCGGGCAAAGACTGGAGGGTGTTCTGCTCCACCTGCAGATTTGTACCTACAGAAGAGGTTCAGCACCTCGACAGCAGATGAGGGGCTCAGACATCCCCCTATCTGGCAGCCCCTGAGTCCCTGGCAGCAGCAGCAGCCAGGGGAGGTGGCAAGTGACAGCAGAACTCCCTGCAGAGGGGCAGAGGTACCCTCCTGCTGCCCTCTCAGGCCTGGGTCAGGATACAGGAGATGGGCTGGTTCGCAGGGCTTCTGTGGGGAGGCTGAAAAGGCTTCTCTAGTTCTTGGCCAATTCAAGCACCAGCCCCATACAGCCAGGTGTTCCGATCCCTTAAGGCGAGGAGAGGCAAGTTTTGCTTCAATCCACAATTGAGGTAAAGAATTAGGTTCTAGACATACCCAAAAGAGAGATGAAAACACAAACAAGGTTAGATGTTGGGATTAGAAGTGATAATTCATTTTTTCAGGAAGGAGGAAAGAGAGAAGGGAAACAGAAAAGTGGGAAAATGCCAAGAATAATTACGAGAAGTGCAGGAAAGGGGTTACCACCACCGTTGGTCCAGCGCTGGCTTTTAGAGGTATGGGGAACATCTGCGTCGGGTGCGAATGGTCTTCCCCGGTGAAGTCCCTCCAAGAGCTGGCCAACGACCAGTGAGGGACCAGAGCCACGGCAGCCAGACCAGCGAGCTGGGCAGGCATGAGCAGCCTCCTAGGAGCAGCCAGGAGATAGAAGGACAGCAAAGCCAGCAAAGATTCCGGCGCTTGGTAGAGTTTTCAGACATGGGGGCAAGATTGACCACATCCCCCATGAAGTTATTTGCTCCCTTAAAGTTCATTGGCTGGGGTCGTTGGTATCCAGGCAAATTTCTCCTGATGTTTCAAAAGGTTATTACTTGGTCTCCTGATGTATCAACTACAAGCTTGTTTAATGACATTCACACAGGGGCCTCATTTTGTAAAATAAAGCCGTTTCTAAAGTTTTTGTTAGAGGCAGTTCAAAACTTTAACTTTTGAACTCTAATCTTCCAAGAGGAAATGGATAAACATTCCTTACTTCTTACTTGTTCCCTACACCAGGGGAGACCTGGAGCAGAGCAAGAATGAGTGTGTGGTTCTGGAGGTGAGGACCAGGGGCACCAGGGTCCAGGGGTACCGCTTGGCAGTGAAAGGAGGAGCTTGAGGAGGAGTGTATAGATCGCACAGGTCAACAACCACTCTTGCAGCTGGTCTCAATTAGAGCTTCAGCTTTTATGACCACGGGGCCATTTTGAAGATCAAGGACAGGTAATTGGTCCCACCTGACTGAGTGTGACAAAACAGCTTCTCACGTCTGTTGAGTCTGGCCAGCCTGGTGAGAAGAGCTTTGAACTAAAAACAGCAAAGGGGGTAGATGATGATCCACCATCAAGAGAGTAAGTTGTGACCTGGACTGATGCGCAAAGGCCGCAGGCTGATGTGGACAGGAGAGACCTCGTACCAGCAAGATAGGGCAGAAGGGGTCCCGCCCCACACAAGCAAGGATGTGCAAAGAGGACTTTGTGTATGATGGTGGATGGTGAAAGTTCTCACACCCTTTCCACAAAATCATCATGACTGAATGCCTCTCTACATGCATGGAGCATGTCGTCACTACAGACTTCACCTGACCACCATGGCTTTTCAAATACAAAGGATCAGGATCTTGAGATGCAACTCAGGTCCCAGCATCTGTGGATATTTAAAATCAAAGCTCATCTGCAAAAACTGGAGTTTGTTAATTTGCAGGGATAACAGCCTTTGGCAACGTTTTTTTTACACGATCCCCAAAATGGGATAGGTATTACCCATGTGCAGAAGGTTATGTTGTGGCTTTTTTTCCATCTAGGCAGAAAATCAGTATGAGTAGGAAAGTCGGAACACAAAGCTCTGTTAACTTCACAATGAAATGTGAAATTTTTCTTGTGGGCTGCATATTTGCTTGCTTAAATTACATTTGTGGGTGGCAGAGTGGGAAGGCATTGCTGAATACCTAGAGATTAAATGGTAACTACAGCTCTGCTGCCCCTTGGTAGCATAAGGCACTCAGTGTAAGCAAGTTATGAGAATTCCTTTGTCCCTTTGTAGAAAAATGCAGTTAATGGTGAGTGCTATGAGTTTGAAACAAAGCTTTGGAGGTCACAGGCAGGGGAAAGAGCTTCCCTGAGATTCAAGGATGCAGTACTTCAGCCAAAGTTGATACACAATAATCCCTATATTCAAAGTTATGTGTAAGGGTGAAATAAATGAAGAATGGAAGAACTGTATTCCCAGTTTAGGAGTGGGATAGACTGAATGCTGACTCTATACATAAGGAACGGAGGTGAAAAGGCAAGATGGAGAAATTCCTAATTGTTTTAGAGTCTCTAAATCACCAAATATTCTGGCACATTAGAAAATTATATCCGGAAACTAAAAATCAAGGAGACTCTGTATGTACATAGTGGTCCATATAAATATTTAATTAAGAACCCCACTGAGGAGAAATTAGTGGGAAAAAACCTACCTAAATTGTTACCTGGGGAAGCTTCATTAATGACTGTTGGATAACCCTTATTGTTCACAAGTTCACTGCAGTTAGCAGCCCTTGGATTAAGGCCTTCACCAGAGGCCAATATATTGCCATTTATCTACTGGCACTTTAATTAGCCACTAAAAATATCTGCTGAGCAAAGCTGAAACTGGGAGGGTTTTTACTTCTTGTCATTAGACTAACTCATTCACTTGCAAAGGACCTGCTTTTAGATTGCAGGGTACTGGTTGTTGGTTTTTTCCTCAGAAAATATTACATAGAATGATTTTAAAGATTTGCATTATAATTACAGACAACTGACATTTTCTTAATATTGAGAGAGCTGGTAAGATGTTTTCAATTGAACCTCCTTATTTCATCCTCCCTCTTACCCTCCTTTTGGTTCGCATCTCTGACTGGATGAAATGGATCCTTCCTGGTGGAACTAAATGGGAAGAAATGTTCAGAAGATCATGTAATGCATTCCAGCTGCTGACAGCTGTTTGCTCTATTCGAGCGAGTGTAGAAAAAACTCAGAGCAAAATCCTCTGAAATGTGCAGAACTACAGATTTCCCTACACACTTCTGCTCCCATGAGACAATGTAGGAGCAATATCCTAACACATTTTTGAAAAGAGTTCTATTTGGCTTGTTTTTAATAACTGTGAAATTTGGATTTTTATCTGAGTCTAAACCCCAAAGTAGAAAGTGTTTCCACTTTTAAGGGTCTCCTATTTCTGTCTGCGGAACAGCAACATCAGGATTGCACACATGTGCAAGGTTTTATGAACGCGGTACAACAATACAAAACAATGCATCCAGAGAAAGTCCAAAAGTAATCCATAGTCTTAAAAGAATTCGCTGATGGTCTGCTGAGAAAGAAGAAACTCTTAGCACTTCTGTCAATGAACATGCAGGTCTGCTTGTGGAAAGCTTTCAAGGACTCAAACATCTCTGCAGGACTTGGTATTTTCTGGCTGAGAAGCCATGACTAGTAGTGGAGAAAGGGCAGAAGACTGTGATTGCCATAGACACAGGCACATCTGAAATGATTTTGCACCAATTATTCTTATCTATATGTGCTTTCTCAATGGGACTATTTATTATCTCTTTAAAATACATAAGGGCCATCTCATTTGCAAGAAGGTGAGACTTCAACTTTTTTACATGCACACTAAAAAAAAATAAATCATTCTGAAATGGTGGCATTCCAAGGAATTCCAAACACTACTTGCAAGGCACAATTTAATGATTAAGGCCTTTTTACAGAATTTATAATTGCTAAAGTATTATAAAATTACTGAATTAATTTTTTTTCTTTTTCAAAAAGCCTGTTCTGGTAACAATTATCCCTCATGGCGTAGAATCAGCTTACTTATTTTACAGAGAATTAGTTCATTGTGTTTTAAGCAAGCTGGGGAGTGATGACTGGCAGCACCTCCAGTAGCAAGAACTAAATGAAGACAGGTCATGCCAAACCACTGGCACTACAAAGGTCAGAAGTCAGGGATTAGAGATGGCATCACAGACAGCGATGTACATGACTTTTTAACTTGGCCTGCCCACAAGGGTTTGCCACCATTGAGCTGTATCTACAGACAGGGGTACAGAAAGTGTTATTCCTCTGATGTACCCCACCTATAGAAAGTGGGAATGGTGTGTTTCAATCCTAATGCACTCTTTCAAGGCAGGTCTCATACACTTCCAAGCAGACTGGTATGAAAAAGCTCAGCATTTTTCTTGAGAAAGGATAGCAACTTGCACTTCTATCACTGCCAGATAAAAACGGATAAGCCCAGTAGGATAATTATTACAGTCACACAAGCAGGCAAGAAACCTTTGTTTACACATCTCCTTGACATAATTTGGAGTGGGGATTCAAACAAACACTCATCTCTTACTTTCTAGTTAAATACATTAATAATTTGGCTGGAGGGTATTTAAGGGTTTTGCCAATCTCAGCTGTTGAAACTGTTTCGCTTTCTGTAAAACACCTGCATCGTAATGTCAGCAAGGGACACACCAAAGAAGAGGTTAAAAGATATGATGCCAAAGAGATTTTTGCTTTTATATTTTTTATACATTAGTAGCCCTGTAGCCTTTTACTGTATAACTGTGTAGATTCTTAGCTAGCAGTTTCCCTGCCCAGTAGACATAACAAAACATTCCTGAACACCTTATCGCCGCTAGTATTCTGGGAACCAGGGACACTTCACTATCCCATGTCCTCTAAAAACAGCAGTAGAGCTAGAAGGTAGGGGGGCTTCAGCAGGAGGCCAAACCGAGGGGGGAATTACCTCATTAAGCGGATTTTTAATTGGGAGATTGTGGTCAATTATGTTAATTTGCTAAACTTACAAAAGTGTCGGGAGTCCATTGTGGAGGGGCTGGCTTTGGGTCAACATCATGGTGCACATTTTCACCTTAAGTGTACCTGGAGGACCTCCAATAAAGGTAACCACTTTCTTTATCCTCTTAACGTCATCCAGATGTTAAAACAGATAAAAAACTCTAAATAGAAAATGCAGCTCTCACTCCTCTGCAGACTTGCTATATACTTTGCAGCATTCACTGGAAACTGTAAACAGTCTGGGATTTAAAGACCAAAATTAAGGTTAGAAGCATTACCACTAAGACCTTACCCGTGGTCTCTTTCCTCTTTATCTCCTGACTTCAGCTTCTTTCTCTTTTCTGACCCACACAGAGCTGCTTTGGGAGGGGAGAAGGGGCCAGTACAGCAAGGATAGGACAGCCTTCTTGCCTTCTTCAGTTCTGCTTTCAAGAGAATCAAACACTGAAGCTTTCAGACTAGAGGCAAGGCCCACGTCTGGTGTGAGACTTTCTGAGGCCAAGGTGTATCCATCAGTCAGGCCTGGCAGACAGATAGGGTGCCGGGCAGGAAGTGCTGGATCAGCTGGCTTGTCTCTAGTAAACATAGCTTGTCCCTGGATATGAACCTGGGCTGGAATTTAAAACGTACCCATCAAGGCTGGACTAATCTGACTTCAGCTATTTAAAATAGCTTTTTCCTCCTGTCCTGCACAAGAGCAACAGGCATCTCCAGAAGACAATTCAACCCAATCTACAATGTGGCCATTCACTCCACTGATTACAGAGAAGGCTTACATGTTTAGTTTGCTGAATTTAGGTGAAATACCTCTCAAGCACTAAAGTATGCCTCCAGTCTCCTTTGAGGCACCTAAGACCTTGTTCGGATAAAGCTATTCCTCTGTAACACCACCAAATGGTGTTTATTTGATAATAGCTCCCAGCTGTTACTCTCACAAGATGTGAAAGACCAAGGCAGAGGAGGAATTCCAACTTGCCTCTCCCAAACTCCAGTAGAATGCTCACCACCACTACATTCTAAACAAATCTACCATCACCTGCCAAACGTAAGTGAGCAAGTCAGGTACCTGCCAAAAAAGTCCTGCAAGTAAACCAGGCAGATGACCAACATGTGAATCTGGCTGGGGTGCAGGTACAACCCTCAAGACTGCTTTTGTTTTCTCTGCTCAGCAGCAAAATACATATTCCTTGAGGGGGCTTACTGGACCAAGAAGAGAAGTAGAGATACTAAGGAAACATCTGCGTTCAAGCTGAAAAGGCTTTACTGTGTGTGTCAGTTTTGGATTTAAATGCTTCACACACCAACTAGACATATAAAATGTCCTGTAGATCCAGCCCTCAGCACATACTAGAGTCAATGACACGTACATATTTTGTGTACATAAAGCAGTATTCTACCATTAACAGTGTAGATAAAAGTGGAAATTAGTTTTTAAAACTAGTGTAATCATGAAAATAATTCCTATAAATAAAATTTATTGGCACTCCCCATATGACACACTTTTTTGTATCCAGTTAATGAGTTCTGATACATACCCCTGCACAAAGACTGTAATAGATCTGTTCACAGTTAAATTTACTATCAGCAGCTTTTAATTTCAACAAAGTTTCGTTTACAAACATAAAGAATTCTGAATCAGATCAGTTGCAATTGTTTTACATCAGCATCACAAATTTACCTGCATACTCGATCTGTGGCTATGTCGCTCTCCATAACAAGATAATTAATAAGAACGATAAAATCTAATGAACAACACTGATCCCCACAATTCTTGTTTGAGTACAGCTGAAGAGAAGTAGCAGCACAATACAGAGAATGCTCATCTTGTAAAAAACAGTGTACCTTCTAAAAAAAAAGGAATCATTACTAGTCCTGTTTGGACATTGAATAGATAGCAGTCTTTAATACCTGGAACAGGGAAAGACAGACAAGAATTTCTATAAGTCAAGACACAGATGGCAATTAAATAACCAAAGCATGAAAATTTCAGTATAAAACACCACAGCTACACTTACATGAAGAAAATGAATACAAGATTTTAAACTGTGCTGTGTGTCTCTTCTCAAAAGAGAAGAAAGCCACAGGACTCTTGGGCTCTTTTTCAAAACCTGTCCACTAATGAAACTCTCATTAGGCAGTATAAAGCTTCCAACATTGCTTGCTTCACTTTGGAGTGTATATAAGTAAACAGCCACCTGCACAGCCTCAAAACTCATAAAACAAATGCATGGTAGTCATAATGCTAAAGGAAGAGAATGTAAATAGTTGGTGATCTATTTTCTGGCAGTACAGCAGCAGTCTGAAAAGAAATGCAATACTGAAGGTCTGTAACTTGACCGTAAGAACAA
Source organism: Amblyornis subalaris (assembly GCA_018881555.1). Taxonomy (NCBI): domain Eukaryota; kingdom Metazoa; phylum Chordata; class Aves; order Passeriformes; family Ptilonorhynchidae; genus Amblyornis; species Amblyornis subalaris. Next base: position 14,959 of record JACAXG010000773.1, read on the forward strand.
AAGGTTGTTCTCTCAGGTTGTGTTCCACTTAACAGATACTCTATGCATATTTTTCTTCTAGATAGGTTTTCCAGGAAGAAAATAGGAATTTTTGGTTTGACAGGCAATTAAGCCTACTATTTCTGTTTATAATATCCTTGCTTAAGAGCCTTCTGTACACACAAAATAAAGGATTAGGCATACAGTCTCTGCCAGTCCTGCAACATGCTTACTAAGGAAGTTGTCAGACTCCACAACTACAGAGAATTATGATGATTTGTTGTTAGAAGCTCTGTTAGCATATGCTTGGGAAACAGTCTGGTTAGGAATACTCTAGAAGATCCTTGAAAAACCCTTTTGAATAAGCCACTAATATCCAAGGCATCAACTACCTTAAGACAAAGGCCAGGAACAGATAGCACCAGTAATGGCTGACTGGTTGTTGCGTCACAATACTGATGATCATGTTACACTGCCTTCTGCAGAGCTTGTGGTGTTAGACTCACCTCTGAGAGTAAGCTCCTACAGGCATGGCAGCTGCCTTCTGTGTACAGTGAACATATACATATTTAAAGCTCCTTTTGCCTTCTACAGCAATTTCCACAAATCATTTCACTGATGTATCTACCACATAAGATTATTTCCCAAACACCTCAACTTCTAGCTGTAACACAAGTTTAGACCTAATAAACACAACTTTGGATGTTGCTTCGCTATCTTTCCTGGTATGTATCTGATATAACTTCTTTTAAGTTTTGGCACTTTCAACTGACCTTCACACTGTGTGACTGGCCTTGCAGCTCAAATATTCCATATATACTTAGCAGATCATCTTGTTACACAAAGTTCCGTAATATTATGGACTCTTCTACATCATTTATTCAAATTTCACCATCTCTTCTTTAGTTTTACAGCAAATAATTTTCTGTGCCAGGATTCCTCTGGTCTGAGAGTTCTCCAATAACCTGAAAAGAGGATTTTTATAATGCCTCTCAGGAGGGATGCAGCAGAAACACAGATCACTGTGTTAAAGCTCTTACAAGTATTTCCGCAAACACTGCAAAGGAACTGTACAACTGAGATCCTGAGGCAATGGTTCCTGCTCTTGGTTTCCCACACACTGTCTTTTCAATAAACTGGCCTGGTTTGCAGCTGCTGGTCATAAATTTACACATCTTATTTAGCAGAGCGAAACAAGCATCTGCAAGAAGTATTAACAATTGTATTCAGCACATTCCTATCCAATATCCTATCCATCCTGTTTGGCTAGGAGACAAACTGAGGCTTTATTTATAGATTGCCTGCCCAGTATGTGGTCTACATCCCCAATTTCTGTGCACCCCACCAGGGGTCACTTACACCACATTACTGACGCTCCTCAGCAGGGCAGACAACTATTCTCCTAATATAATAATTTAATATATTTACACACTGCACAGCCACTCTTTTACATACACACATATACTTACTGGTATACTGATGAACCACATCTAAAACATTTTGCAAAGACTGACACACTGGGTTTCCAAGCATGAAAAAAATATAAATCTGTAGCCTTCTAAAAGACAGACAATTGGAAGGCCTATAAAAAAAAAAGTGTTCCCTCTAAGTTTAAGCTCTCTTCAGAGACCATTCACTAGCTTCAAAATACCCACGTTTGATATTAACTAAAGCTCTCTTGGAAAAACCCACAAGTTAATTCAGTTAAAAAAAAAATGTGTTAAACCAAGAAGTACTTTGAGGGAGCATCGAGTATTTTATGTGTGATACATAGTTACTCAGATACACACTCAAATATTTAATATGTAAAAAATAAAGTGCTATCAGGTCCCAATGCAGGGACATTATAAAACATTTCAACAACTGTAAAACAAATAGATACAAAGAATACTGAATCAAACATACATGAAAACAGTTAACACAATATATACAATCTGGTGGATGCCCCAAGACAAAACGTCCCTTCATATACATGGTATATACATATATATTCATCTTTACTCAATATATTATGACAATATATATTTCAAAACTTTGTTATAGTCAAAAAAAACCCCACAACACTACAAATATGCAACAAGAATCAAGCACAGAAGTCCAAGACCGACAAAGAATTTGCTCTCCCTGCCCACACCACCACCTCCACTCCTGGGGAAGATATGCCAGTGCTCTTTTCTGGGGTGCAGTGCCTCCACATCCTGCAAGGCACTGTGAGCAGCGGCCGTGAAGTTGGCATCGCCAGTGGTGAGTAGGTCAAATATACACGAGTAAAAATAGATGTCCTTCACCACTATCTTCTCATGGCACTTCGTGGTGGCGGTTTCCACTGTGTACCCTGGCCGGGGGTGAGCAGCAGCATCCCAAGGAAGCAGCTTTCCCATAACAGGCAGCGGGAGGTGGTCGCTCTGATCAATACGCTCGCTGGATGGGCAGCCGTTCACGCACAGCTGCAGATCCTGGCTCTCCTCGTAGGCCATGACCAGCTCCTGCGGCATGCGAATGGCCAGGGTCAGGTAGTGCCCGAGCTGGCGGATATACACTGTGGTCCCGATGTACCTGGCATGCATCTCGATGTATTTGCCACTGACTTTCTCCACGATGTGCAAGCTCCTGGTGTTCCCATCTCCTCCACTTGTTGTACCATCAACAAAAGCTGCAGGCAAGTCATCAGTCACTGCTTGATATACCTTCTGATCTGTACAGTCTTGGTATGATTTGAAGATAATAGTTATCTGGGGCAAAGGCGGAAAAAACAAGCGCAAAGTTAGTGGAAGGAAATCATCATCTCAATTTCTTTTCCATTTTGCAGCTGAATATATCTGGAACTGCTCACTACCTCAAAACCTGACAGCTGTCCACAACTCATGCCCAAGGAAAACAGCCTGTACACATGCTTAAAGCAGTATTTTACCAGATGGCAACTGTTAGATTTGTTCTTATGTTGGCCTGGAAGCACGACTATTAACAGGTGGCAACAGCCTTGAGCTCAAGAAAGGAAAAGGCTTTATATTTAATTGGGTATCACAACTACCTCCTGCCTGACAGTTTCTTAACACTTTGGAATGCATCCTGCAATGACAGAGAAGTGTAAGCACTGAGTAATTCCCACAATGCTGGCCACTGTGGCAAAACCACAATGAGACCGTGCAAAATCCGAGAAAGGTATAATCAGGACCAGGAAGAACAACTAGTCAAATAAATGCTTAGAGCTCCTGGATCCATTAGGCCTAGGAACTGGGAGATTGACACTTTGACTCCACTGTTGCTAGAAAATGTGCCCACAGAGAACTAAAGCAAGACTGGAAGATACTCAAAGACATGTCTTTGAAGAGTGACTTCCAACACCAAAATCAGTAGCATAAAGTCATTTTTTTTTAAGATTAGAACTAGCCTTTTAAACCTTTATACTTAGTGGAGTAAGTCACAACAAAAGAAAAAGCAGGCCCTCCAGTTTTACTTGAAGGGAATAACTAGGCTACATGCTAGATGAAGTTTGGAGTGTCTAGCAGCTTTTCCTAAAATAAAAAGTATAATGAGAGTTCACATCTAAATATTACGAACAGATAAGCTACTTCATTTAGTTTCAGAGGGCAATGACCTCTTGAAAATGTCAAAAGACATTTTTCACCAAAAATAGGTATTTTAATAATTATTTTCATGATTGACTGATTATACCAAATTAGTTACAGTCTATGATTTAAGCAGTCTGCTAAGAGACTCAGATTACTCCAAAACACATCAGAGGGGATTTTCAAACTAACGTTACACTTAAAATCTGCTCCACAGCAACCTCACATTTTAGTTTCAGTTAACAATCACGCTTCTGCCCAACAACTTCTATTTCCTGCCTCTCTGTTTTAAAGTAAGAGCTAGAGGTTAAATCAAGCGCTGATTACAATTTGAACAAAACCGCCCTCATTACCCTCACCTTTCCATACCCCTTGTCTAAGAAACAGGTCTCCCCACCTCTCTCCTCCCATTGCAACAATTTCTTCTTTGGAGTATGCAGACTTACCCTGAACAGTATTACATTTATTTTCAATATTTGGTTTATCTCGGGTGGGTGATGCTTTGTCAGTGCTTCTGTCTCACAACACAGACAATGCTCGCTATATTGACTTCATATGTTCTCCCTAGTGCTGACTGGATTTTTCCAATGCTTTTTCCTTGCATTAATCAGTTCCACAGCTTGAGTTGTATCAGCTATATAGCTTGAGACCACCTGTAGTCAAGCCATTTGGTAAACTGATGTCTGTGGACCACAGCTAAGCTGGAATGCCTTTGCCCAAAATCCAGAAAACGCACAAGTGTCTCTGTCGCTGTAAAGATCACCTCACAGCTTTCTGCTTAGTAAAGTAAGCTCAGCAACGTACAGAAGAGAAGCTTGAGGTCTCTCAAGTGATTAGTATTTCTGCATATAATCCAGGCCCTCATGCCGTAAACCAGGCCTTTCATTTTGTGTAACACAGTTTTGATGCAACAGATTTCTATCTCAGCCTGCTCAGACAAAGAAGCATTGCTATTTCCTTGAGCACATTTGTGTTGCTCTCCAAGGAAAGAATGATTGAAACATCTACAGAAGTCAAGCTCTAAGTCTCCCTAGCACCTGTACAAGCCTGAAGTCAAAAAGAGTTCATTGTCTTAATGCGACACTGAACTGGCTGCTTGATAAAACATTTAAGCAAGGCAACGGCAAAATTTATCAGGAAGCAGCCACCAAACTGCTCTCTCCAAAACGTTTGTGAGAATGAAATGCACACAATTTCAGAACACAGAGTAAGAACAAGAAGCCTTCACCCTAATTTAAGATTAGCTGTAACACTGGATGGTGAATGAGAGCTAAAGGACTATTAAATGAATAAAGGCCTCCATGTATGCTGCAAGGACACTCCAAACAGAGAATCAGCAGAGACCATTAAGACTTTCAAGGACATACTCGTATTTAAACGTTGCAGCTCAAGACACTGGTTTTGAACATTCTGTTGTCTGTCATGTCACATTCATCTAATCCACATGCCAGATCAGTAAAACCAGAGTGCTGCATGGTCTTTACCTTATCACTCACTCCTACCTCAATATCGTGCCCTGGTACTGACAGATACTCCAGAGCCTGTTGCAAAGGGAGATGAAGCCAAATTTCACTGCAGAGCTTTCTCTCTTTAAATTCTCAAGGTAACAGAAAGCATTAAAAAGTGAAAATGGTTTATTTCAAACAAACTTAACATGTTATATACGTCTATGTACCTACAGTACTTTTTATACTGTCTGGGTCCCAAGAGCACCTTCACAAAGCTGCTTATGCGGTACTGTTTACAAACTAGAGATTAGCTGCCTTTTCTAAATTTAGGATGGAAGAATACAAATGCCAGAATCTTCAGATGAAGAAAGATTATTGAAAGTATTAACCTTGTTCTTTGGGCACATACGGAGCTCTTCTGCAGTGACTAACCCTGAAAGATGAAAATAAAGGTTTCCAGAGGCTTATCTGAAGATACAATAAACAAACATCAGCTATAGTAAGAATACTAAACGAAAAAAACCACACACATAACAGTTTGCACATTTCATTTTGGGCTTCATCCTCCCACTCCTCCTGATGCCAGTACTGATCAGTACACTGATCACAAAGTTTTCATAAAATTCCACTGCACATGCAAAGCCTTTCAAAGATGGTGTTACGGAGCTGTCAAACTGCAGTTTCTAGAAGACCTTAATGTATTTGTAGAAGGTGCCTGGCTTGTGTGCCTTAAACAAAAACAACACTCTCAGCTCTTGAGTTCCTGGTCTTCCCTAGTGCCACAATGCATTTACAGTGATGAAGGTATCACTGTATGTTGTTATTTTACTATGCATTTCATAGAATCCTAGAATCATTCAGGTTGAAAAAGACCTCTAATCATTAACTCCAGCTGTTAATGTACCACTACCAAGCTTGGGGAGGAGCGAGTGAAAAAGTGCCCAGTGGAAAAGGAGCTAGAGATGCTGGTTGGCAGCAGCTTAACAGGAGCCAGTGTGGCCTAGGGGGCAAAGAAGGCCAAAGGCATCTTGGCTTGCGTCAGCAACAGTGTCGCCAGCAGGACCAGGGCAGTGACTGTCCCTCTGTACTCAGGACTGGTGCGCTCACACCTCAAATTCTGTGTTCAGTTTTGGGCCCCCCACGACCAGAAAGACATTGAGGTGCTGGAGTGAGTCCAGAGAAGGGCCATGGAGCTGGGGAAGGGTCTGGAGCACCAATCTGATGAGGAGAGGCTGAGGGAGCTGGGGGTGTTCAGCCTGGAGAAAAGGAGGCTCCGGGGAGATCTCATTGCTCTCTACAACTCCCTGAGAGGAGGTTGTAGCCAGGCGGGTGTCAAAACAGCCTTAAGCTGTGCTGGGGAGATTTCAATTGGATATTAGGGAAAATTTCTTCACTGAAAGAGTTGTCAAGCATTGGAACAGGCTTCCCAGCCACTTGAGTCATCATCCCCAAAAATGTTTAAAAGGCATGTAGACATGGCACTTACGGACCAGGTTTAGTGGTGGAATTAACAGTTTGTGACTGGACTCGATCTTAAGGATCTTTTCCAAACTAAATGATTCTATTACAACCTCCAACAAAACTGTTGTATAAGCTACTTCTGCGAAATAAAGACAAATTCATCTCTGCCTTAGGCAAAATGTCCACAAAGATGAAAAAATAATGACATGTGACCAGCTACCTGATCCTTCTACTTGGAAAAACAACGGGAAGGTAGCTGGAAGATAAATGTTTTAATGTTACACTGTGCTCACTCTGCAAAAATTGAAACAATGCTACAAAAAGAGATATTTCGTTCTGACTCTGGGAAAAAGAGCATTTATCCCCAAAATTCCCTTACCCTGCTGATAGCACCGATTCCCAGGTTCCAAGAGTTATACCAAATAAATTACTACAGTAAAAAGCCCAGTAGTTTCTTCCTTCTCTGTGTCCTTAAATTCACTCTATCACCCTCAAGCTATCTACTGTAAAACACCTTGATAGGAAAACCTTCATTTCCAATTAATGCAAACAAGAAGGAAAGTTTTCCATTGGCAAGCCTGAGCATCTCTGCCTCCTTTGCTATTCAGAGACAACTACTCTAGTGATAGCCAAAACACCTGTCACAGCAGAAAAAGACAATAAAGACTTTGTACCCCCCAAATAAAGCACACAATAAATTAAACTAAAAAAATCCCCACAACCTTCTATTTAATGCATTCTACAACACTCTTCCTACCTGCTCCCTGTAGTAGACATTTATCCTCAGGGAACTGCAAAACCATTCCAAGAGAGGTAAGTTCTTTATCTAGAGCTGGGGAAATCGAACATAAATAATGCCAGCGACCTACTCAAAACCCATACAGGAAGTCTATCAGAAAGAAAAAGAAAGGAGAGCTTGAACTCAGTTTCCCAGTTACTTGGTGATGATCCTCCTTCTCCACCTGAAAAGCTCTAGGATCCTATGCCAAGGGGCATAAGCACATCAGGCAAGCTCAGAAAAACTGGAGTTTCAAGTTTCAGCTAGACCATAGAACGTAAAATAGCTTTGTTCATGGTGAAAAACAGATGTTACTATGGGTAACACAAATATGTAAAACACCTACAAATTAATTACCAAGAGGATTTTTGTGAATAAGTACACAACTCTCACAAGATGTGCTCTTCCAAATAAGGAATTCAAGGACAAGTTTTCCTGCTTTTCATACTTTCATGCCAGATGCACAGTGGGGGGTGGGGGGGGGACCACTTTATTTTTCACGTTCTTACTTGAAGTATCCTCCTGCCATTCTCTTGTCTTTTATGAACTCACTGGATAGTCCTCAGACTGGTGGGGTTCCATAGTCTCTTAGGTTTTGGAGAGAGAAGAAAACTTCACTCATAATGTTGCCTTCATGACCAGCTCCCTCAAAGGTTGGTACACCAGAAAGCTAGGATAAATCTGAAGTACTAACTCCCTACAGGGCAAGTGATGATTTACACCTTTCAAAAGGACAATGGGGTGAAGATTTAACATTCTGCTTCTATGACTTCTTAAACCACTTCCCCTAAAAAAATGCATTCAGGAAAAACGAAATCTTCTACTCTTATTGTCCTTCCTTTCATTAAGCCTGCTTTAGAGTGGACTAATTAGGTTAGTATTTGCTTTGGCTTCTGCACAATTTAAGTTCAGCATATACCTTTGTTTTTATTTCTCAATAAACATCTATTTCAAATACCTGCAATGAAAAAACAGCCAGACTAACAAAGTGTAACATTCTGGACACTTCTCTTTTGAAGAAGATAGAAGACCTATTGGCGTGCTCTCAGCTAGGGATTACACTATGTAGATAAATGATGTAGATAAATGTGATTAGAGCACTTTAAAAGTCTTTTAAGCTATCCAGTGGCCAAAATCAGTTAAGTACAGCTAGCAGCAGATAGTCAACCACAGTCACAATGGAATACTTGCTGAGGAAAATGTTACAGAAATGAAATTAGCAGTAGTAGTGTAGCTTAACAAGCCTTTTCTATTTCGTTTATAGTAGCCTACTCCTACTAGAAATAACGGAGTCAAGAGGATGCATTAGAGATATTAAAACTTATTTTCTAAATCACTTGTACATTCAAACAACCTTCACTGCCTACAACAGGTGTGCTAAATTCTATTATCTGCCAAAAAAAAAAATTCAAGGACTGTATAACATGTAAGATATATTAGCATTAGAGACACTTCTGGTATCATAAACCACAGATCTTATTTTATTTAATTGCTTCTACACACTTAGCTATACCTGGGCAATGACAGGGACTACTACAAAAGAAGAAAAAAAAAGTTATTCCCCAAGTCAAACACAAAAAATACTGAGAATAAATGAAGACGGGGGCACACCTTTCAAAACTATACTTTCCCTCAGTATGTACAGACATTTACTCCTGGCGTCCTCTTGCTTATCTGTTTGAGAAGACATATACCACCACATTCAATGGTTTAGCCAGAATGTGGCTAAAGTTAAAATCACCTATCTACTACAATCGTACCCTAGCCATCCACACAATTTGTACACAAAAGTCTCAACTTTTTTCTTCTACTACTACCAGGAACAAAGAAATAAAGAAAATTCTACAAGAGTTTAGCAAAACTGAAGATAAAAGCTTACTGCAGATTACAAAACGCACCTTTTTCTTCCACTTATTCAGGAATCCTTACAGAAAGCCACTGGAGCAGACTGCAAGGGACATAAGTCTCTTTTGCGAAGCTTACTCAGGTTAGCCTCATTCCCTTATTTTATACACCTTCAAAACTCATTCTATATGCACTGTTCTTGGAAAAGGCACAAGTTAAAAGAACATAACTCAGAGTTTCAGTCCAATCTCTGTCACTCATACAAGCATTGCCATTAGTCAGTACTTCAGAATTCAGCACAAATTTAGTAGTAAAATTGATTTTCCCATATTAATGCTAATGCACAGCCAACTCCACAGAAGATGTGCAGGCTTTAACCTACTGTGACAGACAACGCCTGCTTCTGATCCCCGTAATAAAAAACCACTACTTCTGGGCTTAACAGCACAGTGAAAATTCTTCAGTGTAGATGTCCGGAAGCTGTGTACACACAGCCTGATACACCTTGACAATACAAGAGCTACACTACCACAATTTTAAGAAAAGCCCTTTCATTCCAAAAGAAATATGGGACAACATCAGCTTCAAACGCATGCTTAAGTAATTGATGGACACACTTGCTACCTGCATTCAGCAGAAAGACAAGTACTTTTCTTGAGTTAAGGAAATGGCATCAGTTGTCAATACCAGCGCATGTATTCCTACCCTAGACACCTCAGGTACCTGAGAGGAGTGCAATCTTAAGTCTTGCCTGTCTCAACAAGGGTTTAATATTCTTGGCACAATTTTAACACCACTGCTTGTTTAGTAAAGCCAAGCTACTAAGATCTTCTCACAACCATTTAGCTTGCTATCTCCTCTCAATTCTCTGCAGTTCCCCCTCTTGTTTCTGCTCTGAATCATCAGTGTTTTGATAACTCATTTTTGTGCCACTCTGTCAGTATTATTTGTTTTCCACTGTTATAGCTATGCAGTTTAGAAAATTAATGAAAAGCAGACATACAATACACTTTTTCTTCTTTAAGTTCCCCTCCACCCCAAAGCATTCTATGTCTTTTTGCATTTCTAATTAGTGCAGAGGCAATCACAGATGCACAATAATCTGATAACTGTTTTTAAAGTGTTACATCAGTATCCTTACACGCTTGTGTGGTGATACACACATGTTTTCTTGTCATGGGCCAGAGCAGAGGGAAGAAAATAACCTGATTTAAGTTTTGTTTGATGCTCAGAAAAGAATAGGCTAAGAGCTTTACTTTTTTTATACTACTGCATAGAAGATTCTCAGGCTGCTACACTTCTTAACCATTAAGGGTCAAATTACTTAACTGTCTTGGCCTTTTGCTTCTCCATGCATGCACAGTGCACAAAAAAAATCTGTACCTTATTTGTAGCAGTAGCGCTGGATCCTGGGACCACAGGCACATTGGTCACTTGCACTGATAAGTAGTTATTGTCTATGAGGGGCCAAGCGCCTTCCACTTTGCATGTCTGGAAGTGATCCTTGAAAGTCCTCAGATGAGGATCCCCGAACAAGCCACAAAATAGGTAGGTAGGAGGAGTCGTCTTCTCTCCTCCCTGATGTTCTCTCGCTTCTGTGTGGCCACTGTAATTGCAAGGATCATGGGTCATTTCAGGTTTGGTGGAGGATGTGGGTCCATCTTTGGTACAGTTTCTCTGGGTCATGAGGTCACCGATCCCAAGCACTGCAGAATGGTACACTAGGTTTCCACGGCATACTTTGGAATTGCGATAGGTACACGCAGAGTATGCCCGCAGGGCCTTGCAGAACTCCAAATCAAAGTCCTCAAGAGCCACGTTCAGATGTGAAGTGAAGGATACAAAATCAGTGGTGCACTTCTGGATGCCACAAGATGTGTGCAGCTGGCAGTCACCTAAGCACGAAAGATGGCAGAAAGACATAAAGCAAATCTCTGAGGTGGCAATACCTCTTTCCAGTCCCATGAGTACCACAGAAAACAACTTGAAAGAAACTTACACTGCTCACCCATTAGGGAAACACTGCATAATAGAAAAAAAGAGGTTGTGAGATAGAAAGATAGCAATGGAGAATATCTCAGAGGCTGACAGGACTCATGATGTCTTAATCCATTCCTTCATATTGTCTAGATGAAGATTAAGAGCACTAGGTCCTGTCAAGTATAAGACAAACATGTCTTTCCATATATCAAGGTGATGACACAATTGTGTGTTTAAGTTAATCACTTAGTCAATAAGAAAGTCTCCAGTTAGTCTTTCAGTGCCTTACACAAGTTACTGAATTTTTACACAGAATTCTGTCCCTCAGAAGAATGTGGTAAAGGCAGCAAAGTGATATACATTTAGACAAAAATTAGAATGAATAAAGAAAAATCGAAGTTCTCTTCTAGAAACCAGGGCGGGGGGAGGATGGTAGGTAAGCAGACAGGCAGTTTGCTTTATTTCCCTGGCACTGCCATAGCTAAAGCTTCACTGCTTATTTTTTTGGGACTAATGAGTGAAAAACCCCAGTTGTCTGAAGTGCAAATTTTCAGCTAAGGCATCTATACATTGCAGTAGCAGTACCTCTTAGAACATAATTTAGTAATAAGACAAGGGGGAAAGAAATCCCCTCTCCTCACAACAGCCTGAAGTACTTATCAGATGTATACAACAGCTACACAGTTCAGTTTACATGAGCAAACCAGATAGACCTTATCTGATGACCTGATTTCCATAAAAAAAAGCACAATTAACATCCCAGCAAGCAAACTGGTGTTTTACAGTTGTCTCCTCCACAGTTCTCACAGTTATGATCTGAAATCCTTCCAGATTCTCATGGCAGTTAACAATGGCCTTCTGCAGGCAACTTTTACGCAAGAACTTCCCAGGAGCAGAAATTAAATGAATAAGACCGTACACACAATAAGGGAAACAGAGCCACACATTTCATACGGATTAAAGCCAGGAGAACCCTAATCTAGGAGAGACTGCATTCCCTGCCATCCAAAGAGAAAATGGACCTTCATAAGAATATGTGCAAAATTCATGCAACAGCTGTCCCAGCATGCAAAACTATCTAATAAAAACATGCTGCTTTTGTTACTTTTATGACCTATAAAATTTATCTGTGTGAACATTAATCTGTAATTTCACACTGTCATAAAGTGGGTTTTGAACACATAAAAATGCCTACAAAGATAAACGGAAGAGTGAAAAAAAAAGGGAAAACTTAAGATATCTAAGAGAAACTCCTGAGCCATGAGAAGTGGAAAATGGGCTGAATAACATTTTTCATTTTTAAATAGTTGTTTTCTGCAAATGCACACAGTGATGAGAGGGTATCAGCAATTTCTCTGCCTGCCCCTTAGCTGACCCTCCTGAGTCCGTACTCACATGACTTACTCTGAATATCCAAACCATGAATTTATAAGGGCAATGTTTTGCCAGTGATGCATAGCTAACACAAATCTCCTGTCAAAATCCCAAGTCAACACAGAGTAGAACGAGGAATTCTCCACCTACAGCTAAGCATGACCACGAATTTTGTAAGTAAGCTGAAAGTTTCTTTGGGCAAGCTATATATAAGAAACCCCTAGCAACAATTAGCTTCTGTGTTTTCAGATACACAAACAAAAAAGACCTGTGCCAAGCGAAACAACAGAGACAACGCTCCATTTAGAGCCAGACTTTCAAAGCATCAGAACTTTTATTTCCCTTCATTTGTATTCGTCATAGTATTTTAATCCCACATAAATCAGGCTAGCTAAGCAAGTCTGTCAAACAATCGAATAAATCACAGAATTTTTAGGGCTGGAAAGGACATCCGGGGAGCATCTAGTCCAACCGCCCCGCCAAGGCAGGGGCACCTGGAGCAGGTGACACAGGAACAGGCCCAGGTGGGTTTTGAATGTCTCCAGAGAGGGAGACTCCGTAACTTCCCTAAGCAGCCTGTTCCGGTGTTCTGCCACCCTCAATGCAAAGAAGTTCTTACTCATGTTGAGATGGAACTTTTTGTGTTTTAGCTTATGGCCATCGCTCCTCTTCCTGTCGCTGGGCACCACTGAAAAAGAGACTGGCACCATCCTCTTGGATGGAGATACTTATATGCATTAACGAGATGCCCTCTCAGCCTTCTCCTCTCAGGACTACACAGACCCAGCTGGCCAATCTCTCCTCATGAAAGGCTCTACCTGAAGGAAAAGCACCCGCCAGCTCCTCGCGTCTGCGGGCACCCGGCTGCGCTCCCGTCCCCGCCAGCCCCGCTCCCCCGCTACCTGCGCCCAGCAGCAGCAGCCCCAGCGCGGCGAGCAGCAGCCGGAGGGCGGCGAGCGGCGGCTCAGCCCCGGCGGCGCGGGAGGGCGCGGCGCTCCCCATGCCCGGCCATGCAGGTCCCCAGGCCGGCGGCAGGACGGCGCCACGGCATGAGGCGGCGGCAGCGCGGGCGGGCGACGTTTTCCACGGTGCTTCCCCCCTCCTCCTCCTCCTGCTCTTCGGTGCTTCCCGCGCCTCCTCCTGCTCCAGCGGCGCCGCCGCAGCCACGGCCCCGGGACGGGACGCGGCGCGCACAAAAGACCGGACCCCAGGCGGCTGCGAGGGCGCTGCGCCCGCCCCGCTCCGCCCCGCCCGCCGCGCCGCCCGCCGCGCCGCGCTCCATTGGCTGCTCGGACTGTCCGTCACAGCTGGCCCCGGCGCCCTCTGGCGGCCTCGACACGCCCGCCGCGAGCCCCGCTGCCTCTGCGTCACCACGGCCGCGCGCGCCCGCCCGGCGAGCCACGCCCCCTGCGGCGGGAGGGAGCGCGAGAGGGCGCCAGGGGGCGCTGCCGGGACAGGGAAGGGAACGGCGCCGGGATAGGAAAAGGAACACAGCCGGCGTAGGAAAGGGAACAGCGCCGGGATAGGGCGGGAACACCGCCGGGTAAGGGAACACCGCCGCGATCGGAGAGGGGGCCTCGCCGGGATAGGTCAGGAACACCGCTGGGACAGGAAAGGGGCATCACCGGCATAGATCAGGGACACTTCCAGGATGGGACGAAGAGACCTCCGGTGCAGACAGGGACACGGCCGGGATAGGGCAGGTGACAACACCGGTGCACCGTCGGGAGCAGGGCAGAGGACACCGGTGGAACAGAGCAGGGGGCAGCAGCGGGACAGGGCAGGTGGCAGCACAGGGACAGGTTGGGTGACAAAACACCGGAACAGGGCAGGAGACATCGCCGGGTCGAGAATTAGGAGAAGTATCTGCAAGTGAAGGTCAGATCCATCACGTCAGAATATTTCTTGAGCATCCAAAGGTAAATTTCCCTTTGAATCTGTCTGTCATTAAGACGCTAACAGGAGGAATTTACAGCACATCTCAGCTGTAGGTAAAATACTGCTTTCAGGCTCTTTGTTTTTCCAATCTATTTTTCCTTTCTAGCAAACGTATTTCGTACTGTTCAGATTAATCTAGCTGAGGCCGATGGGTTGAGGTTCAACAAGGCCACGTGCCGCGTCCTGCCCTTGGGTCACAACAACCCCTGCAGTGCTACATGTTGGGGGCAGTTGCTGGAAAGATGCCTGGGGAAAAGGACCTGGGGATGCTGGTTGACAGCCGGCTGAACATGAGCCAGCGTGGGTCCGGAGGGCCAAGAAGACCAATGGCATCCTGGCTTGGGTCAGCAATGGTGTGGCCAGCAGTGACTGTTCCCCTGTACTCGGCACTGCTGAGGCCACACCTTGAGGGCTGGGCTGAGTTTTGGGCCTCTCACGACCAGAAAGACATTGAGGTGCTGGAGAGAGTCCAGAGGACGGAAACAGAGCTGGGGAAGGATCTGAAGCACAAGTCCTGTGAGAAGCAGCTGAGGGAGCTGAGGATGTTCAGGCCGGAGAAAAGAAGGCTCAACGGGGACTTCCTTGCTCTTTACAACTCCCTGAGAGGAGGTTGTAGCCAGGTGGGCATTGGTCTCCTGCCATGTCTCAAATGAGAGGACAACTAGAAATGGCCTTAACTTGCACCAAGGGACCAGCCTTGGTGAGTCTGTGATATGGTTCTTCAGGACAAGCGTGGTCAATACACAAAATACTATACAAAAATAAAAAAACTACATATACAAAATAGAGAGACAAACTGATTCCCTTTGATTCCTCTTTATTAGAAAATTTCTGGAAAATAAAAATCCAAGAAAGAAACTGTTCATTTTGTCAACCATGTCTGAAAAAAAACCAACCAAACAAACAAAAACTCCAAGCCCAAGCAAAAATCTGAGCTTCATTAGCCATTAAAATGAATGTAAATTGCCACAACCTAGGAAGACCTTTGGTTTTTACAGCAGGTCACTTAGTATTCATTAATCAAGCTATAGCTGTGAGAACTGTTACATGGTTTCTTTTCTCTTCAATGCTCTTTGAGAAATATTTCTGCTATTCTCCTTTACTGAGAGACAACACCTACCTCCTTTTAATTTCATATTGCTCTAGCATAGTAATAATAATTTCATAATAATAAGGTAGTAACAACTACTTGCACTCCTTGAAGCTCTCTGATGCCAGAGAGATTTTTGCTTTTATGCTTTTTAGATTAGTAGCATTTTGGTTTTATTCTTTTATATATTAGTAACCCTGTAATCCTATAACCTCTATCCTGCAACCTTGCATCCCTTTCCTATGGACAAAATAGAACTGAGTTATCAGCCTTTAAGCATTCCAGAGTTGGACTTGATTTCTAAAAAATGAAGCTATTGAAGTAAGCAGAGAACTTCCAATAGAAACTTGCCACAAGGAATAGTGTGACAAAATTCTGCTTTTCATTGGAGAATATTTCAAAACTATGTTACCCTATAATAATAGAAGCACAAACCCCTTTTTACTCCCTTTTTTGCACCTTTTTGTACCCTTTTTACCTTTGTATAACTTACACTTGCTGGACCCTGCTCGGCAGGATTTGGCCCAAAGCCTGTGCAGCTGCGGTCCCGGGGCTATCCCTGGGAAAACCTTGCTTTCTCCAAATCCTTTAATAAATTTTTACTTTTTACCCTCTTATTCGGCCTCAGCCGTTATTTTTCAAACATATAAGGCATCAGGATCTTGTCACAGCAAGGGTACATGTACATGCTTCTTTTGTAGGCTGATAGGTGCTCACCCTGTCTGTTCTCCCTGTGTTCCAGAAGCCAAGTAGCTGTATTAGTGCACGGCATAGCTGCCTTGCTGTCCATCTTCTGTCTCAGAGGGGTTTATCCTCACAAGATCTATGCCACAGCAACACCCCTGAACACAGGTTTTATTTCAGTTCTGGCTGAACTCTGGCCAAATCTGAGCGGAGACAGAACCTTCTCATGCTGAACTACATACTGTACAAAGCTCTACAGCCTTAGATGTTCATGACGCTATTTTTACCAGTTAGCTCTATAAATAGCTTACCTAAGAAGATACTTCACTGGAGGTCATACAGCATATTTCCTTTCTCTTAGGATCTAATACTGTCATACTGCATGGACTCTTTACTGAAGCAAAAAGTACAAAGAAAACAAGATAACTAACAGTGTGATGTATGTAATTGTGTTCCCTTCACTAATGCATTCTACAACCATGGCCACTGATTTATGGAACCAGATTATGTCATCCTATCTCATGCTCATTGATGTAAACCAGGACTAAAACCAAGTGCTTGTACCTATAGCAAAAAGTTTTTCTTGTAGCCTCTAATACTACTAAAGATTTTTGAAGTATTCAGACATCCAGCTATTGCAGTAAAAATTCCTTAGGAGTATAAGGACAGAGAGCTTGTCAGGGGTTCTAGTAGCTGAGGCAAATCTCTATCTTACATGTTTGAAACTGTCTAAAAAGTGCTAAGAGCTGTATTTCAAAATTAATTTCTCACACAGTACAAAAATATACAAATACATTGTAGATTGTGCAATGGATCTCTTTGACTCTAAAGTAATAACTGGTGAAAATATGCCTGAATAGTTGATACATTGTATGTGGGGTTGATTTTTGTTCATCCTCCTGAGGGAAAGTAGTGGTGTCCTGAAAGATATAAGATGCCCTCTTGGATTGGGGCTTTCTTGCCTTTTCCCAAAGTTAAACTTGGAATTGTAGCTTTTCTTCGCAGGCCCTTGCAGTGCTTTCTCCCTGAACGTGGGGCTCCGCTGCCTACCCAAACCCTACGGTTTCTTTCCCTGCCTTTACGCAACGTGGGGATCGGTGAGGCATGCCTGCCTGTATTCCCCCAGGCCCCATCGTCGCTCATTGCCAAAATCCTCCTGGATCCTAAGGTGCACATCCGCTAATTGCTTCGAATACCACACATCAACACCCGTTTCACTTGAAAAATTTCATGGATTGCACGTTGCTACAACGGTGCTGCAAAGGGAGAAGGCAAAACCAGAGCCAACTTCAGTTTGAAAAGGAACTTTATTACAGCTTGCCACAACCGCCCGGCTTGTCTACAATGACCAAGTTCTGTTCAAAGCTTGCTACAGATTGGTACAACTCTGATCACTCTTTATAAAGATACAAATGTCAATTTCAGTTCCAATAATCAAATGTCTAACAGGTTACAAATTTCAGCCTATATATATATAGACATAAAAAGACACAAATATCCATAGATTTATCTAAGTATCCAGAAAGCAATAAAAAAGCTATACAACTCTACATGTATTTAAATAGACCTACATACATATTTAAACATAACAGTGTATGGTACATGATTATATTGACATCTGTATAAAAATAACTCTAAACAGAGTGAACCTCTACATAATTATACAAATACCAATGTACCAATCTAAACCCCCATATACCTGTAACTAACTAAATAAAACCGTATAGTTATTCAATTGTATACATTTTGAAATACAACTCTAGACATACACAAACATAAGTGGATACATATATGCAGAGAACAAGACACAGAGGGAACGCGGCTGGCCCATTTCCCCACGCTCCCCTCCCTCGCTTCGTCCCGCGCAGAGCAGCCCTTCTGGAAACGTGGAGCAGGYGCAGATCTAGGAAGCCAAGGGAGTCACTTCCACCGTGCCCTCAGCCCCGCCACAGCCTCAGCGCACCTGCAGCCCCCCCAGTCCCTTCAGACCCTCCAAGCCCATCAGCCCCCACAGTGCTGCCATCCCCCTCAGTGTCCCCAGTGCCCTCAGCCCTGCCAGCCCTCTCAGCCCGTGCCTTTGCCCTGTCCCCTCAGCCTCCGCCATCCCCCTCAGCTCCCCAGATGCCTCAGCTCTGCCACTTCCCCTCAGCCCCCACAGTCTCACTGTCCTCTGCGTGCCACCAGCAGCAGCTCAGCAGCACCGTGCCTCCAGCGGCGCTGTCCCCTGGGCCAGCCCGGGTCCCCTCAGCCTTACCGGCCCTTCGGCGGCTCGACGGTGCCTCGGGCCTTACTGCCCCTGAGGGGGACGGCGCCTGCTGCCACCGGCAGTTCCCGCCGCCCCCGTCAGCTGCGGGCAGCCGGGACCTGGGGCTGAAAGAGCTGCTCAGCCCGGAGCCCAGCACGGCCAGAGGGGACAGAAGCGGCACAGTGGGCAGAGCAAGAGGGGAGAGGCAGCAGAGTGGGGAAAGAGGRCAAAAAGCAGCAGGTACCTGTACAAATATCAAGAGACGGATCTCATTATCCATAGACCTAGAACCTTTGAAATAGACCCTCTAGTATTACACTTTCTGTATTATCACTAGAACTATATACAGATAGAAATATAACTAGAGGGAGAGGGGTGCCAGCTGCCCCATCTTCACAGGCTCTCCCTTGGCCGCTTGGTGACGCGCAGAGCCGTCCTCCTGCACGTGAGGTACAGCACGTGGGCATGGAGGAGGCAAAGGGCTGCAGAGCCCCTGCAGAGCTGCCATGGAGCTCTTTCCAAGCCCTGCCCAGCAGCAGCCCTCGCCGGCTCTTGCCAGCGCCTTGGGCTGACTTAGGGCAGCGTGCAGAGAAAGGTGGGCAG
>JACAXG010000774.1:9827-31614 GCA_018881555.1 Amblyornis subalaris
CAAAGCAAAGGTTCCCTCTACCCACCACGCCACAAATGCCACACGGAGTAAGTGGATTGCTCTCATCACACAGAGCGCCCGTATTGGAAAACTGAATCGCCCTGGGATCTTGGAAATAATCACAAATTGGCCCGAAGGTGAAAACTTTGGTCTCACTGACAAAGAGGAGCAAGAACAGGTGACACGTGCTGAGGAAGCTCCACCATACAACCAATTGCCAGAAGAAGAAACACGCTATGCTCTTTTCACTGATGGTTCCTGTCGCATGGTAGGCATGAAACGAAAGTGGAAAGCAGCCGTATGGAGCCCCACACGACAGATTGCAGAAGCTAAGGAGGGAGAAGGTGGATCTAGCCAACTTGCTGAACTCAAAGCCATTCAGTTAGCCTTGGACATTGCTGAAAGAGAGAAGTGGCCAAAGCTCTACCTGTGCACTGATTCATGGATGGTAGCCAATGCTCTGTGGGGTTGGCTGGAAAAGTGGAAAAAGGCTAATTGGCAGCGTAGGGGAAAACGAATCTGGGCTGCTGAAGAGTGGAAAGACATCGCTGCCCGGGTAGAAAAGCTACCTGTGAAGATCCGCCATGTAGATGCCCATGTCCCCAAGAGTAGGGCCAATGAGGAGCACCGAAACAATGAGCAGGTAGATCGGACTGCAAGGATAGAGGTGTCAAAGATAGATTTAGATTGGCAACATGAGGGAGAGTTGTTCCTAGCTCGATGGGCCCATGATGCCTCAGGTCATCAAGGCAGAGATGCCACCTATAAGTGGGCACGAGACCGAGGGGTGGATCTAACCATGGATAGTATCTCTCAGGTTATCCATGATTGTGAGACGTGCGCTGCGATCAAGCAGGCCAAGTGGATAAAACCCCTCTGGTATGGTGGGCGGTGTTCCAAATACAAGTATGGGGAGGCCTAGCAGGTAGATTACATCACACTGCCTCAAACATGCCAAGGTAAGCGCTATGTACTCACAATGGTAGAAGCTACCATGGGATGGTTGGAGACCTACCCGGTGCCTCATGCTACTGCCTGGAACACCATCCTGGGCCTTGAAAAGCAAGTGCTTTGGAGGCATGGTACCCCTGAGAGAATTGAGTCCGACAACGGGACTCATTTCAAGAACCTTATAAACACTTGGGCTAGGGAACATGGCATTGAGTGGGTGTTCCATATCCCTTACCATGCACCAGCAGCAGGCAAAGTGGAGCGGTGCAATGGGTTGCTAAAAACCACCTTGAAAGCACTGGGTGGGGGATCTTTCAAGAACTGGGAGCAGCACTTGGCGAAAGCCACCTGGTTAGTTAACACCCGAGGTTCCACCAACCGAGCAGGCCCTGCCCAATCTGAATCTCTGCATACAGTAGATGGAGATAAGGTACCAGCAGTAAATGTTAGAGGACTGTTAGGAAAGACTGTTCAGATTACTTCTGCCTCGAGTACAGACAAACCCATCCATGGGGTTGTCTTTGCTCAAGGACCAGGTCATACATGGTGGGTGATGCAGAGAGATGGAACAACATGTTGTGTGCCACAGGGAGATCTAATGTTGGGTGAGAACTACGTGTAAATACCACTGTTTTCTGAATGTCACTGCCATTATCTGTATATAGCAGTATATATGTGTGTATATATATATATATGTATGTATAACTGTGTGTGTGTAGAGTTAGAAGACATGTTAGTTTGGGCATTAAGCCGACAATATGGGATAAGGGGTAGATGTCCTGGAGTGACTTTATGACGCTATATATCCCAATCGCCTGCTTAATAAAAAGTATTAACTTTGTGTCTTTAAGCTGGCTTGAGAAGCCAGGAGCTATGTTTTGGTTTTCTTCGAAGGATATTTACATTCTTTCACCTTTATCAGCTCGCTATGTTATGGTTCTGAGAAGAGAACATCTCGGCAGTCGCTTTCTATAGTTGAAGGCGAAGGGACACTTTTTTACCTTTACATTTTTTTTTCTTGTGAGCTTTCGGCCGGTTTTTACTCAGCTGAGGGATATTTGGACAGAGTTAAAACTTGCTTTTGGTTTTTTCCCTCCTCTGCTTGAGGCAAGGGAAGAAGACAGGTTTTTTTCCTGGGACTGTATTTTCTTTTTCTTCTTCCTTTGGAACTGTACAGCAGACAACTGGGCTCTGTTCTACACACCATCTCTCCGGGGCCTACACCCCCCGGGCCTGGACAGGGCCTACTCCGTACTCAAGCAGCTAGCTAGAGACAGAGCAGAAAACCACACCTGCCAAGGACTCAGGACTTTGATTCATTCAAGCTATCCTCCTCACGAGAGGTTTATTATCTAACATTATTAATTTTTATTTTCTTTTCCCTTCCCCTGGTGCCTGCGTGCACCCCCCCAGCAGCTGGGTTTTGCTAAATAAACAGGTTTTTTTCACTTTCCTCTGAGAAATTCTTAAGGGGACGGGAAGGGAGTTTTGAGCCCTATCTTTTGCAGAGGAAGCTCTTCCAGTCTTCCTCCTAAGTTTGTCCAGACCGTGACAAGGCCCCAGAGTTCAGTGGTCTGTTGTAAAGTTCCAAAGGAAGAAGGAAAAAACCACAGTCCCAGAAAAAAAAAAAGCTGTCTTCTTTCCTTGCCTCAGGTTAATGAGGGAAAAAGCCAAAACTAAGTTTTAGCTCCCTCCAAATATCCCTCAGCTGTGTAAAAGCAGGGCGAAAGCTCACAGGAAAAAAAAGGTAAAAGACTAAAAAAAAGTGTCCCTTCGCCTTCAGCTATAGAGAAGGCGACTGACTAGAGTTCTCTCCTGAGAACCACAACAACAGCTAGCTGATAAAACCAGGAATGTAAATACGTTTGAAGAAAAACCAAAGCACAGTGCCTGGCTTCTCGAGCCAGCTTAAAGACACAGAGTTAATATTTTTGCATTAAGCAGGCAATTGGGATATATAGCATCATAAAGTCACCCCAAGACATGAGGGCAATCCATTTACTCCAGGTAGCATCAGTTGCATGATGTGTTGCAGGGGCTTTAGCTTTAAACATCCATCCCAGCACTGGTAGTTGGGGCACCAGAAGCAGCTGTACTTCGGTGCCAATCACTTCCGAGGCAGCTCGAACCCCCTCATAGGCTGCAAGAATCTCTTTCTCAGTTGAGGTGTTGCTGGCCTCAGATCCTCTGTATGCCCGACTCCAAAACCCGAGAGGTCATCCTCGAGTCTCCCCAGGTACGTTCTGCCAGAGGCTCCAGGATGGACCATTGTCTCGATTTTGAGACAAATTTAAGAGAGAAACTCTCTGGACTGAGTCCTTCTCTCCAAAATGGTTCCAAAAATCCCCTCTCCACCAACAGGGAATGAATACTAATAGACGAAAGTGAAAAAAAATTAAACTGTTTATTAACAAACGGAATGCCGGCCACAAGGCAAGGGAAAAAAAGGAAATATCTGTTAAGCACTAAACCATCAGAACCCACTTCCCCACACACACAGAGAAACAAAACCCCCCCCAAAAAAAAGTGTCCAGAGAGTGGGGGCAGTGCAGGAGGAATATACCTTTCCCAACACGTGATCCAAAAATGGTGCCGGCTTTCCACATGGAGGGGCAGCAGACACACACTCCCCCCCCCCCCGAGCAGTCCTGCAGCAGGGAAAAAATTCCAGTGGCTACCTGGTGTTGACTTTTTCGTCCGACGTCAGTCATGGCAGGCGAAAAACAGCTGGGATGGAGCTTTTTGGTGTGTTTTCTCTCCCTGGCTTGGCTCCCTGGGGCTTGGGGCTGGGCGGAGCTGCTCCACTCCTGGCGATCCCGCTTCTGCTGATTCTGGAGCAGCAGCCTGTTCAGTTCAGCTCCTGGCAGCCAAAAAAAAAAGGTGCTTCAGCTTCTTCAATCGAGGGAAAAGGAAAAGTGTTTTGCTTGGGCCAAAAACCAAGTCAGCCAAGCAGAGAAACCATGCAGCCCAGCGCCACGGGAAAACCACACTGCAGGACAAGAGTCTGGCAGGGGCAGCTCTGGTCTCGTCTCTCTGCACAGCAGCTGCCGTAGCAGGACACAGCAGGGCAGGGGTCCAGCAGAAAAATGGCTCCTGTCTCGTCTCCCTGCACATGCAGCCACCACTTTCTGATCCCCGGAACCGGAAGAGAGGGAGGGACTTCCCAGCCCCCCGAACTGGAAGAGAGAGAGAGCAACTCCTGGCCCGGCCCCCACCAGGATCCTGGCCAGGCTCATGTGATACCCTCAAGCCAGGAAAGGGGGGGGGAGTATAGAAAGAGAAAACAATAATAATTTTTTGGGCAAAAGCAGAGGATCATGTAATAGACTAGATCACTCCAGGACAGCCATTCTCCCCGGCTGTGGTGAGGAGCACATTCACATCCTGACCTGTCCTGACAGGCCCAAGGGCTACTGCATGGGCAATCTCGTGCTTGATCTGCTCAAAGGCTTGCTGTTGTTCAGGGCCCCACTCAAAATCATTCTTCTTTTGTGTCACAAGGTAGAGAGGACTTAAAATTTGGCTGTACTCTGGGATATGAATTCTCCAAAAACCCACAGCACCTAGAAAAGCTTGTGTTTCTTTCTTGCTGGTTGGTGGGGACATAGCAGTTTTCTTATTAATCACCTCTGTTGGGATCTGTCTGCATCCATCTTGCCACTTCACACCTAGGAACTGAATTTCCTGGGCAGGCCCCTTGACTTTACTTCATTTGATGGCAAAACTTGCTTTCAGGAGAACCTGGATTATTCTCTCTCCTCAAAATCCTCCCCTACCATGTTTCCCCATACAATGATGTCATCGATGTACTGTAAATGTTCTGGAGCCTCATCCTTTTCCAGTGCAGTCTGGATCAGTCCATGGCAAACGGTGGGACTGTGCTTCCATCCCTGGGGCAGTTGATTCCAAGTATACTGCACGCCCCTCCAGATGAAGGCAAACTGTGGCCTGCACTCTGCTGCCAGAGGAACGGAGAAAAATGCATTGGCAATGTCAATGGTCACATACAACTTTGCTGCCTTCGACTCCAGCTCTTACTGAAGTTCCAGTATGTCCGGCACAGCAGCACTCAATGACGGTGTAACTTCATTTAGGCCACGATAGTCCCCAGTTAATATCCATTCCTCATCAGACTTACGCACTGGCCATATAGGACTATTAAAGGGTGAGTGAGTCTTACTGACCACTCCTTGGGTCTCCAGTTCACAGATCATTTTATGTATGGGAATCAAAGAGTCTCGGTTTGTGCAATATTGCCGATGGTGCACTATAGTGGTGGCAACTGGTACCTGCTGTTCTTACACCCTCAGGAATCCTACTGCAGAAGGGTCCTCTGAGAGACCAGGCAAGGTGTTCAACTAACGCCCTCTGTCTCCACAGCAGTTAACCCAAAAGCCCACCTGAATCCTTTTGGGTTTTGAAATAACCATTCCTGAGGAAATCTATGTCAAGAATACATGGGGCCTCTGGACTAGTCACAATAGGGTGTTTCTTCCACTCCTTCCCAATCAAGCTCACCTCAGCTTCCAACAGAGTCAACTGCTGCAACTCCCCCATCACCCCAGCAACAGAAACAGGTTCTGCCCATACATGTCCCAATGTTATCAAAGTACACTGCACACCAGTGTCCACCAAAGCCTTGTATTTTTGGGGTTCTGATGTGCCAGGCCATTGGATCCACACTGTCCAAAAGACCAAATTTTCCCTTTCCTCTACCTGCCTAGAAGCAGGGCCCCTCTAGTCCTGGCTATCATTCCCTCCCTGGACATACATTCTGGAGGTCCCTTCAAGGGGATCGGATATGTCATCCTCCCTTCTATTATTCCTTGCAGCTCGGTGTTGGTATAAATAAAAAAATATAATAATAAAAATAATCCTCTTTTCGGATGAGTTTTAGGGTCCCTTGCAGTCTTCCTGAAAGTGTGGCGTTTGTCCAGCGGTGCCGTGACGCGTTCGGCGGCGTGCACACACACACACACACACACACACACACACGCGTACTTAGTTGAGGCAAAGAGTTGGAGGGGTTGTCCCCATGTATTCCATGAATCGTCAGGGAAGGAGAGAACCCTGAACAATGGAGGGGTCAGGGTTTTATCCCAGGGGCAGTGGGGGCAGAGAAACAACAGGGGCCAATGGTTTGAGGGTCAGGGGGCAGAGAGAAGGCAGGGTAATACAACTTCAACCAATAGGGGTAAACGAGGGGAGGAGTGGGGTACAGGAATAAATGGGATGCTGAGTAAGGCAGAACACTCTAGAACTGAACCTTATAAGGGAACAAGGAATAATAGGCTGCTTGGTTACTCCTGCAGCTGGCCCAAACACTGCAGCACTCTGCTGCAGGTTCAGCTGCCTCTACAACTCACCCTTCTTTGCTTAGAAAAAAGAAGGCCTTTCCCACAATAAAAATTATCAGAATATTTTATAGTCCACTTTTAAACGATTATGTTACCCAGCTTCCTAGCCCCAGCTGTCCCAAAAGTCCACTAAGCGAGTCCATTCTTTCTTTGGTCTTCAGCTCTTTAATTATTGTCATATGGATGCTTTGATCGTGTGATGATAGGTCACTTTCAATTCAGACATAAGCTTCTGGCTGAGGTGACTCAAACGGGACAATTTACACGATGTTGCTGGCTGCTCTGGTGGTCTAGTAGACTCAGTAGACTCGAAGGAAGTAGAGATAGTTCATTCTGGCCATGTGTGCAGGTTGGGCTAGGCTTTTCTGTGTGCTCATAAAACAAAATCGTTAATAAATTATAAAACAGTTTTCCCTTAACTCTCCATTCCCCTACTCCCCCTCTTCTTAACAAAAACATAACATAGGTATGGGGTATAGGATAGATAAAGGGATTATGAGATAGGGAAACACATGAGGGAAAAGACAAGAGGGGTTAAAGGCTTGGGGTTTAAACTGCCTGGAGGAGGCACAAGTTAGTTTGTCGACTTGAGCTGACATTGACTTCAGGCGGCACTTGCTTGATTTGTTATTTATTTAGGAAAGGGGAAAGGTAATAAGGGAATAGAGGCACGGGGGAAACAGGGGGTGAAGTGTTATATAAAGAAACTTGGGAAAAACAAATGGTAGTGAAGGGATAAAAATAAAATTTGGAAGGATACTAAATAGGAAAGACTTATCGTGTCGCAGCTCTGGCTGTGGGGTAGTAGGTCGTTCTGGTGGAATACCAATGGGCCAGCAGCAGTGGCCGGATGGGTGTGCGAGGCTCAAGTGCAGAGACCACTGGTCGGGCTGGGCTTCGGGCCAGCAGCTCGGGCGGCGGCCGCCGGCAGGCGCTGACTGGCTGTGCCGGTGGCATGGCTCGGTGGAACTGGCGACAGCGCTGTAGCTGCGCGGTGCTGATGTTTTTCTTGGCGCGGTGTTGGTGGCTGGCGGATTGTAGTCGTTAGCGGGTGACATGAGCGGTGGGGAGCAGCTTCGGACCACGGCGAGTGCTTCCTTCACGGCGGGTGCTGGTTGGTCGCGCCGGCAGTACAGCGTGCTGGAGTAGGCGGCGACATTGGTGACGCACAATGCCGATGCCGGCTGGGTGGGAACAGTGACGGCAGGAAGCGGTGGCAAACATGGCGGAGGCTGCAGTCGAGCAGGCGGTGCTACTGGCGGTGTTCGAAGACGCGGCGATGATTGCCGAGTTTCACGGCTTGCAGCGCTTGAGTCGCGCGGAGGCTCGGGGCTTGCTTCTGCTTTCTTTTCTTTTTTCTGTTCGTTTTTGTGTTTTTCCTTTCGCTTTGCGGCAGCGATGGCAGCGATGAACGGCCGCGAGGCGTTAGGCGTGCGACCGGTGCTGACTAGTTTGCTTTTGTTGAGGTTGTTTCTGCCTGCTGCCACTGCGAACTGCGAGTTAAAGGCTGCGTTTACTGGTGGCGGCGCGGGACGGGTTTGGCTGAAGCGGCGGCACCGGCGGCGCCGAGCAGGTGGTTTGGGGTTCGCATGGGGTTGTTTCGCATTTTTTATGCTGCAGTGAGGCTTGGACTCCCATGCACAAACTTTCTGGTTTTTTAGCTGTGGAATACTATTCTGCTTCTTTTTACGTTTCCTCGCCCTCTTTCGCCTGGGGTTTTTCGCCCTTTTTACTAGAGTTGTATGGTGTTGTGAGGTGGGGAACGCCAACATGGCGCCTTTCTGGCCACAACTACACTCCGTTCTGGTCTCGGTAGCGTGGGAACTAGGAGAGGGTTCTTTCTCAGGCGCGGAGCTACTGATGGAGAGGGTGGGGACACTGGAAGGGGAGGTAGGGTCTGCGGAGGGGACGGGATTCCCGATGGAGGGGGAAGGGTCCGACGCAGACACGCTCATCGACGCACGGGAGGAGGGACTCGACGTGATGACGTGCGCAGGGAAGGGAAGGGAGAGGTCGCACGGCTGTGGGAAGGCCGGCGCCACGTGGTTGCCTCCATTTTGAGTCGGCGCCACGTGGCTGGCCCCATTTTGGGTGAAAACGAGGGGAGACGAAACTGGGGAAGTGGGTACAGGTAAGAGGATTTGGGGAGAGCTTGAGATGGGGTGATCAAGCCCATCTCGAGAAGGGGACAGGGGAGACCGGGGGACGTCAGGGAGTCGGTAGCAGCCCTGTGCCCTTGGGCAGGATCCGTCTCCAGGTCTCTCCTGAGACGAGGAAAAGGGTTGAGGAATACACGGAGAGGGAAGCGGGGGAGGGTTTTTTAACTGGGGATTAACAGAACCCGAACGTTTTCTAATACCCTCAAGATATACTACGATAATGACAAATAAAACTACGTCACGGGAAATACTAGGAAAATATTTAAATAACTAAAGAACGAAACATTTGAAGTCTCCCTTCGAAAAACGAAATGTTTCTCGAGCAAGGGTTCGCTCAATTTGGTTAAAAACCTCCCTCTGGGGACAGGTTAATCCACTACCCATCGCACCCAGAAAACTCTTCCCACCACCGAGAGGAAAAGGATTAACAAAAAGATAGAAAAAAGACCCGATATTTTTCACACTCACCAACTGGGTCAAAAAAAAAAAACTCTCGGAGGGGTCCTCAAGTCCTGGCCGGTCCTCCGGTCACCTCCTAGGTGCCTTCGGAGGGTTGTCGGCCGCCTCTCAGGCAAGACCTAATAAATCGTAGATCTTCCTTCGGGGTAGCAGCGATGCCGGATGCACACGTCTTCAGAGACTGTCTTCAGGGTGCCCCACGTTGATGCGCCATTTGTTGTTATAAATAAAAAAATAATAATAATAATAATAATTCTCCTGGATGGGTTTTAGGGTCCCTTGCAGTCTTCCTGAAAGCATGGCGTTTGTCCAGCAGTGCCGTGACGCGTTTGGCGGCGTGCACATACACACACACACACAAACGCGTACTTAGTTGAGGCAAAGAGTTGGAGGGGTTCTCCCCATGTGTTCCATGAAATAAGTTTATTCCATGAATCATCAGGGAAGGAAAGAACCCTGAACAATGGAGGGGTCAGGGTTTTATCCCAGGGGCAGTGGGGGCAGAGAAACAACAGGGGCCAATGGTTTGAGGGTCAGGGGGACAGAGGGAAGGCGGGGTAATACAACTTCAACCAATAGGGGTAAACGAGGGGAGGAGTGGGGTACAGGAATAAATGGGATGCTGAGTAAGGCAGAACACTCTAGAACTGAACCTTATAAGGGAACAAGGAATAATAGGCTGCTTGGTTACTCCTGCAGCTGGCCCAAACACTGCAGCACTCTGCTGCAGGTTCAGCTACCTCTACAGCTCGGCTATGGGAAACTGGAGCTACATTCCTTCTGGTGGAACTCTTTCTATTAGTAGTTCCCTCCTTCAGTTCACGCACCTGTGCTGCCAGGACAGAAGTGGGTTTTCCATCCCACCTCATATCTTCCGCATGGAAGAACCACGGGTCAGCTCTGGGGTGTACCCTCTCTCCCTAGCTAGGGGATGTCTGCTTCTGATAATAGGGTGTCTGGTCTGTACCAATGAGATTTGGAGAAGGTCCTCTTTAAGCTCCTTCCTGAGTTTCTGATGGGTCTCTCCAATCCTGTCTTCCACTTTCTGTATATGCTTTGTCAGGTTTGTTTCCATAGCTGAGATTTTTGCTTGTGCTGGGCCGTGCACAGTGTCTTCATATGCCTGGAGCCTCCTTGTCATAGCACCCACTGTCTCGTCCCCCTCATTCCACTGCATCATCGCTAGGGCAGGGGCGTACTCTTGGGGCCTGAGTCATGCAAGTTTGAGCCACATCACTGATGTACATTTTACCATGTCTGGACTTTTAGGGGTTTGGTCGTCATCTGAGAAAATGATCTCTATCACAGCCAGTTCTCTCAAGTGTTGAATTCCTTCCTCCATGATCTTCAAGGGCCTAGCTGCAGCTGGAGATCTTGGCACAGGTATCTTTCTTCCACGCTTGTTAAGAGCTCTGTCCAGAGACTGAGAGGTTCAGGCCTCCTTGCAATCCCCTGGTCGATACCCACATCATGCGACAGGGATCCCAAGTGCCTCGCTTCACTACCATTCAAATTTGTACCATCGCCTGTGGTATCCCAGATTCGGACAAACCAACTTACTATAGACTCGTCAAACCATCGGGTAAGATCTTTTCTTAGATTGTGAAGGCTTTCTAGGGACAGAGACTCAGTAATGATTTCTGGTTCTGATTCCTCGGCTGGCCGTGAGGGTCCTGGCTCCCCATCATCATCAACTGGGCGAATGGATTTGGTTTTGTATTTCCTTCTCTGGACAGGGGCAACTGCTATTGGCTTAGGCTCTCTGTCTGGTTTAACTGCAGCCTGAGTGACTGAGGTGTCTGCTGATTTATTCTCCTGCCCCTCTGGCTGTACCTGCTGCCCTACAGTATCAAGCAGTGTGCAATAAGCATTAGCCGGGGCCCAGCACATTGCAATGAGCTTCTTCTCTTTAGAATTGTCATTGCAATTTTCTTTCAGATATTTCCCCACCTCAGCTGGATTCTGAATTTGTTCACGGGGAAAGTTTCAAGCTATCGGGGCAGAGAATTCCTTCAGGGTTTGGCCTATGTCCTCCCACATCCCACATCACTCAGAATTTTCCATGACTGGGGCAGATCTCTGGACAACCTCTCTGGAAATCTCAGCCCTGATTCTAGACGTGCTGCAGACAGTATAAAGGAGACCTAACATATGTAACAACAAAAAGGTGGTATCCCTAACATCCAGGGGGAACTGAACATTCTCAAAAAAAGTGAGAGAATGCACATCCCAAATAACTCTCAGTGCCTGTGATGTTAACCTTTCATAAATTATTAGCACAGGGCACATCAATATGGCAATCCTGATTCGTGTCCCTCATATGTAAAAGACATATGCCAGGGCCATAACTGCCAATATATATGGATAAGCACACATGCCTAGGTGTCAGAAAGCCATTACTGAAGCAAGCAGCATGATGACCACTTAGTGCTGTACCCAATACAAAGTGTTTCAAACAAGAATGCAATTTTTTTCACTTGCTCTTTAAGTTAGGTGCCAAATTTTGTCTCAGTTTTGAGACAAATTTAAGACAGGATACTCTGGAATGAGTAGTCTCTTCTAAAGGGCTTCAACGATCTCCCTCCACTAACAGAAAATTAATAGCAATAGAGGAAAGTGAAAAAAAACCCAACAGTTTATTAACGACAAAATGCCCACAGGGCAAGGAAGAAAAGTAAATAACCGTTAAACACCAAACTGTCAGAACTCACTCCCCCCCCCCCCCCCCCCCCAGAGGAACAAAGACCCAAAAATGCCTGGAGAATGGGGCAAATGTTGAAGAAAATACCCCTTCCTGGCATGTGGTGTGAGATGGCACTGGCTTTCATGCTGAGGGAAGTGGAGCTTC
This sequence comes from Amblyornis subalaris, assembly GCA_018881555.1. NCBI lineage: Eukaryota > Metazoa > Chordata > Aves > Passeriformes > Ptilonorhynchidae > Amblyornis > Amblyornis subalaris. The sequence goes on from JACAXG010000774.1 coordinate 21,602, forward strand.
CATGGAGGAGTTTCAGCAGGAGGCAAAAATCTGGTGGCTCTCTGGAAACAACCTCTTCTCCACGGCAGTCACAGCAGGCAAAAACAGCTGGGCTGGAGCCTCTTGGTGTGCTTTCTCTCCCTGGCTCAGGTCCCCGAGGCTTGGGGCTGGAACAGGTTGGCCCCACTCCCGCCAGTCCCGCTCCTCCGGTGGACCAGCAGCTGTTCAGTTCACCTCAGGGCAGCTGAAAGATCTCTACTGCAGCTTCTCCAAGCTAGGGAAGGTAAAAGCTTTTTGCCTGGGCCAAAAAAAACAAGGTAGCCAAGCGAAAACAAATGGCACCATGCCATGGAACGCCTGGACAGCAAGGCCTTAAAGATACAGCAACCATTTTTGGGCATAAAGCAGAGGATCATGGAATAGACTATCATCATAAATCGCTCCAAGACAACAGGACATCCCAAGAATCACACCATGTTCCTGAGAGTGTTGTCCAAGCACTTCTTGCACTCTGTCAGGCTTGGTGCTGTGACCACTTCCATGGGGAGCCTGTTCCAGTGCTTAACCACCCTCTGGGTGAAGAACTTTTTCCTGATATCTAACCTAAACCTCCCCTGCCCAGGAGACATCAGAGAGCTTGCTTCACTGAAAGATAGGGGAAAAAAGGTTCCAAGGTCCCTGGAGCAAACCCTAAAGTCATAAAGATGTCCATCTCGAGTGCCACAGCAGTGATGGTTCTCACACTCAGCTCCAGGGAGCAGCACCATATCCATCTCATCAATCTGCATGAGCCCAATGTTTCTGCCCTTAGTTTCTCTTCCAGAAGATTTTGATGAGCTCTTCCCACGGTGAGGTGGTGATTCAATGGGGAAAGCCTTGGCTCAAGCTGCTCCCTACAGCTCTTCTGGGGAGAAGAGCAGTTTTGCAGATGAGATTTATTCTCTATATGCCCAGGGAATTCAAAGGCAATTCTAAATTCATGCACACATATATATATGTAGCATATATACAGGCTTGGAGAGGGATGGGGAGTGCAGCCTCGTGGGTGGATCCAGAAGCATCTCCAGCTGCCTGCACCCTCCTGCTCTCAAGCACAGAGAAGAGGAGTGGGAAGGAGACATGTTCCCTCTTGTTTGGCCCCAGTTGTCTCTGAAGACATTTTGTAATTCTCCAACAGAGTATTTATTATTTTAATTTTAATATTATTTATTATTTTATTACTTCTAGTCATAATCTATTGTTTTATTAATTTTATAATGTTATATTCTTATTATTTTAATTTTTTTTCTTCTTTTGCGTAGACATCTGGGGCCAAAAGTAATGCATGCAAGTGTTGGCAGCAGGCAGGAGAAGGAGCCAGGAGAGCAGCCTGGCAGCCTGCCTGCACCAGCAGGTGAAGGGCAGACCTGGGCATCAATTAGAGCTGGCCCTACTGTTACCTGTGAGTCTGGCCAAGCCATTGCTGTCTGCCTGTAATTATAATGCTCAGCTTTGCCATTGAGGTTATGGGAGCTGCTGGCAGACAGGAGCCCCAGATTAAATATCAAGCTGCATGCTTTAAACTTGCCACTTTTCCCTAGCGGAGCGGTGGCTGTAGGAGCCATCCATCTCCTTCACAGCCATTCCATGATGCAGGAACATGGCAGGGATGAGGGAGCACTGGGCATCACTTCCTTGGAGGCTGATGGTGAGATGAGGGGGGTTTAATGGAGCAAAAAAAATAAAAGGCAATTTCCCATTGATAGGAAGGAGAGGATGGGGACAGGAGCTGTGCCTCACTAGTACTAGGAGCCCTCTGAACTAAATGGGCTGCAGAGTTGCACTGCACATCAGTCCTCAGCCCAAGCCCAGGGGTGAGTTTCAGGGCTCGCAGCCCCTTGAGTTGAGATGCAGCTGGAGGTGGCCATAGGGCCACCAGCGTACCAGTGGGCATCACAGGTGATGCCAAGGGGATCATCCCCACTGCCCTGCAGGTCGCTGGGGGCTGGAGTCCATCCAGCGCAGCCACACTCATGTCTCTGCACAGAGAAGGTGTTTAGTTTGGAGTAGCAGGTCATCGCGCAGTTGAGAGATTGATGGGAAGCAGGACTAAGTCTCAGGTGTGTCATGAAAAAATAGCCATCACTTTTACTCCATAAATAAGTTGTGTGTAGTTTCTCCTGGCTCCTTTTCATCCTGATAGGGCCAAGGCATCAAGGCCATGGTGGGGACCAGCCCCTGCTCCAGTGTGTGGTCTGATCTCAGGGATAGTACTTGTTCCATCATCTCCTTTGGCCAGTGGATGCCCTATCTGGGAATCTTCCAATGGTGATGGGACTCAGCTGAGATTCCTCTTGGTCCTGCAGGTTGGTGGTGAGAAATGTCAGGAGCATCCTTGGCTGAGCTGCTGCCTTCTGCCACTGCCTGCTAAAAGCACAGCCAAGTTCAGACCAGGGGGCTTTGGGTGATGGGGCCAGTGCACACCATATGTGTAAACTGCAGCGTGGAGGCAATGCAGAGCAAAGGCTTTGCTGGGCTCTTAAGTGGAGACTGCAGACTGTGCAGCCTGCCTGCAGCTCTGGGCTACCGGTGGGGTGGGATCCTAGCTGCTCCCAGCCATTGCTGGTGGGTGAGTATGCTTGGGGTCCCCTAGGGCTTTGATAGGAGAGGCAGCAAAAAAAAAAGCCTCAAAATCCATGTATCCATTGATTTAGAGGTGAGGAAATGCTTGAGGACCCCCTCCACCTGCTATGATAGAGGCAGGGAAGGCCCTTCAGCATTGAGACCCCTCAGACCGGGCTGGACTGGCATCAGCTCTGGCTCTCCATTTTCTTCTATAAGGCTCATATCCAGTCCTGGGATGCAAGAGCATGTTCCCACCAGCCCAGGGACTCAGCTGGCCTAAGGCACCCTCCTGCCAGACCATCTGCTCCTGCCTGCTCCAGCATAAATCTGGCTCAGGCTGCTGCAGCTGCCATGAAGCAGGGATTTCATGATGCTGTGGAGTTGGAAGATCCCTGCTGCTGTTACCTGCAGCCACCCTGCCATCCCCAGCCATGCTCTTAGCTGGTTCCCTTTGCCTCACCTGTGGACAGGATTTTCGGAGGCTCATTGAGACCCTGCAATGCATCGCGCTGTCTAGGACCTGTCCTGCACACCCCCACATCCACTAGTCACTTTGATAGGGGATGAAGCATCCTTCTGGAAGAGGACCATATGGGAGAAGCAGGTGCCAGGGATGTCACCTCCTGAGCCAAGGCCAGAGCAAACACAGGTGCCAGCATCAGTCCAAAGCTGGGGTTTGGATAGAAGGACATTGGGAGAGGGCAGCACCTCTTTTTCTTTCTTGGGAAGGGGGAAAATGGGATAGCTTGTGCTTTTCCTGGGCACACAGGGTACGGGGGATGCTCTTGTTCTCACCAGCAGGAAATCTCTTTAAGGATTTCTAATTGAGCCTCAAGAATTTGTACCATATTCAGTTTCCAACCAAGTGAGCTTGATTGATGTGCTCGAGCACAGACTGCCCTGAATGGATTTTGGCTCGTCTTGACAGCTGGCCTGCTGTGGTGGTACCCCAGAAGGACAGTCCTGTGGGACCTGCAGTGTGGGTGTCACAGCACAGGCACCCTCAGCATCCCCCAACCAGGCTTAGGCTCATTTTTTTTTTCACTGCTGGATGTTTTTGTATATACCTATCTGTCAAAATCTGGATTTGGAGAATCAATGCTGCCATGGAGTTGACATCCCCTTTACCTCCCCTGTGGGGATCATTTTGCACAGCCTCATCATTCCCTGCTGCTGGCATTTAAACATGCAAATGCAAAATGATAGTGTGAAATGGCTTTGGTAGGATGAGTCCCAGGAGCAAAAGAGCCAGAGGATATGCAGTGGGTGAGGAATGAGATGCATAAGAATTGTTTAAGGTCCCTGTCCCATACCTGGCCAGGGCTGATACCATTGTGAAACAGCATGCGAGTATTGAGGACAGGAGCAAACAATGTGTGGCCTCCTCCATGCTCTCCTGTTATAAATGAATGTGTAGGCCGAAATTTTAGTAGCGTAATATTGAATATTTATTAGTAGAACAAAGGCAAACACAGCGCTGGGGCCATAGCGATATCTGCCAGAGGCACACTTCCATTCATTTTACTGTGAATTTAAGTACCTTCTCAAACTGTTACATATTCATTAAGCCCAAAAGGTAATTTACACTTCACTCAACTCCCCCCTCCCTGATCCCTGCTCCCCCTCAGCCAGTGTGATGCCATCCTGGGTCCTCAGGTCCTCTGGATTACTTCAGAATTAGAAGGGACTGTCATCCTCCTCTGGTATAACTTAATTTGTAGCTGACACTTTCTCTGGGAGGTGTGAGTTTTCGATGAGATAACAGGCTTCCTGAAATTCTTGTGAGATCTGGTGAGATAGCAGACTTCCAGATGCATGCAGTTTATCTTTTTGTTGTCTTGAATTGTCTTGTTAGCTTAAAGATATTTATAACCATATATCCACTACAACTATTTCAAAGTTACAATTCACTCTAGTCTTGTTCCTACTTAACTATATTTTACTATTTCTACATAGTACATTATCATTGGTAAATGTTAAATTCATATATGTGAAAGCTGTGTTGATAGGGCGATACAGAGTTCCCAGGCAGGTGCAAAGGAGAGCTCTTTATTACAAAAACCAAGCCTTTTTAAGCAGTTAGCCATTATCAGAATACATACCATTGAAACACAACAAACAATAATTCAACCAGTCACCATAAGCCACGAGGTGATCTCGCGAAAGTTATGTAACTTGTTTTCTCTACTTCTGAGTTAGCTGAGCTCATTCCCAGAGGCCTTTTTACTTAGCTGAAGTAACAGAAGTGAACCATGATTTTACAAGAGTAACAAGGCCTTCATTTCGCAAAGTTTTACCTATCCGCAACACGAAAGCCAACATTATCATTCATTTACCACAATCCCTCCTCTTCTTTTATTAATTATGTTGGCTTGAGTTACAATCTTTATTTAAACTTCGCTGTTACATTCGAAATTTCTACAGATTAATCTGGCTTCTTCAAGAGGGTCCCCAATGTTGTTTTGTTTTTTCAGAATCATTATCCTTTGTGTTGTTTCAGAAGCAGCTTGTTTCGAGTCCATAGCCAAAGTGATTACTTGCATACCTTGGACAACACTTGTAATTAGCCAGATAAAACAGGGAATTAAACAAGGAAGGAATATCAATCCAGTGGTTGCACACAAAAGAAAAAAAAATAATTTCTTCCACCATGCCATTCCTAATAATTTATACCACCACCCAGCCTCTAGCATTGTTTCCCATTTTTGAACTGGTACATGGGCAATCTTTGGTATGTCTGTAGCAATATTGAGTATAGCTTGACTGTTATCAGTTATTTGCAGGCAACAATCAGAGGAATTAAATTTTCCACATACTCCCCCATCCTCTACTAACAAATAGTCAAGGGCTAAACGGTTTTGATAAGTCACTGCACTGGTTTGGGATAATTGTTCAGTAATTAATTCTAAAGCTGAGGCTGTTTTGTTGCTAATAATTTCAACCACCGCTTGGAGTCTTATTATTCTATTTAGCATATAAATGGGGGTTCTATATCCCCATGATCCATCTTGAGCCCAGTTGGCCGGGCCGTAATATTCTATTATTCTTTCAGGTGGCCACTCATTGTTTTTCCACCTTTGAGTACTTCCTATATTATCACTCCATCTTCAGATACTTTCTATTGAACTTCACTTTTGCCTCTGTAAATCCTCATAAACTGGAATGCCTAAATTTTTCCCTACTGCCTTTGGCAATAGAAAAAATCCCAGCTGAATGGTTCCAATTGTACAAACTCCTCTCCAATCCTTGGGAAGTTTAGTATAGGCTTTTCTCCCACAAATCCAGAAGAGTCCATCGGGGGCATCCCATGGCATATTAATACTGTTACTATGGCTCCAGTAATTATGTAACTCTATCATGCCTGCAAAAGGACTGATAAAGTCATCATTGTTACCCTTACACCAGAATAAGGTAATGTTTTCCCGGGTGCTACATCTCTCATTTGGCTGGTTACTCAATTTCCAATAGCCATTAGGGGTTTCTGGTGACCACCAATGGTGGGTCACATTTGTGAACAGCGTTCTTTTACATGGGGTTACTCCTACCCAAGTTTTATATATTGCTTGACCCTCCCTTCTGATACATTCCTCACCCTTTACCCCTGAATTTAGCATCCATCCTTCAGGACGGTGTTCCCTAGATATTTTGGTTTTATTCCACAAAAGAATTTTGGGGACATTTAGGCTAATTCCTTTCCAGGGCCATAGTTCTGTTGTTAATGCACCTCCACATATTTAACAGTGGCTGACATTTAGTGCTTGCTCTATTTGTTCCATCAAATCTATAAACAGATTTTCGCCTATCAGAGGGAGAGGTAGGGTCTCTTTTAGTTGCTCTTTAACTTTCTTATAGAGGGAGTTTGAGAGAGTTGAGGAATGAGGGGGGAGTTGAGGATGACTGAGTCTATTTTGAAACACTTTTGAGAGTTTGCACTCGTTGCTGTATGAGTCCCTTTTTTATTCTGTCTTGTGCACCCCCACCGTCTGAAATGCCCCACATTCCTGCTTTGGCAAAACAAACATCCTGTCCTTTTGGACACGGTAGTCCAAGCTGGTGTCCCCCTGAGGATTTTAACTTGGCTACCCATAGTGTGTTCCCCATAATTACAAGTTTCTAGGGATGCTTCATAATAACATGCATTATTTACTGTTGTGTGCCAGGTTAGGTAAGAAGCACGACTCTGCCATCGCATAAGGGAGTTGCACTTGGTGCAGGGATTTGCCAGATTCGCGTTGCTTGGGGTTACCCATGCAAGGATACATGCGATAATTATGATTGCTGCGGTTGTAATCAGAGGTCCGGTATGACATATACTCCCTCGTCCCATGTCCTCCGAGGTTGCTGCTCGTGGCCGGACTATACTTAAGGCAGGTGCAGAGGCCAATCCAGTCTTGCCCTCCTTACGCCGCTTGTTTCCTTTCCATGCAAATCGTACTGCACATAAGTGTGATTTTTGCTCCCACCTTTCCTCAGGAATTTCCCAAATCTCAGGTGCAGGTGACTTCCACCCACACAAAATTTGTTGGCCCTTTTGTCTTTTATGACTCCGGCAGTTCAGACAGTGGGGATGCCTCTTTGTTGAAGAACAATACCACTTATTCGAGCATCTAGCACACTTGCACAATATCCATGTTTGATGATTTAAGTGGGAATGGTTTGGACAAGAAGGTTGCCTATGTTGGATTTTTCGGTTTGTAATGACTCCCTCCAGTTCCTTAGGAGTCTGCATTATTCTTATGCTGTATACTGATTGTCAAGTTGATATTCTTTTAACACAGATATTCTGATTTCCCACTCCTTAGCTATTTCCCAGTCATCAGGGATTGCTAGTTTCCACCCACAAATTAGGGTTATGATCTCTGTTAGGTGCCGATGTTCGCGGGATGTATTTGGGTATCTGTAACTACAGCGGCACTGTGGGCACTGAGGTTGTCGCCTGTAGGCAATACAATACCAATTTTTCTTACAAGTTATACACTTATATTCGACCCAGCTACAGTGCAACTATTATGGTGAACTAAACATGGTATGTGGGCTGGTATTGGTGGGGGTTGTAATAATACCTTGAGGTCAGGATATAATGTGATTTTTTTCCTTATACAAATCACAAGCTAATGCAAACACATTAGGACCCTTTGTCTGATACAGTCCCGATCCTCCGGTTTGGGGTGGAACTGTTCCTCCCCAAGGGGAATAACGCAGGGGCCTTAGGATGTGCCCTGATGGTATCTGGAACCACTGATACAGACTTGGTTTTATTTCTTCATCATTTACAATTCTTAAATTTCTTTGTGGATTATTTGAGTTCTCCCAGTTCGTTACCCCCCTGTCCGCACTTAAGAGCTAATTTCGTATCACCCAGCGTAGATATTATGGTCCACTCCTTAGGTTCTTCCACGGGTCCTCTGATTCTGTTGGCGCGGATCCACCCTCGCTCCTTGGTTCGGATTGCTGTCTCAGTTGTCAGCAACACCTGAAACGGATCTTCCCACTGTGGAGTCAAAGTCTGCTCCTTCCACGTTTTAACCATGGCCCATTCCCCCGGGTGAATATTATGGATTTTAAAGTCTAAGGGTGCGGTCTGAGGAATCATTCCTCTCGCCCGCAAGTTTTCCAATGTTTGGGCAATTGTGGTGATATATTTTTTAACACTTGCCTCCCCTTCCTCATAAGTAGCGGTTTTATGTTGGGTGGTTAAATAGGATAACCCAAACATCATTTCATAGGGGGACACTCCCAAGTCTGATCTGGGTTGTGTTCTGACCCTTAGTAGGGCTAAAGGTAAACACCTTATCCATGACATCTGTGTTTCAATCATTAGTTTGGTTAAGGTGTTTTTTAGAGTTTGATTCATTCGTTCTACTTGACCTGAACTTTGAGGGTGCCACGGGGTATGAAAATCCCACTCCATTCCCAGGGCCCGTGTTGTTTGCTGCAAAACCTTTGATGTAAAATGTGTCCCCCTATCTGAGTCTATTTTGTTAACCATTCCATACCTAGGAATAATTTGTTCCAGGAGAGTTTTGCATACCATGTTGGCTGTAGCTCTAAGAGTTGGAACAGCCTCTACCCAATGAGTTAAATGATCTACTATTACTAATCAATATTTCCATCTCTGTACTTGGGGAAGTTCGGTAAAATCTAATTGGATACTTTGAAATGGTCGCAGGGCTAACTCATGTCCCCCTGGTGTGGTTTTTCTTATACTCTTTTTATTTATTCTCTGACATGTTATACAATTTCTAGTAACTTGTTTTGCTAATCCAAAAATCCCAATACACCCATAATTCCTCAAAAAATGATCACATAAGGCTTGAGTCCCCCAATGAGTCTTTGTATGCATGTCTTCTAATATTTTTCTGGCAAGGAGTTTATTAAGTAACTGCCTCCCGTCAGGGACTTTCCACTTTCCAGATTGGTCCTGCTCCCCCCCATCTTACAAAGTTCCTTCTCCTCTACTTCGCTAAGTTTTGGGATTTCTAATTCTTCCTTGCCTGGGGTTAGAATTAACATAACCTTTTCGCTTCCATTTTCTGCCGCATCTCTAGCTTCCTGGTCTGCTAAATTATTCCCTCTTATTTCTAGGGTCCCCCCTTTCTAGTGTCCTTTAATATGTACTACAGCTATTTCCCTAGGCAATCTTAATGCTTCTAAGATTTCTAAGATAAGTCCTTCATGAACTAATCCCTTCCCCCTTGAATTTAATAATCCTCTTTCTTCCCAAATTTTCCCAAAAGTATGTACTCCTCCATATGCGTATTTTGAATCCGTAAAGATCCTCCCTACTTTTCCTTCTAATAACCTCAAGGCTCTATTAAGGGCATATAGTTCACAAGACTGGGCTGACCAATGACTAGGCAGTTTTCCCTTTTCCTTCAGTCCCATAGTTCTCCCATCTACCACTGCATACCCAGACATTCGCTGTCCTTGCTGGCACCGAGAAGACCCGTCAATAAATAACTTTTCCCAGTCCGGTAGTTCACATTCCATTAGGTCTTCCTGTATTTTAGTTTGATAATCTATTAGTTCTAAACTATGGTGGTGGCTTGGCCTGCAGCTGGAGATGCTGCGGAGGATAAGCCAGCCACACAAGTAACCGAGGAGCCAGTGGGGCCAGGAAGCCCAGGTGTTGTATTAAGTAAAGGTTCCAAAGTCCAGGATCTCCCCCTGGATTGTGGTAAGAAAGAAAGTCTCTCCCACCCAGGCCTTAGAGTAATATGCTCCCCCATTCATTTGGTTTATCCTTGTCAATCTATGTTCTGTATATGGTTATGTTCCAGAATGTTCTCCCTCACTCGACGCCCCATTGGCTTTGTTCCCCTGCTCCTCCCCTCGCCTACCCTTATTGGTTTGTGTACTGCTACCCCACCTTTTCTCCTCCCCCTAACCCTAATGTGATTGGCCCTCAGTGTTCTCTCCACCCCTATTCA
>JACAXG010000776.1:0-22259 GCA_018881555.1 Amblyornis subalaris
ATTCCGCATCATTACCGTGGAATGCAGCTGAACAGATAACTCCCTTTTGTTCTTAAGTATCGCCCATCAATTCCCGGCCAGCCCCTCCCCAACTACACAACCTCCCTGGTACCCCGGGGGGGGAAAGGAAACAATTTTTTTTAATTACTTTTTTGGTTTTTTTTTCTAACCCATAACAGTAATACATGTAATCATTAGCACACGAGAGAAAGCATAGTGATTTAGAACAATATACCAGCAACTGCCTAAATACTGTAGCATCACCCAGAGTCTGTGATAGCTGGCGAGCCACGTGTCACAGTGAGGACCTGGAGAACCTTCCCGGGCAAGGCTTCCAAGGGTACCTCGAAAGGGGTTCCAGCTTTTAAAAGGCCAGATTGACAAGCCAAAGTGACTTGATTACATTTTTAGAGCAGAAACACCTGGGTCTGCTGGCATAAATCCGACCAGTGAGGGCCAGGGCTTGGCCAGAGCCAAGGCGTTAACTGGAAGGGCTCCCCTAACATATCCTACAGACAAACCTCTATCAATGGCAGTTGGGAAAGTTTTTTGAGAGTATACAGTCCTTGCAGATAACTACACCATGGTATGTAAAAGTCTGTACAGCAGCCGGCTTTGTCATTTATCTCTAGCTAAGTAGTCAATGGTACCTTGAACAAACTGCAAACAAACAAAAGAATGCATATGTGTAACATCAAATAACATCGTGGGGATAATGCCTGTTATAAAAGGTCAGTGAATTCATGTTATAACACTAACAACATAAGCAGAATCGTTAATATAGCAACAGCAACTGCTCTAAAAAACCGAGAGTATATTCTTCCACATATCTATGCATATATAACAATTAAGGCAAAATAAAAGCAAGAGAGAAAGCACTAAACAGCTTACAATTACTGATATTCATAACTTGGAATTGTTACTCATTTTTCTATGTCATCTGCGGAAGATTAAGCAGCAAAGAGTGTTATAAATAATTATCTCAAATGACCAATGTAGAACACTTACACCCATAGAATTATCAACAAAAATTAAGGATCTAAGAAACTACATCTTCACATGTTTTCACACAACTCATTATCTTATATTCTGAAATAATTGCTTACCAAGTCTCCATCGTAATTGCTTCAGTCGGTTCCATCTTATCTCTATAACAAAAGAACTGTATCTTTCAAATTAAATGAACATATTTCAACAGAACTTAAACTTAACTTCACTCAAACTTAACGTCACTTAAATTTAGCAACACTTGAACTTAACAGAACTTAGAATTAACATCATTTAACAAAACTAAAGTCAGAATTGAGTGTGTTCCTTTAAAAGCATCAGATACAACAGAATTTAACTCATCTTGATTCCATTGTTACAAGAAAGCTACTGAAAATTTGTCATACAACAGTTAAACATCAATGACCAATATGCAAACAACTGATTAGTAAACTAAATAGCAGCAACATGGATTTACTGGAGAGATTATAAAGGTGTGGCAAATACACTGTGATTTTATGTAATTTAGTTGTGAGAATAGCTCATAGTAACTGCAAACATTATTGAAAACATCCGTTCACAGTCAGGACTTTTCTAGTATAGGCACAATTTTGCATGATTTTCCAAATTGCAGCTGTACTCAAAAAATGACAACATTGCATGCCTTGGCAAATTGCATTTAAAACTAGATCAGGTAGGACTGCTTTCCCGTGATTTTCAGCACAACAGATTTGACCTTAGACTATTAAAGCTAATGGGATACAAATATCCAAGGATAAAGCATCAAGGGCCTAGTTACATAATACTGCCATAAGTTTTGCATATGTAACTCTTTTAGGCCAGTGGGTGTATAAGACTGACACTTATATAGAAAGAGCTACAAAGTCATGGTTTCAGATGATTTTAAGGGGTGTGGTAATGTTTGTTCCACCTGTGATCTATCAATGTACTTAAACTGCTCTGATATCAAGCTCAGTTTCAATTCATAAGTGGCAAGGAAGAATAACTACACCTGAATCACTGAACAGCTCTATATACTCGAAATGCTGTCACGTGTCTTTGTGGCAAAAGAATCACAATAAAACTACAGGCAAAGCTAGCACAATCCTGCCTGCCTTCCACAGTGGAAAGTTGTGAGCTAATTATATATAAACCTTGAGCAGTGTTTGCAGATAACATTAATGAGCAAAGGAGCGAAGAAGCTCCACAATTAATGAGCAGCTAAGTCTGCCATGGGCCTCACCTGGCTAAGTGAGCCCAGTTATTGTCATCAATCATGCAATGCTTTGACATCCAGGCTTCAGAGTTAATTGCTGTGTTTCACATTTTGTTCCATTAGTATCTGCTTTAAACATTTCTAAGGAGGGATCTATTAAATTTTCCAAGGGGCCACAATATCTTACAAATATGAATCTTTCCATCTGCAATCTAAAATGTTATCCACCTAGCAAGCAATGATGCTTCTGAGGGTTCTCAAATATTTTCCCAGGTATACAAGTTGCTAATTTTTGTGGTAACAGCCAACACCATTATAAGTGAGCAAAGAATCAGTATTAAGTCAGCCTACTCAGACCTCCAAATGAGAATCTTTGAAATGGCAGCACACATCTCACACCAAAAGTCCTATGAATCACACACACACCGTCACCTGTTAACTGAATGACAAACACAGGAGCTTGCTTTTTTTGTAAAGCCAACCGAAATATCTCCGTATTTTAACGCAGAAATCTTGGCATTCTGATAGCGAAGTGCCGTAGTATGAAGATTTCTTGTAAGGTGTAAATCTGTCATCTAGGTCGTTAATTTATGAGTCCTGAGTCAGGATAACTCCTAAAGGCCAGCTGCATCTTGGCAAACGGAGGCCAGAAGGGCCGGAGGAGGGCCTGGAAAGGCGGGGGAACCGGAGGGTTCGGGGGGGGGGGCCCGAGAGGACCGCGGGTAGTAAGGCAGCAGCGGGGCATACAGCCAGCTGGAACGCTGCAAACCTGGGCAGGCCCCGACCCCACCGCCCGGTGCCTGGAAGCGGCACCGGGAGCAGGGGGAGCGACGGGGGCTGGGGCGCGTTGGCCCGGCAGTTGCAGCCGGTTGCGTTCCGCTCTAACCCACTCCACTCGGCCTGGCCCAGCCTGGGCCGGGGGGGCATAGAGGGGCGGGCGGGACCCAGCAGGTCCAGAGGGGGGTCTGGAGGGGGGCCAATAGAGGCTTCTGCCAATGGGGCAGGCCTGGGGGGGCTGGCGTGGGAGGAAGCAGGCAACGAGAGAAGCACTGTGGCTCTAGCTGTGGCTAGAGAGGCAGGCTGTGCACAGCAGCTGCATGGGAGTCGGTGTGTTTAAAGAAGCCGCTCCAAAGGAAGTCGAGGCCGGGCAAGCGCAGTGCAGGGCAGTTGCTGCAAGGAGGGGCCATTCTCTGATGGGGGAGCCTTGCTCCGAGGGGGGCCATTGGCTGCACCTGCAGGGACTGAGGCCACCGAAACTGGCGGGGGGTCCAAAGGGGACCGAGAGGGCCGAGACTGCTGAGACTGCTGGGTGCACCAAAGGGACTGTGGGCTGCGGGGGGGCTGGGGGCTGCCAATAGGAGCTGTGGGCAGCGGGGGGGCATTGCTAGTTTCCGTAACGTCACACTCGTTGTGAGTTCGTTAGTCCAAATTGAGGTTTGATCCTTTCCCTGGATCCAGTTCTTGGAACCCTGCCCAGGTTCGTTATGGGTAGCTGTTCTAGCAGTCCCTGGGGCAGGTATGCGTGGGAGTTTTAATATCAAAGCGTCTCTCATGTAGGAGACAGTTACAGGGTTCTCTTAACTCGTAATAAGTCTCTCCAATGTGGAGGATGTTTTGCAATATCCTTAAGGTGGACTGATGCTACCGGGACACCCACCGAGGTCTGGGATACTCACAGTCCTGTGGTTCTTTGTCCAGCGAATACCACTGATCTGGCCTTGTAGGCTGTGCTGGCATCTTGCTCTCTGTCAGACTGTAGTTTGCAGATAAAAGTCCTCTGCAGTAGCATGGCCTGGGCTCTGCTTTCTGCTTGCAGTGCAGGGGTCCAGGGTCATAGGGACTGCTTGGCTGGGTCGCAGTGCATTTCTTCACTGGAATCTGATGTCCTGTTGTTCTGGGTCCGTGGGGCTTTGTCCCTGGCTGCAGTCCAGGCCTTCACTGCGAGCCAATGTTCCAATGTTCCTGGTTTGGGCGCCAGATGTAACGATAGGGCGACACAGAGTTCCCAGGCAGGTGCAAAAGAGAGCTTGTTTATTACAAAAACCAGACCTTTTTAAGCAGTTAGCTGTTATCAAAATACATACCAAAGAAACACAACAAACAATAATTCAACCAGTCACCATAAGCCATGAGGTAATCACGCGAAAGTTACGTAACTTGTTTTTTCTACTTCTAAGTCAGATGAGCTCTTTCCCAGAGGCCTTTTTACTTAGCTGAAGTAACAGAAGTGAACCATGATTTTACAAAAGTAACAAGGCCTTCATTTTGTAAGGTTTTACCTATTCGCAACAAGAGAGAGAAAAAGGAAGAGAAAGAAAAAGAAAAAAGAAGTGGGGGGACAGAAAGAGACATTAAAGAAGATATCACCACTCCATGTGATGTCTTAAGTATTAGCTTTTGGATTTTTATAATCCTGCACTGTACTAGTGTCTAATTCTGAACTCCATATTATGTGCTAAGTAAGTTTTCTTCACATCCTGGTTAGACAAAACATCCATTCTAGGCCTGGGAACTAAGGTCAGCATCCTAGGCCTAAGTATAAACAAAAGTGAATTGGGAGGGGGTGAATGGGGGAATATTACTTCATTACCTGGAACTGTAATTGGACAATTAACTTCTGATATGCAAATGTACCAAACCTATATCTGGGGGGGGAAAACTCGTGATCGGGGTCCATCTTGGTCTAGCCTAGTGTCATGGTCTTGACAAACTTAGGAGGAACACTCGAAGAGCTTCCTCTGCAAAAGACAGGGTTTGAAACTCTCTTCCCCTCCCCTTAAGAATTTCTCGGAGGAAAGTGAAAAAAACCTGTTTATTTAGCAAAACCCAGCTGCTGGGGGGGTGCACGCAGGCACCAGGGGAAGGGAAAAGAAATAAAAATGAATAATGTTAGATAATAAACTTCTCGTGAGGAGGATAACCTGAATGAATCAGTCCTGAGTCATTGGCAGGTGTGGTCTGCTCTGTCTCTAGCTAGCTGCTTGAGTACAGAGTAGGCCCTGTCCAGGCCCGGGGGGTGTAGGCCCCGGAGAGATGGTATGTAGAACAGAGCCCAGTTGTCTGTTGTACAGTTCCAAAGGAAGAAGAAAAAAGAAAATACAGTCCCAGGACAAGAAACTGTCTTCTTCCCTTGCCTCAAGCAGAGGAGGGAAAAAAATCCAAAAGCAAGTTTTAACTCCATCCGAATATCCCTCAGTTGAGTAAAAAAACCAAGCGAAAACTCACAAGAAAAAGGTAAAGGTAAAAAAAAGTGTCCCTTCACCTCCAACTATAGAAAGCGACTGCTGAGATGTTCTCTCCTCAAAACCATAACATAGCAAGCTGATAAAAGTGAAAGAATGTAAATATCTTTCGAAGAAAACCAAAACATAGCTCCTGGCTTCTCGAGCCAGCTTAAAGACACAGAGTTAATACTTTTCATTAAGCAGGCGATTGGGATATATAGCATCATAAAGTCACTCCAGGACATTCCACTCCTTATCCCATATCGTCAGCTTAATGCCTAAACTAACATATATCTAACTCTACACATACACAATTATACATACATATATATACATACATATATACAAATAATGACAGTGACATTCAGCAAACAGTGGTATTTACATGTAGTTCTCACTTAACATTAGATCTCCCTGTGGCACACAACGTGTTGTTCCATCTCTCTGCATCACTCACCATGTATGACCTGGTCCTTGAGCAAAGACAACCCCACGGATGAGTTTGTCTGTACTCGAGGCATAAGTAATCTAAACAGTCTTTCCTAACAGTCCTCTATACATGTACTGCTGGTACCTTATCTCCATCTACTGTATGCAGAGATTCAGATGGGGCAGGGCCTGCTCGGTTGGTGGAACCTCGGGTGTTAACTAACCAGGTGGCCTTTGTTAAGTGCTGCTCTCAATTTTTGAAAGATCCCCCACCCAGTGTCTTCAAGGTGGTTTTTAGTAATCCATTGTACCGCTCCACTTTGCCTGCTGCTGGTGCATGGTAAGGGATATGGTACACTCACTCAATGCCATGTTCCCTAGCCCAAGTGTTTATAAGGTTGTTCTTGAAATGAGTCCCATTGTCAGACTCAATTCTCTCAGGGGTACCATGCCTCCAAAGGACTTGCTTTTCAAGGCCCAGGATGGTGTTCTGGGCAGTAGTATGAGGCACAGGGTAGGTCTCCAACCATCCCGTGGTGGCTTCTACCATTGTGAGTACATAGCGCTTACCTTGGCGTGTTTGAGGCAATGTGATGTAATCTACCTGCCAGGCCTCCCCATACTTGTATTTGGACTAACGCCTACCATACCAGAGGGGTTTTATCTGCTTGGCCTGCTTGATCGCAGCACACGTCTCGCAATCATGGATAACCTGAGAAATACTATCCATGGTTAGATTCACCCCTCGGTCTTGTGCCCACTTATAATTGGCATCTCTGCCTTGATGGCCTGAGGCATCATGGGTCCATCGAGTTAGGAACAACTCTCCCTTATGTTGCCAATCTAAATCTACCTTTGATACCTCTATCTTTGCAGCCTGATCTACCTGCTCGTTGTTTTGGTGCTCCTCATTAGCCTTTCTCTCGGGGACATGGGCATCTACATGGCGGATCTTCACAGGTAGCTTTTCTACTCGGGCAGCGATGTCTTTCCACTCTTCAGCAGCCCAGATTGGTTTTCCCCTACGCTGCCAATTAGCCTTTTTCCACTTTTCCAGCTAACCCCACAGAGCATTGGCTACCATCCATGAATCAGTGTAGAGGTAGAGTTTTGGCCACTTCTTTCTTTCAGCGATGTCCAAGGCTAACTGAGTGGCTTTGAGTTCAGCAAGTTGGCTAGATCCACCTTCTTCCTCCTTAGCTTCTGCAACCTGTCGTGTGGGGCTCCATACGTCTGCTTTCCACTTTCGCTTTATCCCTATGATGCGACAGGAACTGTCAGTGAAGAGAGCGTAGCGCATTTCTTCTGCTGGTAGTTGGTTGTATGGTGGAGCTTCCTCAGCACGTGTTACTTGTTCTTCCTCCTCTTCGTCAGTGGGACCAAAGTTTTCACCTTTGGGCCAATTTGAAATTATTTCCAGGATGCCAGGGCGATTTAGTTTTCCAGTACGGGCGCGCTGTGTGATGAGAGCAATCCACTTGCTCCATGTGGCATTGGTGGCGTGGTGGGTAGAGGGAACCTTTGCTTTGAACATCCACCCCAGCACCGGTAGTCAGGGTGCTAGGAGAAGTTGTACTTCTGTGCCTATTACTTCTGAGGTAGCTTGGACTCCTTCATAGGCTGCCAAGATTTCCTTCTCTGTTGGAGTGGTCGGCTTTGGACTTC
The DNA here is from genome assembly GCA_018881555.1 of Amblyornis subalaris. Taxonomy (NCBI): domain Eukaryota; kingdom Metazoa; phylum Chordata; class Aves; order Passeriformes; family Ptilonorhynchidae; genus Amblyornis; species Amblyornis subalaris. The sequence continues at coordinate 7,522 of JACAXG010000776.1, forward strand.
TTGTAGTTTCGGCTCCAGAATCCCAGTGGTCGGCCTCGAGTCTCACCAGGCACCTTTTGCCAAAGGCTCCAGGATGGACCATGGCTCCCAGCTGCGGAGTAGAGTACATTCTTCACTTCTGGTTCTGTTCTGACTGGGCCAAGGGCTACTGCATGAGTGATTTCCTGCTTGATCTGGGCAAAGGCTTGTTGCTGTTCAGGGCCCCAATGCAAGTCACTCTTTTTGCGGGTAACCAAGTAGAGAGGGCTTACAATCTGACTGTACTCAGGAATATGCATTCTCCAAAAGCCTATGGCACCTAGGAAAGCTTGCGTTTCCTTCTTGTTGGTTGGCGGAGACATGGCTGTGATCTTATTGATGACCTCGGTGGGAATCTGACATCGTCCGTCTTGCCACTTTACTCCCAGGAACTGGATCTTTCGAGCAGGTCCCTTGACTTTGCTCTTCTTGATGGCGAAACCAGCTTTCAGGAGAATCTGGATGATTTTCTCTCTTTTTTCAAACATTTCTGCTGCCATGTTCCCCCACACAATGATGTCGTCGATGTACTGCAGATGTTCTGGAGCTTCACCCTTTTCCAGTGCAGTCTGGATCAGCCCATGGCAGATGGTAGGACTGTGTTTCTACCCCTGGGGCAATCAGTTCCAGGTGTATTGCACGCCCCTCCAGGTAAAGGCAAACTGAGGCCTGCACTCTGCTGCCAAAGGAATGGAGAAAAATGCATTGGCAATGTCAGTAGTGGCATACCACTTCGCTGCCTTGGACTCCAGCTCGTACTGGAGCTCCAACATGGCCGGCACAGCAGCGCTCAACGGTGGAGTCACTTCATTCAAGCCACGATAGTCCACAGTCAATCTCCATTCTCCTTCAGATTTGTGCACAGGCCAAATGGGACTGTTGAAGGGTGAGTGGGTTTTGCTGACAACCTCTCGGCTCTCCAGCTCACGGATCATCTTGTGGATGGGAATCACAGCATCTCGAGCTGTCCGGTACTGTCGGTGATGCACTGTCGAAGTGGCAATTGGTACTCATTGTTCTTCCCCCTTTAGAAGGCCTACTGCAGATAGGTTCCCTAATAGTCCAGGTAAAGTATTCAATTTCTTAATGCCCTCTGTCTCTACAGCAGCTATCCCAAATGCCCACCTGAGTCCTTTCGGGTTTTTGAAATACTCATTTCGGAGGAAGTCTATGCCTAGAATGCATGGGGCCTCTGGGCCAGTCACAATGGGATGTCTTTCCCAGTCTTTTCCTGTCAGGCTCACCTCAGCTTCTACCAGGGTCAAATCCTGAGATCCCCCTGTCACGCCAGCAATAGAGATATGTTCTGCCCCCACATATTGTGATGGGATTAGTGTGCACTGTGCACCAGTGTCAACCAAGGCCTCATATTTTTGTGGTTCTGATGTGCCAGGCCAACGAATCCACACAGTCCAAAAAACACGGTTATCCCTAGTCTCTACCTGGCTAGAGGCAGGGCCCCTCTAGTCCTTGTTGGAAGCTACTTCCTTTCTGGTGGAACTTCCTTTTTGAGTCTTGCTGTCCTTTAATTCACGCACTCGTCACGCCAGAGCAGCGGTAGGTCGTCCATGCTACCTCCTCATGTTTTCTCCACAATCACACAAGAAGAACCACAGCTCACCTCGTGAGCTGTATGCTTTCTCTCTAGGTGGGAAACGTCTGCATCTGGTAAAAGAACCTCTGGTCTGTACCGCTGAGATTTGGAAAAGGTCCTCTTTAATCTCCTTGAGTTCCTTGAGATTACGCTCTATCTTATCTTCCATTTTCTTGTGACTCTCCTCCATCTTATCTTCCACTTTCTTGTAATTTTCCTTCATCTCATCTTCCATTTTCTGCAGACGTCTTTCCACTGCTGAAATTCTTGCATGTGTTGGGCCGTGCACGGCACCTACATATGTTCGGAGCCTCTTCGACATGTCATGCATAGTCCCATCCGGCTCCATCGCTGTTTAAAGCAGAAGAGTATTCTTGTGGCCCAAGTCGTACGAGTCTTAGCCACATCACTGGTGTCACTCTTATCAAGTCTGGGTTCTTAATTTCAAGTCTTGGGTGTTCTATGAAGATAATCTCTATCACTGCCAGTTCTCTCAAGCGTTGAATCGCTTGTTCCATGGTTTTCCATGGGGTTTGCTGCAAATAGAGATCATCTTGGCGCTGGTATCTTTGTCTCACACTTTCTAAGAGACGCATCCAGAGACTGTGAGGGTCAGGCGGCACTACCATCTCCTGATGGATAGCCGGATCACGTGACAAGGATCCCAAATGCCTCGCTTCAGTGCCATCTAAAATTGTAGTATCGCCTCCAGCATCCCAAATACGGACTAACCAATTTAATATAGATTCATCAGACCGTCAGGTGTAATCCTTTCTTAGGCCACGAAGGTCTTTCAGAGACATGGACTCAATAATGATTTCTGGTTCTGAGCCAGTTGCTGATTTTGAGGGCCCTTCCCCCACATCACTATCATCATCCTTCACTGGGCGATCAGTTTTGGTTTTGTGCTTTCTTCTTGTGACAGGAGCAACTGTCATTGGCTTAGGCCCTGCATCTGGTTTGGCTACAGCCTGAGTAACTGGGGTATCTGCTGATTTATCTGCCTGCCCCTCTGCCTTTATTTCCACACCTGGGTCAGGTGTCTCATCAGCCCCTTTGGACATCTCAGGTGTGATTTTAGAGGAGGAAAACATATAGAGTAAACCTACAAAATTAAGCACCATGAAAACCAGGAAAGCAGTTTCTTTAGCATTCAGAGGGAACTGTACATTCTCAAAAGGTGACATATCAAATTTAAAAGGAAAGAAGGAAGTGAAAGGCTGGGAAACCCCATCTCCTCCTACTTCTCCAACAAACTGGGTGCAATTTCTGAAAAACCCCCAGACCAGGCAACTGAGACTAGGATGCATAATCAATAAACCATACACATCTTGAATAACTCCCAGTACCTCTATGAACTTTTTATAAATCAGTATCACTGAGCAAAGAAGCATAGCAATCTTGGTTGCTATCCCTGTTTTGATAAATACCAAGAACAAAACTGGAGCTATCTGTGGATAGGCAAACAGGCCTAAAGACCAGAAAAGCATTAGTGCCTTAAGCAGATCTAGAGAACAGAGAGACATTAGTATCTTAAACCACATGGTGACTACTTTACCGCAATACACAGTAATTAAAACCAAATTGTAATCAGCACAGCTTTTTCACTTTCCCGGCCAACGCACCAAATATGTCTGTCACGATCTGGACAAACTTAGGAGGAAGACTCAAAGAGCTTCCTCTGCAAAACATAGGGTTCAAAACTCTCTTCCCCTCCCCTTAAGAATTTCTCGGAGGAAAGTGAAAAAAACCTGTTTATTTAGCAAAACCCAGCTGCTGGGGGGGGGGGACGGATGCAGGCACCAGGGGAAGGGAAAAGAAAATAAAAATAAAAATGAATAATGTTAGATAATAAACCTCTCGTGAGGAGGATAACCTGAATGAATCAAAGTCCTGAGTCCTTGGCAGGTGTGGTCTTCTGCTCTGTCTCTAGCTAGCTGCTTGAGTACGGAGTAGGCCCTGTCCAGGCCCGGGGGGTGTAGGCCCCGGAGAGATGGTATGTAGAACAGAGCCCAGTTGTCTGTTGTACAGTTCCAAAGGAAGAAGAAAAAAGAAAATACAGTCCCAGGACAAGAAACTGTCTTCTTCCCTTGCCTCAAGCAGAGGAGGGAAAAAAATCCAAAAGCAAGTTTTAACTCCATCCGAATATCCCTCAGTTGAGTAAAAAAACCAAGCGAAAACTCACAAGAAAAAGGTAAAGGTAAAAAAAAGTGTCCCTTCRCCTCCAACTATAGAAAGCGACTGCTGAGATGTTCTCTCCTCAAAACCATAACATAGCAAGCTGATAAAAGTGAAAGAATGTAAATATCTTTCGAAGAAAACCAAAACATAGCTCCTGGCTTCTCGAGCCAGCTTAAAGACACAGAGTTAATACTTTTCATTAAGCAGGCGATTGGGATATATAGCATCATAAAGTCACTCCAGGACACCTAGCCTCGGCCAGGCTCTGCACCAGATATGTACCAGTCGAAGGCCTTCAATAAATTCATACCTTTATCCACTAACTTTGTTCAGTCTCTGTTTCAGGTACTCCCAGTTTTAGGCATCACATGGATCCCAATCGATGTTCTGTTGATCCTCTCCATCAGGTGGTGAAGGTCTCCCAAGAAACGTAGAATTCCATGGATTAGTATACGTTCAAGCTAGGTAGGAAAATCCAGGCACCTCCCCTGGGGGGGGCAAGTTTGCCATTGTCTTTTGCAGCAGACTTTGTATCTGTTGCATCACTTTGCATCACATGCAGTCCTGTGGTGCAAGGCCTCAGGAATGAGTCTGGGGGGCACTTCGGCGGGTCTGTGATGGATTAAGACACCTTCTCAGCTGCCTCTCACATGAATGTCCCGAGGTTGTGGCCTTCCCGGGGTTGGGGGTTCCATAGCCAGTTTGCATAAGGGAGGATGGGTTCACTGCCCCTGAGCAGAGGTTAAGACACACCATAACCTGCTCCCCCCCACCTTAGTTGAGGGGGGAAATCTCTGCACACCTGCTCCCAACAAATGGGTCTGTGGGCTATGGCGTCCCCCACTCCCAGCCAGGGAAAATTCTCAGCACAGATGCTAGGTTGTTTCTCATTCTCTTCTTCCAGCCTTGTTTACTTCTCCACAGGTCTGACATGATTGGACAATGAGTTTCCCTTTATCTAATCTCAGCAGTTTTACTTTCAGTCCAAAGTTCCAGTCAGGCATCTTTAGGGAGGGGTGGATTTTTCATACAGTTCTGCTACAATGAGCAAAACTTTTATATCAATGTTTGAGGCATGAACTATTCCAGTCTCTGAAACTTGCAAGTTCTCAATAATGGCCCATCAGGTCTATTACAAAATGAATTATTGAGTAGACACAAGGAAAACAGACATAAGACTTTAAACAGACTACTTACTACACAGGATAAACAACTAGATATACAATACAGTGCACAATAAGGTACCTATATTACAGCTAGCGAAGAATTAGTATAGATTAGGAGCCAATGTAACTTACCAACGAATAGTAGTGGTGTGCAAAGGCATCCTTTTTCACCCAACCTCCGGAAGAGAAGACAGCTCAAGACAAGCATCCCAGTCTTGAGGAGGAACCCCCTCACACACTTTAAGAAGTGTGCAGAAGATTTCTGCTCTGTGAAAGTTACGGTGGATCTTTTATAGTTTGTAAAAGTTTATGTCTGTCAGTCACAAATTCCAGCACAATCTTGCCCCCACAGCAAGATGTTTATTGTCAGCTGTGTTAATCTGTGGTGCCAGGATGTCTCACAAGACTGAGCAAAAGGGGGAGATCCCCTGATTTATGCATCAGTAAGGAAACAGCAGATAAGCTTCTTGATGGCAGGGGGTGTGGGGGGGCTGTCTCACATGTATGTTTGGGGTGGAATTTCCACTATTTGAATACTTTCATGAAATGAATGGACAACTGAGAACAAATCTAGTAATTGTTGCAATTTGTTACCAGTGTCACAGTTTGCATTAGTTTTACATGTGAATTCCCCTTTTCAAGGGTTAGGTAATATTTGCCGTATGTGTGTTTAGGAAAAACAACATTGTTAGTTTTTGTTGRGATGGCTGATTAGCCATGCTGCATTGTTGCAAACATTGATTTGTAAATATAAAAATGTAGACAATACTATAATTAACATTTTTAGTTATAGTGGATTCATTAGTTATTGTGCAGTCCAGTATTGTTTTTCTGGGTTCAGAGTTGGTTTTTGCTTACAGGAGTTCAGGGGTTTCCATCTGCAGTTTTCACAGCCATGCAGGTAGTGAACAGTCTTTTCACTGTTGCTGGAATGGCTTCTTGTTCCACATCTGGATACACACCTAGCTTTTGTCTAGTGAGGGTATACTCAAACACTTAAGGTTATTAGAGAAATCAAAACAACAGAACTTAAGTAACAATAGATATGTTTCCCCTAGAGTGCTGTGGCAGCAGTTCTGTCTTTGGCCTCTAGTTGCAAACTCAGCGCTCCGCTAGCCGCTGGCACACAGGGGTACTGCGGGAGTGGTTTGCGAGGCTTCATTGAGAAAACTGCTTTGTTTCAGAGTAAAGTCAAACTTTCACAGAGGTGAGTGTGACTTTATAGAGTTTAGGATAGGGAGATTGGAAAAATCAGTTATTGAGTTTTGAAATGGTAGGTTTTGCATTAGCATGCTTGTTTTTAGTGGTTTAGAGGTTTAATATAATTTATTTGCCAAGTTAATCAGTTGTTATTTTTTTGATATATAGGATGGTGTTAGGTTTGGATGGTTTTATTTAAGTTTCAGTTGGCACTGGGAACACTGTATAAAAGTACTTTAGACACCTTCTTGGTCAATGGTTAGTCTGCTTTGTGCTGCAAAAATAAGGTTTTTTAGTATGGTAATGTAATTATTTACCACATTGATGGATTAATTTTTATATTACTGATTTTTGTCAGCTAATTCACTTTGTTGTTACAATAGGTTTGTAACGTTTGGGTTTTTTGTATGAGTTTAGAATGAGTTTGCAAAGACAACCATTTAAGTTTTTCTTGCTAAAACTTCTCTTTTTCATTCACTTGCCAATCTAACACTTACACTATCACCATGTGGCACCAGCCCGGATAACCATACGAATCAATTATACACTGTTTTTTGTCTTTCTTTTTACTACCGGTACTACAACTTTCAATTTTCTCACTGATACACTTCCCAGTCTTTCTTTTATCATCTGTACTCGTTCCAACATTCAGAGTTATTGCCCTGTATTTCTACAAATGCAGGGGTATTCATTAACCAATTCTGCTGCAGAGTGAGATATCAGTATTGRCTTTGCCTTTGGTATTTAAATCTCATCTTTGCAAGCAGGCAGAGTTTGGGGGTTGAAGACAGGGAAAACTGGTTTAATTTCTCCCTCAGGCAGGAGGAGTTTTTATTATCTATTCTTTTCTTTAGTAGTGTTAATTTGCATTTCCGAAGCTGTTCTCCTGGCTGCTACACACACACACACACACACACACACAGAGAGGTATTTCGCATATATATACAGATATATTTCAAAAGGAAAGTTAAGAGTATCTGAGCGAACTTTCTTTGTGGTTATCACAGAAAATTCAGAAATTTTCTTTCGGTAGTGGAGAGTAGATATGATATCTACTTTTGTAATTATAGTTTGATTTGTTGGTTATTAGTTTCAGGAGTTTCACCTTTTGGAGGGAATTTGGTATTTAGCTGAAGGCAGCCACTTATATAAATTGTTATTTATGTGTAAATACTGGCTTCTGTTTGTCTTTTTATTAGTCAAACAGAAGAGTTGTAAGTAGAATGTATTTTAAATATAATGCTTTCTTTTAAAATCTTAATTAGATTAAAACAGATTTTAGCACTGTAATAGGTAACATTTTTTATTAGAGTTAGCTTAACTAATTTTAATTTTATTTCTTTTAAAATTTAACTTTAGCTTTTGGTTTTTGAAGGAGTACTAGAGGCAATCAGAGGTTGTTGAAATGCAGGAATGTGGGGAAGCTGGCTTATGTGTTATCTAGTCTTTAGGTGCGGGTTTTTTTTCTCTTCTGCTGTAAAGAAGTGTTAGGTTTTTTTCTGAGGTGTTTGAATTGTTGTTTTCCCCCCCACAACTCGGAAAGCAGTCTTCAAGAGTTAAGGTAGTGTTACCCATTTCTCTATTAAACAATTTCTTAGCACAATTGGGGTTTTTCTCAGCAACGGTTTTAATAACTTGAGATCCACCTCTGCAGAGGCTGGAATACTTGCATTTGCATGTTTGTGTTGTGCTTGCAAACAGCTGGTTTTTGTAGCAGCAGCAGAGGTATTTTTAGCTGGCTGCATAGGGGTAATACGTTCCCCTTTTTTTATAAAATTCGTTCCTTCTGACCAATGTGTATTTATTAAGACAGGAGGATCTGGTTCATGAGGTAATAGGACACTCACATTCCAGAATTCGAAGTTTTCTATATCATTTAATAATATTCCATTTTTTCCTGTGAAACAAATTCTCCACAAATATTCAGTTTGTGTTTCCTTTACTTTTTGTCCATGTTTTTCCTGGAGATTTGTTGATGGTAGGGAATTACAGGGAAATGTTGTGACCATATTTCTCTTCTGATTACTTTGGGGTTCATCGGAGAGTTCTGTTTTTAATTATGGATTTCAATTTAAGTTTTGGAATCGCTTCCTCTTTAAGAGGCAGGGCTTCTGTGTTTTTGTCAGAATCCAATTTAACATTTGTATTACCAATTTCATCAGAGTTTTTCTGAATATCATGATTCTCATCCCCATGTGATGATGTTAATTCTGGGATTTCTTTAACATCCGCAGAGTTGGGGTTTTTTAATGATGCTAATTCCAATTCTTTTTCTAAGGTTTTTTTCCTTTGGATTCTTTTAGTTCTTGTTTCAATTTGTCATGTTCTTTTATCATTTGTTCCCACCATTGGCAAGCAGATTTTAAGCATAATGCAAGTGCATGAGAAATTATATTTTCTCCATTTTATCTGCCAGTGATTCTTGCTGTTCATTTATGATTTCTTGGATTTTGTCCCACTCAAACCAGCAGTGTACTGGAAGAGGATTAACACTGTGTAACCGTAAATAGTTTGATAAGTCTTTAGTCTGATTTATTGAATCATTTGCCATTATCCTGCCGACTATGCCAAAATGTTATGAATGGAATATGTGGGTTAAATCAGTCCCTGCCTTTTGCCCAGGCCTCTGGCAGCAGGCAGTCACGTTATTGAGGATGACCAGCACCCCAAGACCCACTCTCATTCATAAGTTCTTTAATAATGGCTGATTCGGTCTATTATAGAATGAATTATTTATTAATAGACACAAAACAGACATAAGACTTAAAATAGACTATTACTACACAGGGATAAAACAAAAGGAATATTAATAAACACTGTGCCACCGTCAGTAATAGGTTTGAATATACCAACTACTAACTACACAGGGTAACAAAACACTGTGCCACTGTCAGTAATAGGCTCAAATATGCCAATTGCTAACTACACAGGGTAACGAGGTTTCACTAGTGAGTTATACAGTGCATGATATAGATTAATACAATGACTAGTCAAGGAATAGTAAAGACTAGAAGCTCATATGACTTACCAAACCTGAATGGTATGGTGTGCTGAAGCTTCTTTCACTCAACTTCCAGAAGAGAAGAATTACTCAAAGCCAGCGTCCCAGCTTGAGGGGTCCAAACCCTCTCGCACTTTGAGGTGTATAGAGGATTTTTTCCAACTTGTGTGTGGTAGAGTGAATCTTTTATACCTTGTAAAGTATGGTGTCTACGAGCCATAAAAATACCAGCATAATCTCTCTTTACAGCAGTTGTTCACTGTCATATCAGCCTGGCTTCTATGCGTCTGCAAGGCCATGGAAAAGGGAGAGATCTTTCTGGTTTATGCAAAAGAGCAGATAACCTTTTTGACCTGGGGGGCTGCCTCGCCACACAGGACATGTGGGAATGGTTCAAAGATGCATCAGGGGAGGTTCAGACTTGACATTAGGAAGCTTTTCTTTTACAGAGAGGGTGGAGAGACACTGGAATAGGTTTCCCAGTGAGGTGGTGCCACGGTTTGGACAAACTTATGAGCAAGACTAGTCTCCTCTGCAAATGATAGAGTTCTAAAACTCCATTCCCCCCCCACCTTAGGAATTCCTCGGAGGAAAGTGAAAAAAACTGTTTATTTAACAAACCAGGGTGCTGGGGGGTGTGACGCAGGCACCAGGGGAAGGGAAGAAAAACAAAAAATAAATAATGTTAGATAATAAACCTCTCATGGTGGAGGAACCTGGAATAATTCAGAGTCCTTTTTGGTGTAGCTCGGCTCTGTCTCTAGCTAGCTGCTAGAGTACGGTGTAGGCCCCCCTCCAGGCCCAGGATGGTGCAGGTCTCCGATGGTGATGGTATGTGGAACGGAGTTGAGTTGTCTGTTGTAAAGTTCCAAAGGAAGAAGGAAAAACCACGGTCCCAGAAAAAGCTGTCTTCTTTCCTTGCCTCAGCCAGGAGGCTAGCTAAAGAGCAAAGAGTAAGTCTTTAACTCTCCGATCTCTCCTGAAAAACACAGGGCCGAGAGCTAACAGAAAAAGAAAGTAAAAGTGCTCTCTCTATCTCTCTCCTGAGAACGACAAAGCTGAGAGAGCTGGCTGCTAGAGGGAAAAAAGAAAAAAGTAAAAGTGTTCCCTTTGCCTTCTGCTGCAGAAGCAGCAGCCAGCGAGAATTCTACCACTGAACCACAGCAGTATTGATAAGCCCGGAATGTGTATTTCCTTGAAGAAGTATAAACACAGTTCGCCTGGCTGTGCTGAGAAATTATTCTGGCAGCTTTAAAGGCACAGAGTTCATATTTTGCATGAAACAGGCGATTGGGATACAGTATCCTCATAAAGTCACCCCAAGACAGGTGGTCAATACCCCATGTCTGTCAGTGTTTAAGAGGCATTTGGGCAACACCCTTCATAATATGCTTTAACTTTTGCTCAGTGGTCAAGCAGTGGGACTAGATGATCGTTGTAGGTTCTTTCCAACTGAACTATTCTATCCTATTGTAGCTCAGCTGGTGTCAGAGACTGAAATGTTATGGTTTATGACTTAAATATTTTTATGGAAGACTTTTGCCTATTATAGTAAAATTGTATAATGAAGCTGCATGAACAAAGCTGCACCGAAGACCACCACACCCTGAATGGGCCCCCTGGGCCGAGGCCCTGAAATGTGAGTTAATTCAAGATAAGATAAAAATGACACTATTCTCAGGTCTGGGCCAGGGGAGAAGAATACTTCCACAGGAGGACCAAGCCCAGCAGCTCTTATCTACTGAGACCAGGTTTGTACAGACACCCCCCCCCACCAAAGGCGAGAGGAGGAGGGTTTCGGGTGCATAGTTAAAAACCTCTGGTCAGAGGCAATGAACACCCATCCTCCCTTACACAAACTGACTCAGCCGGGAAAGACGCATCCACAGTACATGCACATGAAGGGGCAGCAGAGGGGGTGTCACGATCCATCAAAGACCCCTGAAGTGCCTCCAGACCCATTCCTGAGGCCTTGCACCAGAGCATTGCACGTGATGGAAAATGATGCAACTGATCCACAGTCTTGCAAGGGACAGTGTCAATCTTGCCCCCTGCAGGGGAGGTATCTGGGCATTCCCACCTGGCCCAAGCGTATATTAATCCACTGAATTCTCTGCCTTTTGGTGGGGGGACCCTCACCACCAGGAAGACCAGATGGAGGGGAGCAATGAGATGTCATTTGGACCAATGGAGGGGTGATATGTTTCTACTTAATCTGTCTCTCTCACTCTCTCTGTCCCCCCCTCACCTTGTTTTCTATTTCTCTCTTTCTTTCTCTCTTTTACTGCTAAATAAAATATATCAATTTTTTGGTATCAACATTTAACCTCGTTTGGTTTTAATCTCATTCGGGGAATATTCGAACCTCAGGATTCTATCCGCAATTCAAAGAGAGTTCTCTCTGCTCCTCTGTGATTAGAGTGGATCGTAACAGCTGGTTAGACTATTTTAAAAGTACTTGAATGGATTTATTCATTGATGTGATCTAGTCACAGTCTAACACATTATGAACAGTTAGTTGTTTGGGAACTAGAATGAAAAGCAAGAGGATTTTTTTATTATTTACATTCAACTTAAGTAACTCAATTTTAAGAACATATAGCATTTTGGGGAAAACAAAAAATGTGTTAGAGGCCTTCAGACAGGCATTAATTCAGGAAAAGATTCCTGGGGAATCTGGGACACAAAATCCATGTCTTGCAAGTTATTTATTATCAAGTGTATATGTGGCCCTGCATTTTGCAGTTCTTCAGATGTGCAGTGTTTTTGGTTCAGCGAAATAGTTTCTCACGCACTTTTGTGTAAACACGAATTGTTGACCTAACGGCAAAGATTGTTATGAATTCCTAACCTATATGATAGACAATATTGCTGACCAGTGGACAGCAAGAGGTGGTATTTGTTAGAATTTCGTTTTTGTTTTTCACTTTTACTATTTCAAGAGTTCTTTGCTCTGAGTTTGGAATGAAWCGCAGGAGGCGCTGAGATATTCTTCTTATCAGGTTGTTTATTAARTTCTTATCTATTGCATAGCAGCACAGAGTGTTCTCTAAGTTAGGAAGGTGGAAAATGGCCTCGAACCGTGAGTTCCAAGGTTATTTAAAGCTTAATTTACCCAATTATAGACTGCCAACTAATATGTTTTTACTTATAATCCAGTCACTGTCCATTTAGCATCTGCAATGCAGGCCTTTTTGCACCAATGGTTAAACTACCTAGGTTTGTGAAGAAGAAGGAAGAAAGAAGTAGTATAAACCCACACCCAGAATTCTCCATCTTGCTACCAATACATTACTAATAACTCATAAACTGAATTTTCTACATTTCTACATATTTCACTCAGTGACATAACAAATTGCTTTTTAATTACAACAATGAAAGACTGAAATTTAGGGTCCCGACATCTCCCCCTTCTGTTTGAACTATGAACACTACTTTAACTGTTTTGTTAAACTATTGTTGGATACACTGAAGTAGGTAAAGTAGAAGTATCATGACGACTATAATGACAATTAAAACATACATGCTTAATTTTAAAAGTTGTTTCCACAATGGAGTTCACTGATTATTTTTTGTATACAAGATAAGATATATAAAACACAGATTATAGTTTAAAAATCTATCAAAAACAACTGTGATATTGACAAAGAAATCACAGTATATGAAAATAAAACAGTGTTCAGTGTTCTCAAAAAGGGAGTTGCTTCTTCTGTACTTGGAAGGCACTGGTTACTGTTCCAAAGTTTATGTGGTTGGAGTTCAGTGGTTGTGCTGTTYAGGCAGGAAGAAGTTCATTAGTTGGAAATGTTGACTCTATGTTACTTAAATGCCCTTCTCGGCTACAACAGCTGGATGGTGATTAGATTTTCTTTCTTCATATGGGCCCTCGTTTTCTTAGAGGTAATCGATGTTTATTCAGTCCATCAGGCAACCACTTTAGACCTGTTGGCAATAAGACACATGCGTACCTTCTTCCTTTGGTTAGTAGAACAGGTATTAAGCAGAAGCAAGCAAGGTAATACATATAATTATTAGCATACAAAGAAAATATAGTGATTTAGAAAGATACACTACTAGTTGTTTACACACTACAGCATCGCTCAGAGTCTGCTTAGCTGGCACGCCCCGTATCACAGTGAGGACTTGGAAAGCTTTCCTGGGTAAGGTTCCCAAGAGTACCTCGAAAGGGGACCCAGCTTTTAGAAGGTCAGATCGACRAGCCAAAGTGACTTGATTACATTTTYGAGCAGAAACATCTGGGTCTGCTGACATAAGTCCAACCAGCGAGGGTCACGGCTTGGCCAGAGCCAGGGCCTTAACTGGAAGGACCTCCCTAWCYTATTCTACAAATAAATTTCTTATTAAAGGTAGTTGGGAAAGGTTCTTGAAAGTATATAGTTTTTGCAGATAATTATACCATGGTATGTAAAAGTTTGTAAAGCAGCCGGCTTTGTCATCGTTTCTAGTTAAATAGTTAGTAGTACTTTGAACAAACTGCAAACAAACAAAAAAGATGCATATGTGTAACATTAAATAACATTGTGGGGATAATGTCTATTATAAAAGATCAGTGGATCCACGTCACAACATTAGTGACCTAAGCAGAATCATCAATACAGGAACAATAACTGCTTTCAAAAGGTGAAAGTGTGTTCTTTTAGACATCTATGTATATATAATTCATAAAGTAAAAGAAAATAAAGAGAAAGTACTAATTTACAATTACCAATATTCATAATCCAGTTGTTACCTATTTACTCATGTCATCAGGCCTTCATCACAATTGCTTCAGTGAGTTCCATCTTATCCCTATAAGAAAAGAATTATATCTCCAAATTAAATGGGCATATCTTAACAAACTTAAACTTATGTCACTTAAATGTAATAGAGAGCAACTTAACAGAGCTTAAGCATAATCTCAGAGACTGAAGGAAAAGTAATCTTAATAAAACTTAAAATGAACAGAACTTTAAATGTAACACAATCTCAAATTAACAGAASTTAAACTTGACATGACTTAAATCTAACCACAGTTAAACTTCGCAGAACTTAGCTTTAACATCACCTAAACTTTATAAAACTGAAATTTAGTAGAACTTGAAATCAGCATCACTTAAATTTAAGAAACTAAAATCAGAGTTGAGAGTATTCCTTCAAAAAATTTAGATACAACAGAATTCAACTCATCTTGACTSCATTGTTACAAAAAGGCTACCAAAAATCTGTCATACAACAGTTAAACATTAGTGAATAATATGTAAGTAAATAACTGATTTGTAACTAAAGTAGCAGCAGAATGGATTTACTGGAGAGATCACAAAGGTACGGTAAGGATTGTATGATTTTACGTGATTTAGTTTTGTGGATAGTTCATGGTAGTTATAAACATTATCGAAAATATGTAATTACAGTCAGGACTTTCTTGATATAAGCACAATTTGTAGGATTTTCCAATTTGCAGCTATACTTAAAAGGAAGTGACATCATCATGTCTGTCAGTACCTTTTTGGTATAAGTTTGCTAGGGTTTTTTAAGATGCAGCTGTACTCAGAAAAATGATAACAGCGTATATATTGGC
>JACAXG010000777.1:0-33529 GCA_018881555.1 Amblyornis subalaris
TTGCTCTTTATCTTCCTCATGGTGTTTTGTTCTACACTCAAAACTCACCACTTCCCATAATACCTCTTCCCAGCAGTACTCCAACTTCCATTATGGTATTCAATTACATGAGAGAGTGATGAGCTAGGTTTGAGCTGAGTTCCATGGCTTGTATTTGCTTAAGCCAGATACTGTCTTATTTAATGCCTTTGCAGTAATTAGATCAGACTACAATCAAATTAATTCTACACGGAGGTATTAAGATCTGTTCAGAAATTAATCTTGTTCCAGTTGAAGTATTCTAGGAGGTTAGTATTAACGACATACATGTCCGGGGGAAATTAAGCTGCGGTGTGTATACATGCAACATTATCATATACTTAGTCTTCCCAAATAAACTGTCATGGCCTTCACCTTACTTTCTTATTTGTGAATTTTTGGGATGGGGGGAGAGTGGGGGTGCTAATTGGTTAAACTTGATGTACAAAAAACCTTGACTGGAATCCTAGATTTGAATTGTTGCAGACTTCAGAAAGGTTCAAATCTGCATCCATATTAGCATCTTCCTTTTTTCCTCACTCATTATAGAGTTGAACTGATATAGGGAGCTTAAATTCCATTAATCCTCACTGCACTATGCAAGAATGTCTTGGTTTAGGAATGGTATTCCTCAATTTAGTGTTCCCACTGAAACACTCCAAACCACACGCCGCTTGCTCACTCCCTCATCCCCCTCCCCCTGCTGCAGCCTGGAGAGGAGAATTGGAGGCACAAAAAGGTAAAGATCACTGATTGAGATAAGAAAAACTTATTAGAAACAAAAATGAGATAAGAAAACAAACAGTAGCAACAACAATACTAATAACAGAACGTACAAGATATGTGAATGATTCACCCGTGAATGCTCACCCCACGGAAACTGGCAACACTCCTACTGCTCCCACCACACTACCCAACTAGAAGGGACCCCTTCCCCCTGCCCCCTGCATATGGCATGAGGTGGTATAGAATAACCTCTGGGTTCTGGTCATGCCCCTCCTGGCTACTGCAAAAATTACCCCTGTCCTGGTGTAAGGCCCCAAAAACTGGCTCGATGAGCCTCTTGAAAGGGCTTATGGGTTTTTTATGTACTCTGAGTTAGACACACAGAAGAAATACCAACAAGATATTCTCAAGAGGTCAAAACATCAAAACACTCTACTGGCAAACTTCAGAAAATCAGAGGACTTTGGCAAAAGTTTAGAGCAGCATTCAATCAACAAAACATTTCTCAAATCATTAACTTAGCCCATTCAACTTAGCAAGCTCCAAGCCCATCTGATTTTAAGTTAGTCAAAACTGAGAAGAGGGAATTAGAAGAAGGAGAAGAGAGAGAAAAGATATAGAAAAGAATGAATATAGCTACCACTGCTGGGTTCCAGCTGTGTTCAGTTGATAGAAATTCCAAGAGGAGGTATGGTCAAGATGTGCTCACCTCATGTCCTGTGTTAAGTATCCTTTGGCTTTCCTGGGCCCTTCCCCCAGGTGGGACTTCTGGTCATCTGGCCACTCTGGGGTTAGATTGGGGTTCCAGGGGTGTGGTGTGGAGCACTGCTTCCAGTGTGCCAGTGATTGGTGGCCACTGCGAGGCTAGGATACAGGCCCTGGGGGGGTGGAGTGTGTGGAGAAGAGCATTGCCTCAACAGAGTAAAGGCCCAACCTGCCCCTTCCCCCACACATGTGCCTGAAAAATTTTGAGTCAGCAGTCTTCCCAGTCTCTCCCTCCTGGCCAGAACCAGAACAAAGAATTACAGTTTTGATTTTATCTGGAACAAGTATTACATTGACCACTCATGATGAACAGACTACTGGATGGTGTGGTCTGAGATCCAAATGTACTCTACAATAAAGTGAATATATATTGTGTGGGACTGTGGAAGCATCAAAGTAAATCTATCAGAATCCTTTTAAATAAATAAATGTTGAGAAAGGCAAATTAGATCTATAGAATAATGTTAAATGCCTTTGTTTTATTCCATTCTTGTAATTTGTTTTTAATGGATCACAATTTTTGCATTGACAGTAATTAACTATCTGGTATACTTGCTGGGGGTTACAGAGGTTGAATTGAAAGATGTAAGAAGATCCACTGAGATATTGATTTCTCTGGAAGTGCTGAATCCAAAGAAAACTGTGGAACAATATCGATGTTAGGACAGACATACATCACACCGAGTGCTTTGCAAAGGGATCATTTTATTCTAACAAGCTGTTTTTATCTCTTGCTTAAAACAGTGCTGGTGTAACAGCTTTTGATTGGTTAGTGCGAAAAATCTGCTGACAGTTAAGGCAAATACTTTTTTTTTAGCAAAGTCCAAGACTTGGGCGCTGACCATCTGTTGTGGTTTTCCAGACCACATCCTGTTCTTTGTCTGCTGTCTGGATCAAACTTCCTCAATTCTTCGGTTAGCTGCAATTCTCGCCCGACAGTATTTTTCTATATTTCTTAAGGGTACACTTTAATTATTTCATTCGATGGACAAGGGTCAGTAAGACTGATGGGCCAGCCATCTTCTCCTACAAATTCCTCTACATGCCCTCCTTTTTTATTTAGAATTGGAAAGGCCATGTGTGTTACCTGCTGCAGGGCCCTTCGCAGCAGATACAACAGACATGGCAAAAATAACAAGATAACTACCAACACAATTAAGAATCCTGTCTTCACCAGTTCTTTGAGCCACCCTGAGACGTTCCACTCCCCCATCAGGGAATCAAGCCAATCACTTTCCTGTTGTAGTTCTGCAACTCCTGCCTGCAACTCTTTTTGATGCTGGCAGAGACAGATTTTGAATGGTCAGAGAGATTCATACAGCACATTCCTTCAAAATCCTCACACCCATGTCCATGAGCTAAAAGCAAAAAGTCTATTGCAGCGAAGCATGACGTACTGATTGGACATCGGCCAAAAGATCGGTCAGCGCTGAAGATGTGGCACTTTGTCAGCCAGCAGCCTAGTTTATCAAGGGTTGCTAAAGCCTTTGCTGCAGCCACGCCAGGGGTAAAAATAGAAGCAAGCATACGTTTTTCCATCCCCCAAAAAGTAGCATCATCCTTGCATTCAGGCACAAGTCCTGACAAGCTCCTTTGGCGACAGTGTGATGGGGAAGAAAAATGTTTCATTACGGTCATGTTTGGTAAAAACATAGTGAGGTAGCCAAATGTGTAGGGACCCCCGTCTATTCGGGACGGGATACCTGCCCATGCTCGATTGCCACAGATAAGAAACATCCCATGTGGTAACTGACGAGGGATGTGTAGGTTCTTTCCTCCCATACCTATTGTTTGGTTGCACCATGCCAAGTAATTGCAATACCGCATTTTGTATGGAGTAACAGACCAGGAGTCTTTTTGGGGCCAGCCGTAGGTCACATTCTGACTGAAGGCGATGCATGCCGCCACCCTCAGAGACCCCAAAATATCAAGCTCCTGCGGCTCCACCAAATTCAGCATCGGTGGGAGCCTGTCAGAGACGGATTCTCCCCCGTTCTTAGACCCATTGGCCCACCACTTGACAATCGTCTGATTAGCAATTGGCACAGCCTCCAAGCATGTTTGAAAAGGCGATTGCGGGGTAGCAAGCGACAGACATATAGATGACTGATTCAGGGCCTGGGCTAAGGTTATCCATACATTCCCTTTCGGGAGCGGAGGCACTATCAACACTCTCAGCCCTGCACCGCAACACAGCATCATAAGTATGATTCTAAGTGCAGGATCCATCCTTATCGTTCAGGGGACGGTCACGCCATTGCAGATCAGGTCTCACGCACTGTGTCGGTATCCAACAAGGACCAGTATCTGTGGAAACACAAGCATATCCGTGTCCCCAGGTAATAAGGTCCCATGGGCCTTCCCACTTACCAGTGATGAGATCCCATACCCACACCTTTCCACGGGGGAAAGTCAGTGCCCCGTCAGATCGTAGTGAAAGAAAATGGCTTAAAATAACAGGGACATCGGAATCAGAAGGTATCGTGAGATGGTTGACCATATATACCACTTTCTGGACACGGCTCTGGGGAGGGTTCCCCAGCATTCCCCTTTTTTGTTTTTGCAACATTCGTTTCAAGGAGCCATGTGCTCGTTCAACAGCAGCTTGACCAGTGGGTGAATGGAGAATGCCGAACTTGTGTTCCACGCCCCACAGGTGTAAAATTGTTTCACCCGAGCAGAGGCGTAGGCAGGGCCATGTGTGGCTCTGCATTTTGCAGTTCTTCAGATGTGCAGTGTTTTTGGTTCGGCGAAATAGTTTCTCACGCACTTTTGTGTAAACACGAATTATTGACCTGACCAGCAAAAATTGTTATAAATTCCTAACCTATGTGATGGACAATTTTATTGACCAGTGGACAGCAGGAGGTGGTATTCCCATCCTCCAATCCACGGTGGGTTTTGAAAACATATAAATAAAATGAGGGCAGAGGCCGACTCTCTCTACTTCCTTCCTTTTGGCCTCTGCCTGTGGGTGAACCCTGACAACTGTCTCCGTGTGTTTATTCGAACCCGAGAACAACAGCCATGATCAGTTTTGATAACTGCTGGTGATTTATAAAATATTTATAAAATATTTAAGATATTTAAGATGTTTAAATATTTAAATATTTAAAATATTTAAGATGTTTACGAATAATCACGGACAAAGACCCATGAGCAGATCCTCCAAACAGAGCAATTAATACATGTCTCCTTTCTTTCTGATCTTCCTAATTCAGTTTCTCTATTTCCCATCGAGGGCACAGCTGAGCAAACTTCTAATGACACATAATCAGTCAGAAGCCTTCTTCTAGTTTTGTTTCTCAGGCAAATATTAACTTCTTAATTAACTCCAGCTGAATTTGTCTGCTACATTGCTTTAGCTAACTAAAGATTAACTCTTTTAAACTAAAATTAAATTCCTTGTAAAATTTGTGTTTCACTGGCACCCCCAGCGCAGCAAAAGCCAATCACCAGTGTGCGATGTCATCACAGCTTTTTTCACCAGCATGAACGGACGCCCATATAACAGAAGAAACGGTATCGATTGAGACGTGCACGTACTTGAGATGGCCGAATTCTGATACATGGGTGACATCTGTCTGCCAGAGCTGCAGCACCCGCAAACCCCTGGGATTAACACCCATGGGCAAAGGCACAGCAAAGCCCTGGCAGTCAGGACAGGCACTGACAATGTTGCAGGCCTGAGTTGACGTGAGTGAAAATTGTTTTTGCAAAGTGCGTGCACTCTGGTGGTAAAAGTCATGTGACGCCTTGGCTTGTGAGGTGTGACTGCAAACATGCAAGACATAGTAAGAGTGCTTCCGCTTCCGAAGCACATGCCAAAAGGATTTCAATAACAAAAACAGCTTAGCATTGTCCACCTCCTTAACAAGCGAACAGTCCAAACGCTGTGCAAGATCTGCAACATAAGAAGAATCAGTAACAAGGTTCAGTGGTACATGAGAGAAATGCTGAAATGCCATAATTACAGCTCGTAACTCGACGAGTGGAGCAGACCCGGCTCATGCCCTTCCAACACGTGCCAACCAGATTTATGCTTCCATGTGACAATGGCTTTCCCAGTCTTTCCCAACCCATCTGTGAAAATAGTTGGTCCCGGTACGGACATACCACTGTTCCATGGCCATAGTGATAGAGGTGTTGACTTAGCCAGTTGCAACAGCTTATGGCTGGGTAAATGATAAACAATTTGGCCTGTAAAACCCTGCAGCGCTGCCTGTAAAGGGGCGCTGTTAGCAAAACTCCACTCAAAATAGTCTTGTTGTATTGGTAATACAATCTTTGTGGGATCTCTGGCCATAAGCTGTTAGCAGCACTGGCGGCATTTTATTATCAGCTGAGCAATCAACTCAAATAATATAGGGACTGTCTTCCTTAATTGATGGGGAAGAAAAATCCACTCCAAAACATGCAGTGGGTCGGGCCAGCGGTCATTCCATTGTCCGAGGATGCCTGTGTGTTGTTCTCAGGTTCGAATAAGCACACGGAGACAGCTGTCAGGGTTCTCCAACAGGCAGAGGCCAAAAGGAAGGAAGGAGAGAGAGCCGGCCTCTGCCCTAGCTTTATTTATATGTATTCAGAAACCACCGTGGATTGGAGGATAGGAATGCCACCTCCTGCTGTCCACTGGTCAATAGAATTGTCAATCATATAGGTTAGGAATTCATAACAATCTTTGCCGGTTAGGTCAACAATCCATGTTTGTACAAAAGTGCGTGAGAAACTATTTCGCCGAACCAAAAACACTGCACATCTGAAGAACTGCAAAATGCAGGGCCACACCTGTGGGATGTAAATCTGGCATGGTGACAAAAACAGTGGTATCAATAGAGGGATCTATTCTGTAAACTTGTCATGTGGAAACAGCTTGCTGGACTTCACCCAGTGCTTGCTGGGCCTCAGGAGTCAGGGTTCGAGGCGAATTTAAATCTGGGTCTCCTTTTAATGTATCAAACAAAGGAGACAACTGTGCTGTGGTCAGTCCTAGGTAAGGATGCAGCCAAGTGATGATACCTAACAATTTTTGAGCATCATTTAAGGTTCTAATAGAAGTTTGAAATTGTATGTTCTGATGCTGTATCGTTTGTTCCAGAATTTTGACTCCCAAATATTTCCAAGGGGGGGACTGTTGGACCTTTTCCAGAGCCACCTGCAATCCGTAATAATGCAAGGCAGCAAACAATTGAGGTTTTATCCTCAATAATTCCTCCTGGGTTGGTGTTGCTACCAGTATATCATCCATATAGTGATAGCAATATGAGCCAGGAAATTGTTCACGAATTCCAGATAGAGCTTGTGCGACATACCATTGACAAATACTGGGGCTATATTTCATACCTTGGGGTAAGACCTTCCATTGATACCGCTTTACAGGTTCAGCATTGTTAATCGAGGGTACAGTGAAAGGAAACTTCGGTATGTCCTGAGGATGCAAAGGAATTGTGAAAAAACAATCTTTTAGGTCAAGGATTAAAATGTCCCACCCCACAGGTAACATCGTAGGTGAGGGCATCCCAGCTTGCAACGTTCCCATACTTTCCATCACTGCATTGACCCTCCTGAGGTTCTGTACCAGCCTCCATTTCCCTGATTTTTTCTTTATGACGAAGATGAGCATGTTCCAGGCACTGGTGGAGGGTTCGATATGTCCTTGCTTTAATTGTTCTGCCACCAAGTCCTGCAGGGCAGCTAGTTTTTCCTTACCCAGGGGCCACTGGTCAACTCATACCCGTCGCTCTGTGAGCCATAGTAGTGGCAATGTTGCAGTGCTGCCCATCTGCGCAGTGGCCCCTATTAAAAGTCCGTGCCAATCCTGACACCCCAAGCTGCAAGTACATCCCGCCTCCATAGGTTCAGTGGTGCCATTGCAACATACGGCCGAATGGTGGTCATCTGACCCTCCTCATTTTTCACCAACAGAGGGTGTGTGCTGAGGTGGCTCTGTGTTGTGCCTCCTAGGCCTGCGATGGTTGATTCCACTGTGGTTAAAGGCCATGAATGAGGCCATGCGGAGGAAGAAACAATAGAAACGTCAGCACCTGTGTCAATCAAACCTCGAAGTCGTATCTGTGATGGGCTGGCACCAGGTCGAATGAGAGTATGTCATGTGTGGTTGCTGATCTGAGAGATTCCTGGCCCAAAGAACTTGGGGGGCCCCAGTAGATCCAAAAGCTCCAGTTCCCCGGGATCATTGCTCCGTCCTAGGGACACAGGACTTAAAAGGCACAAGTTGAGTGATGCGGGTTTTTTCAGGGATGGTGACTGGGGGTATAGGAGTAGAAACCATGGCACAAATTTGTCCCATAAAGTCTGCATCAATAAATCCCAGATGCACAGATACCCTTGTAATGTAGCACTTGATCTTCCCACTAACAATGCACTTAAGCCATGACCTAAGGGTCCATGTACATTCAAAGGAACTTTATGCACCCGGTGGGAGTCTAAAGTTTGTTTCTGCAGTGAATACATCCACACCGGCAGACCCTTTTGTGCTCCCACTGAGTTGGCTAAGCAAGCCTGTGTTTGTAACATGTTCTGGGGAAGTGTTGTGTCTGAGCGCTCTTCCCCTTCGCGCTCTTCTTCCCGTTTCCCAAGTTTCCCAAAGGCTGGTCATTTGCGTGAAATTTGGACTTACATTGTTTCGCATAATGGCTGGGCTTACCACAACGATTACAAAAGAAACCCTCAGAACTGCTGCCCCCCTTCTGCCTTTGTCCGGACTGT
Organism: Amblyornis subalaris; assembly: GCA_018881555.1. NCBI lineage: Eukaryota > Metazoa > Chordata > Aves > Passeriformes > Ptilonorhynchidae > Amblyornis > Amblyornis subalaris. The sequence goes on from JACAXG010000777.1 coordinate 8,239, forward strand.
CGTTGTTTACAGTCTGCCTTCAAGTGTCCTTGCTGCCCACATGCAAAGCACTTTTGCGGTGGCCGCAGGACAGCTGCCAAAGCTGACATTTTATGTTCTACTGACCCAATTTTTGAACAGGCAGTGACCATATCATTTAGGGAGGGGTCTCCTGGTAGGCTCTCAATCACCTTGCGACAGTCTTCATTAGCATTATCTTGAGCTAACTGTTTACACAACAGCTGTCACAAATTATCATCATGAACCTGTTTTTTCAATGCTGCAGCAGCTTTCTCATCAAATTGCAGAAACAGCTCTTTCACTCCCTGCACGATTTTTACATATCGAGGTTTGGGAGAAGCCATTTCTATGGTTTTTATCAAAGCCCCTATTCCCAGTTTTTGACACATCTCAAGAACCAGGGAATCACATCGTGCCTGCAGGTCTGGGTTTGCAAACATGCCAGTTCCCATCAGAGCTTCAACCCCGACCCCCAGGCGTGGGTCCCCCTGTGCTCTTCTCATGTTCTCCATAGCTGCCTTTTCAGCCATCTGTCTCCAATTGCTCTTAAAAACTCCAAACTGCACTGGCTGGAATAAAATCTGTGCTAGGTGTTTAATATCAAAAGGAGCCAGCAAATCCATATTGATAATACAAATGATTTCAATGACCTCTGAGGATCCTAGACCATACTGCACAACCCGTGTTTGCAAATCTTGAACCACTCGCCACGCTATTACGCTATGGCTGTCCTCCTGATTCGTGCAGGGGGTTACCTTAAAAACGGGGAAGGCTTTGCAGCTGGGGGTATTTATACACACGCCCTCTCCCCCAGTCTCCCAAGTGCTATTCATTGTTCCCTCGGGCGTACCCAAATTCTCCAATAATTCCCATTCCCCACATTCCAACACTTTTTTCACTTCATCCCAGAACCACCCCGGTTGCTGCGGCTGCACAGTCACTTTGCAAGGAGGAAGCATCCAGGGGCCCGCCGATACCCGTTGCGCACGGCCATGACTACCCACCCCCTCCCTCTGTTCATGAATCTGCACGATTGGTTGTTCATCCTCCTTGTCCTCAGTGTCTTGTGGCAAAGGAGGATAATCCAGCCTGCTGAGGCTCTGAGGATCAGGGGGTTCTTTGTCCGAAACTGTTAGTTCCTCTAATTGCTCTGCCGGGGATGGGTATTTGGGCTTAACAAAGTCTGATGGGGAAGGATATTTTTGCTTGACATAGTCTAAAGGGGACAGATATTTCTTTGATGAGTCTCCTCTGTTTCTCTGCTGAAGTCAGGGAGCTCTGTTGTTCAATTTCTTGCAATTGCCCCTCCTTCCCAGACTTTTCATCCCTTTTGTCCTGCTCAGCTTTCCATTCCTTTAATGTCTCATAGAGCAGTCGCCATGTAGTGGCCAGACTAGAAGCATTCTTATCGCCACTCAACACAGCATCCCACATTTTCACGCCTACTGCCTGCCAGGAAGATACACTGAAGGCAGTTCCTGCATCAGGGGAAAACCCCTGTTCTCTTTCCCAGAAAAGGGTAGCGCTTAGGGCTTCCTCTGTGGTTTTAATGCCCTTTCGCAATAACAATGCTTTCCAAGTGGATACTACAGTCTTTTCCTCAGCAGTCAACTGGTTCCCCATGACTGCAATTGGTCACCGGCAGCTCACCTTAGTCCAAGGTGTCAACACAGGTCCAGATCGTGAACGGACTCCTCCGCCTCTTCTGCTATGCCGGTCTCTGTCCTCACGGCACTTCGCCCCGCTGTCTCTTCGCGACGTCTGTGGCTGTTTCGCCAGTCACGTTGGGCTCACCACATATCGATGTTAGGACAGACATACATCACTGCTGAGTGCTTTGCAAAGGGATCATTTTACTCTAACAAGCTCTTGCTTAAAACAGTGCTGGTGTAACAGCTTTTGATTGGTTAGTGCGAAAAATCTGCTGACAGTTAAGGCAAACACTTTTTTTTTAGCAAAGTCCAAGACTTGGGCGCTGACCATCTGTTGTGGTTTTCCAGACCACATCCTCTTCTTTGTCTGCTGTCTGGATGGAACTTCCTCAATTCTTCGGTTAGCTGCAATTCTCACCCAACAGTATTTTTCTATATTTCTTAAGGGTACACTTTAATTATTTCATCCGATGGACAAGGGTCAGTAAGACAGACGGGCCAGCCATCTTCTCCTACAAATTCCTCTACAGAACAAATCTATCAGGGCATTATATCTACTTAGAATGACCAGAAAGTGGAGTGTGAATAAAGTTTCTATTTAAATTGTAGGATTTAGATTTTGAAATTAACAACCTGCTAAAATAATTAGATCAGTGTGTTTCCTAGACCTTTTTTTGTTTGATACTCGCAGGGAAGACAGTTGCCTCTATTTATGACTTGTGCATGTTTTCTAGATTCTCTCTACTTGTTTCAGAGTCTAGTGGCAGGGTACACTTGATTTAGAAGTGTTCCAAGACCCAGAATAGAGAGATCACTAGGAAAATTATGAAGTGATGGAACGTTCAAGACAAACACCAACAAATTCTGAAAAAAAATCAAAATGGAAGAATACATTGCATATAAAATTGATCTGGTTTTAGAAAAGGTTAATTAACTGCCTACACTGAAAATACCAACATTATTTGGTGAGGCACAGGTATCTTTTTGGTGAATTGCAAGATCTTTGCAGTACCTTCTTATTTTGCAAGACCTTCACTATTCCAGCTCACATCTTCCATGCTGGTTGTTTGTTCCAGCCTGAATTCTTCTGGGAAACTGGGTTGGTTTTGCACGGCCTGGTTCTTGGTAGTGGGGGGGCCACAGAGGTGGCTTCTGTGAGAAGTTGCTAGAAGCTTCCACCGTGTCCGCCAGAGCCAATCACTGATGGCTCTGAGGATGGACGTGCCACTGGCCAAGGCTAGGCCAATTAGAAATGGTGGCAATGCCTCTGTAATAACATATTTAAGAAGAAATCACAACAAAATTGGTGGCGCAGTTTTAATTCCAGCCAGAGGAGGTGGTGATAACATGTGAGAGAAACAACAATGGAGACACCAAGGTCAGTGAAGAAGGAGGGGGATGAGGTGATCCAGGTGCCGGAGCCAAGATGTCCCTGCAACCTGTGGTGAGGCCCATGGTGAAGCAGGTTGTCCCCCTGCAGCCCATGGAGGTCCACGGGGGATGCAGAGATCCACCTGAAGCCCGTGGAGAGGTGCCCATGCTGGAGCAGGTGGATGACTAGAGGAGGCTGTGATCCGGTGGGAGTCTCAGTGGAGAGAGAGGCCTTGCTTCCAGGCTGCAGCAGCCTGTCCTTGGAGGACTGCACCCCATGGCAGAGTGACCCACACCTCAGCAGTTTTGGGAGGACTGTTTGCCCATGGGAGGAATGCACGTTGCAGCAGTTTTGGGAGGACTGCTGCTTGTGACATTGGAGCCACGCTCAAGTTCTCAGAGAACTGTCTCCCGTGGAAGGGCACCTCACGGTGCATGTGGGAAGCAACTTCTCTCCCTGAGCAGTGGAAGAAAATCTTGTGTGACAAACTGACCAAAACCCCCACCCTGTCTCTCTGTGATGTCGTTGGAAAGGAGGAAGGGGTTGGGGGGGAAAAATGGTGCTTTTAAGGGCTTATTTTATTTCTCTTTCTCCTGCTCTGATCTTGTAAGTAATAAATTCACTTTATATGTTTAAGTTGAGCCTGTTTTGCCCTTGAAGTGTTTTCTCCCGGTCCTTATCTCAACTCATAAACCCTTCATTAAATTTTCTCTCCTCTGCCTAGCTGCAGAGCAGACAAATTTGGCAGACTTATTACCTTTTGAGTCCTTAGATATGCCTCCTGCACTGCCTGTAAAAATTTGCCCAAATATTTTCAAGTTAAACTAAGGTTTCTCCAGGCCCTACTGTGCTAAAGTTTGACATAAATTTTCTGTAGCTCCCACTTGCTCCAAGCAATCTTGGTTCTAACCTTGGTCAGTAGTGACTGAGACTTTTTCTGTAATTCTAATGGAAGACAGAGTTTTCAGATGTTAGTTTATGTGCTGTTTTGAAAGTAAACCAGCAGGGGAAATTAACCCCACACAAATACCGTGTGAGAGATTTCAGGTCAGAGTTACAATTTTAATAGAAAGGTTACAATAAATTCAGTAATACAGAAACAAAACTGGCTTAAAACCACAAGGTCAGAGTACAATCTGCTACCCCGTTGACCAGAGTGGTAGCTGTAGTCCGATTAAGCAGTGGTAGCAGTGCTGTTGAAAGCAGTCGTCCTGTAGAAAGGTCTGGTCCTCTGGGTGTCCAGTGGTGGTTGCCTCTCAGCCCCTGGGCCTTTTTATGTGGTGGTTCTTAGGTGGTACCTCCCCCTGGGGCGGAGAGTTTCACAAGGGAGGTGATGTAATCCTATGAGTCATAGGATATTTCTGGAGCTCTGTTTTGCCAGTGCCTATTCAGTTCACTGATGGGCCATTAGCAGAGATGACCCTCTCAGGATGGGTGGTGCTGCTGTTTCCCAGGGGAGTTATGGTTGAGGTAAGAAACAATACCCCACCTCACATGGTCTGCCTCTCCTCAGCTCATAGCCTGAGGGACCAGGTGTGTACCCAGCTACTGTGAACAACCCATCGTTAACCAGTTTATCAAGGAATTATATGGATGGTGATAGAATACATACTTTTTGGTTAACCCAGGACTTTATATTAAGGTTAAACTCAAACCCTCCTAAGGAAATGAATACTCGGTCTTCATGAGGCGTGAATATTATTTGGGAAATGAAGGATGGGGCCATGTGTAGAGCAGTGAGGTAAAATAAGCCTCTAGAGAAAGCTCACTAAGGTACTGGTCATTCAGTGAACTGAAAGCAACAAAGACCTTCACAGAAAAATCATACGTGATCATGTCATTGGAGCCCATTTTTGATGCATATTCACAAGAAAGCGGAATTAAATCACGTGGGTACCTTACTTCTGACATTTCCTAAGTTTTGAGGTGCTGCTTTTGTAATTTTAGTAATTTCTCAATATAACAGTGCAGAATAGTGCATACATAAAAACATAAATTGTGTAATACATACAAGTACTGTAGCTTCAGCATAGTTCAGACTCATGCAGTTAACAGCAGAGCTCAGGCATGACCTGAATTAATTTCAATACACATGACTTTTACATGCAGTAAAAACATGAGGAGCATAACATAAATACGCAAAAAAATTAAAGAGCTGGTTGAGATAGTACAATGTTTTATTTGTAATGAGTTAAGGAGACTGTGTTTCTCACAGCTGGTACTGATTCACCCCATGCTATTTTTTAAAGATTTTTCTTTTGAAAAAGAAAAAGCAGGAGTAATTTCTTTCGTTAAAAATAATAGTGAAATAATATAACAACATCCCTCCCTTCCCTTTTTAATCACTATCTCTCAAGTAAGAGTTGTAGGAGATGCTCAGTTTCTTCTCTGACCTTAAAAGTACTCAGCCATCTTTCTCTCTTTCAGGTGGGTACCATACCCATCACAACAGTTCCAATGCCTCTTCAGGTGATGAGAGGGAAGAGCCATAGGCACCAGTTTCAGTTTCTCAGGCAGTTTCTGGTGTAGTTGTGAACACACAAGCAGTGTTGCAAAACTTTGCTTGCAAAATAAATGTCAGACTCCTCCAGTGGCATCCTGGCAGAGTTCTGCCACATTCACTTGCTTTCATTTTGCTTTGCTCAGTGAAATGTTGCAGACAAAAAGAATATACTAATTGTTAAATTGAAGAAATTGAGGACCATGCTGCTGATTCAATTGCTGCCATGTCGAGTCTGTGCCAATTTTCTCTATCATGGATAGATTTCACTTAATAGAATTCTAAGAAAAATAGCAAGGGTTGTTGAGAGTTTATAAAGTGTTGAGAATGCAAGCAAACATCTTATTTGGTTGCAGCCTTGTTCAGGAGCACAAGATCTATCAGAGGAAAAGCCTCTGATGTCAGTGTTGTAACAGTTCCATGTTGTGTCTGTGTGTAGCTACAGTATAGCAACACAGTCTGTCCACTAGATTCATGCAAACAAGACTGAACGTGCTAATGAAGGACAGTAAAGAAAGTCTGCCTACCCAAGCTCAATTACCTTCTCCAGCAGATTCTTTAATTTCAAAAATTTAGCGTATGCATTTTCTTTTTTTTTCTATTCTCCTTCCTGCTGTCTCCCTGGGACTCACTTGTGATAAAATCATAGGCAGTTGCTCTCAGACAGTTTGAGCTGTTCCATAAGCAAAATCCATTCACAAGCTGTGTGCTGAAAGGCAGATGGATCTCTGTTTTGATTAAGGTAAACAATGTGTCAAGAGTGCCTTTAAGCTGAATTTTGAGTGGCATGAAACTCAGATGGAAAATTGAAGTTTAGATGGTACACGTTAAACCCTGAATAAAAATGGGGCTGATGCATCATCCTGCAGTGGTGAGCAGCTGGAGCTGTTGTCCTTTTCTGCCTGTCTTTTCCTCCAGGTGGTTGTAAGCAATGACACTTTAGTCGTGCATTGTCTCAAATAGGTAATTTTTCAGGCTTAGCTATCTGTACCCCTGCAGTACATGCAGTGATGAAACAGTGTGCTGTAGTTCAAGAATTGATTGCTCACACTTTGAACCATAGTTAAAGAATGTGTTTGGCCAAAAGAGTTGAACAATATGCATGCCCATGCCTGGGGGTGGGGGCAAAAGACACAACTGCTCACAGTAGTAACCAGATAAAGGGCAAACCCTGCACCTTAGGGCATTGCTCAGTGTACCAATGTGGCAAGAAAAGCCTGTCTGGAACTTGATAGGGCAGGGAGACGGGAGAAGGAAGAAGCAATTTTCTCTTTCTTTGCAGTCCGAGTAGAGCACAGACTGGGGAGCTGTGTGTTGACAGCCAGAGAAGGGAGCTGGAAGATGCTGCAGGTTTCCCTCTGGACCACTCTTAGATTATGAGTGCCCATCCAAAGGATGAAGTATCCGACAAAAGGCAATTGTGTCCACTTTCCCTCTAAAATCCATTATTGCTTGGTGTAAAATACAGCCCTGGGAGGAGGAATCACCGGTAGTAGATGCTCAGAACAGTGTGCCTAACGGTCATGATTTTATCTCACAACCTCCCTTGGTATTCTTCTGCAATTGGAGACAAGAGGTGTGGTAGAGAGGGACAGGCGGACGGAAGATCACGCGATGTGACGGAAAGCAGGAGCAGCATGGAATCTTCCTCCCTTCATTCCTTTGTGATAAGAGCATGCAAACCCTCCTAACTCCAGTAGTTTTCCACTCCTTACTAACTCCAGCTATCCCACAGTCCCCCTTTCCTGACGTAGTGAAGCCCCTCGACTATTTAACCTCATGAGATAAGATAATAAAGGCCATTTGACCATCCACCACATTGGTGTCTGTGCGTCCATGGCCCGAGTGGCCACGGGGTAGGCCGGGCTGCCGTGCTAGCCTCTTGAACCAGGTCGCCTTGTCTTCTTATCAGAAGGCAACAAAGAGGAGGAGCCCTAGGTCATGCTTTGATTGCAGATGCTTGCTCCTGGGTTATATGCGCCTGAACCTCTGAGGCTGAAGAAGCTGTGATTCCCCTCCATGTGGGTGAAGCTGCTTCATTGCTAGCCAGTGCAGTGTGCAGGAGGCAGTGGTGCTCTCATCAGCATCTGTCAGGGCTGAGCTTTATGCTATTCTTCAAAAGGAAACACTGCAAGAGCCCACCTTCCTAAAGGGACTCCAGACTGTAGGTCCCAAGATTATAAAAACATTCATCTGAAGCAATGAAGGAAGGACGTAGGCTCCTGAAGGGGCAGTGCTGCCCATGACCTCTGTGCTCATTCCTTCACTGTCTGCTTCTAGACTTCCTTTTGCTTGTCTCTTTGTGGACTGTGTATGTGAACTGTGCAGGGAGCCAAGTCACCAGATGCAGAGGTCCCCTCTGCGAGCCAAGCACCTTAAGGTAAGTTTATAGGTTCTGCATTCTTTATAGGCTCTAGCCTTAAACTGTTGTCCACTTGGAGACTCAAGAAAATTTGTCCAAATTAGATCTAGACTACCTAAACCATGTTAAAGCCTTGTGTTCATGTTGTCATTCAGAATTCATGTTATTTCCATTTAGCTTAATTTACTTGGCTAATGAATTAAAGTAAACCAATATTCTGGGATTTATACAAAGTTTGAACACCTTTTCTCACTCAACTTTTTTTTGCAAACTGGCTAACATTGCTCTACTGGAGGTCAGATTCCCAGTAGAAGCTGTAACTGCATATCTACAGGTTTCACAAACCCACAGGTGGGGGAAGAAAAAAAATGTAGCTATCACTCAGTACACGCTCATCAAGCTTTCATGGTCCTCAGCACTGTCATGAATACAACAGTACCTTGTGTGTGAGGCATGATATGGGGTTTGCCCTCCTCACCAAACATGCCATACTTCTGCTAACAACCCTCTGCTGAACCTCATTTCCACAGAACAGTCACCATCCCTACTGCCTGGAAGAAGAACAAGACTAACAAAAAAAAACAGGAAAAAATGGGCTGGCAGTTAGACCAGCATGTAGGATCTGTGGTCTGTAGCAATTGGCAAAGTTAGCTATGTGTGTGTGGGCAGAGGTGACTCAACTTTTTCCTTATTATTGGTGTGTCAGGCATGTTCTGTCTGTAGCAATTCTATTTTTTTATAAATTTATCATATATATATATATACTTTCTACATTTACTTTTTACTCTAGTTTGGCAAGCTACATTCTTAGAACTTACATTAAACATTCATTAAGCCTTTTTTCAATATTTTATCTGTTGGATACTTTTTTGTCTGTTGTGAATAACTGTCGCTGAGATATTGTTTCAGTGGTGAATTTGAACTCTTTCTTGGTTAATTTTTAACTCCTGCTTGCCCTGGTTTGGACAAAATCAGTGTTGGAACCCTGGGTTTAGATATCTTTCACTGTTGTAATTAAAAAGCAATTTGTTATATCACTGGGTGAAATATGTAGAGATGTAGAAAATTAGGCTTATGAGTTATTAGTAATGTATTAGTGGCAAGATGGAGGATTTTGGGTGTGGGTTTTTACTACTTCTTTCTTCCTTCTTCTTCACAAGTCTGGATAGTTTAGCATTGGTTCAAAAAGCCCGCAATGCAGATGGTAAATGAACAGTCACTGGATTATAAGTAAAAACATGTTAGTTGGCTGTTGTTCTCGGGTTCGAATAAACACACGGACACAGCTGTCAGGGTTCTCCAACAGGCAGAGGCCAAAAGGGAGGAAGCAGAGAGGAGGAAGAGAGAGCTGGCCTCTGCCCTCATTTTATTTATATGTTTTCCAAATTCACCGTGGATTGGAGGATGGAGATACCACCTCCTGCTGTCCACTGGTTAGTAATAATGTCTATCACATAGGTTAGGAATTCATAACAATCCTTGCCGTTAGGTCAACAATTCATGTTTACACAAAAGTGCGTGAGAAACTATTTTGCTGAACCAAAAACACTGCACATCTGAAGAACTGCAAAATGCAAGGCCACAGTTGGCAACTTATAATTGGATAGATTAGACTTTAAATAGCCTTGGAATTCACAACTCGAGGCCATTTTCCACCTTGTTACCTTGGGTTCGTTCTGTGCAGCTATGGTATAGATAAGAAATGAATAAACAATCTAATTAGAACAACATCTCAGCACCTCCTGCGTCTCACTCCAAACTCTGAGCAAAGAACTCTCGTAACAGTAAAGGAAGAAATAGTAATGGTAATATTATCAATCAGGAGGAAGACTAGAGGCATCTTCTCGGCAAAACGGTAGGGTTCGAAAACTCCCTCCCCCCCGCCTTAGGAGTTTCTTGGAGGAAAGTGAAAAAAACTCTTTATTTAACAAGCAGGGTGCTGGGGGGGGTGCACGCAGGCACTAGGGGAAGGAAAGAAAAACAATGAATAATGTTAGATAATAAACCTCTCGTGGTGGAGGAAACCTGGATGAATTCAGTCTCCTTTTCGGGGTGTAGCTCTACTCTCTCCTGAAGCTAGGGTACAGTGTAAACCCCCCTCCGGGCCCAGGGTGTAGGCCTCTGGTGATGGTATGTAGAACGGAGTTCAGTTGTACAGTTCCAGAGGAAGAAGGAAAAAAAACACAGTCCCAGGCTAGCAGGCTAGCCCAAAAAAAAAAAACAAAAAAAAAGTCCCCAACTCTCCGTCTCTCTATCCTGAGAAACACAGGGCCGAGAGCTAGCTAAAGAAAAAAAGTAAAAGTTCCCTTCTGAGCTGCAGCAGCAGAAGCGGCAGCAGCTGCAGCAGTGATACACGGAGGGATGTGTAGGTGTCCTTGAAGCAGCTGTGCTGAGAAATTCCTCTGGCAGCTTTAAAGGCACAGAGTTCATATTTGGCATGGAGCAGGAGATAGGGGATACAGCCTCATAAAGTCACCCCAAGACACTGCTCAAAGGTTTTTAATTTGAAAGTAGCCTGACAATGTGCAGAACCTAATATCTATCAATAAGAAAGGGGATAACCCAGTTAATTTTTTTCCCTATCTCAGGATCCTGGTGAACACCAAGCAGCCCAGAGCAGAGGTGTGTCCCAGACTGTAGAACAGCAATGCAGTAAAGCTGCTATAGTGAGCTGCAGAACAAGAATGTTTGGGACTACATACAAGGAGGCACTTAGGCACCCAAATCCCAAAATTATGTATTTAAAATACCTTCATAAGCCACTGCTCAGTCCTGGAAACGCCTAATTTCTTAGCCACCTATCTTTTCAGGTTTAAGTTCTTGAGGGTGCTGCAGGTGCACTTTGCACCTCCCTCAAGTTTGCTCAAGTCTTTTAGGGTCAAGCAGCTCACTGCTTAATGTGCATCTAAGATTCACCAACACAGATTAATTAGGAATTTCTCTGTCTGAGTTTCTTAGAGTTGTGACAGTTGTGCTAGAGGCCATCTAAAGGAAAATGAGGTCTAGATTAAAGAGTACTTAAGTGCCTGCAAAGTGAACTCTAACACTCCTTTTTTTGAGCATATGGTTCCTGAGTACCCAGAAACTGAAACCCTGAACTAAGTTCAATTTCCTACAACTGATCCTGCAGGCTTTCCTCTGGGAGGCGAGTTTGCGACTCTAGAGGGATGAGTCCCAAGACCTGAGATGCACAGGCTGAGCCTAGAACCTCTCTCTAGGAAAATTGAAATATAAAGTGCATTTGAACTCACACTTAGCTAGAAAAGCCAGTTCTTTATTCTGCTTTAAACTGACTTTGGATTGAAGACAGAAATAACCCTTAAAAAAGTGAGTAGATGCCAAGACTTCTTCCTTCTCAGGAAGTGACCTGATCAACAAGGAGAATGTGAACAATGACATGTTGGAGTGTACGAGCTGTGCAGACCCCTGGGGAGCCTGTCTTGCTTCATGGATCCCAGGTGGATTTAAAGTCTGAAAACTTGCAGGCTGAAGAGAGGCTCCTTTTACATACTATTGAGGTTGAGTAGCCACTAAGCAGAGAGAGGTTTGAATCACATTTTCAGGCTATCCACCTCAAGAATGCCCAAGTTGTTTTTTGTTTCTAACCACAGGCATCACAGGGAGTTGCTGGGGGGAAGAAATAGCCAAATGGTTTTAAGGTCCCTGCTTTGAGCCGCTTTTCAGTCCTGGGTAATTCTATGTGAACACAGACGGCAGGGCACACCCAAACTGCTGCAGCACAATACAGATCTCTGTGATGTTTGAAGCACTGCATTTCTTTGGAGATTGGTTCTTCACAGGTGCTTGCATTCAGCAAAAATAAAAACCAAACTTTTTTCCCCCTGCATTTTGACATTTATAATAAATAAAATCTCCTGCTCTATGGACTGAAATAATATCAGGTTAGTTCCTACTCTTTCAGTCCCAAGAGAACAAACACTTGTATAATTTTTTTATTCCCTTCACAAGTCACCTTCTTCAAAAGAAGTCTTAGATTAAGACTTTTTGAAATCATCTCTCAACTATAAAATGAAGTGTCCTCGGTTAGTCATATATTCTATTACCACCCACAAAAGCTGAATAAATTCACAGTTACACACCTGGTCCCTGAGGGACTCCTTATCTCAACTGAGATAAGCACTCTGGCCGACAGCAAGCACCACCCATCCTGATTATCTAATCTCAGCTAATGGCCCATTACACCACCCATCCTGATTAATGGCCCGTTACTGGACTTGGTAAAAATAGAATGTCAGAAAACCATGAGAATCATCCGAGCTCATTGAAATAGAATATCAGAAGCCATAAAACTCATCCGAGCTCAGAAACCATGAGAATCACCCGAGCTCATTGCCGAAGCAACCAATAGAACATCGGGAAAATCCTCTTCCATTGTGGAAGTCCCCGCCCCTGGGGGAGGTACCAGCCAAGAAACAAAGCATAAAACAAGGGTTTGGGATGGGAGAAAACACACTCCACTCCACTCCACTCCACTCCACTCCACTCCACTCCACTCCTCAGAATTGGACTGAGCTACTCCACTCCTCTGGACTGGACTGGACTCCACTCCATTGCTCGACTGGACTGGACTACTGGGACTGGACTACCAGGCCTTCCTACAGGACCAGTGCCTAACTGGACTACACAGCTACCACCCTGGTCAACGGACTATCAGGTTGTACCATGACTCTGTCAGTTTGTTTAGGCTGGTGTTTCTGTATTCTTGCATTTATTTTTACTTTTTTTATTAAAATTGTAATTTTGACCTAAAATCTCTCGAGGTATTTTGTGTGGGGTTAATTTCCCCTGCTGGTTTACAGTCAAACCAGTACATGAAGTCATTCATATCAAACTTGTTATCAAGTAGTTATTAGAACTGCCAAGTACATGATACCAACAAAGAATAACACCAAATATTTTACATATGAAATATGGTGACCTTGCATTTTGCTGGCTTGGACAATAAGTACTTCTGAAATCAGTGACCAAAGTTTCAAGTGTTTACAAAAGAGAATTTCCTCTATAAAGAAGGTTTCTAGTCTGCCAGAGAGTTAGTTTATGTTTGAAATATTCTTACTGAAGAAAAAATTTCAGATGCATTATTTGTCTGCTTGGTGACTGATGTTAGGAAGAACAAGTGATGGGCATGCAGCAGAACATGAGGAGCTCTTCTCCACAGAGTTTTCCTTCTGATGCCACCATTCATTGTGATGGAAATGATATTCATAGACTGAAAACATCTATAGGGCATTAGATGGTTTATTGGCCAGCAGGTCACCACCATTAGAAAATGAGGCTGGATTAGCATAAAACACAGGCTGCAACAATAGTCTGCTTTCTCATTCTCTTCTAGATGTGTATTTTTAAAGATAGTAGAGGGTTAATTATCAGCACATTTTGAATTGGACTCTACCCCTGTGTCACTGTTGTGTTGATCTAGTCTCTGAGCAACTTGTTAAAATTGTTTTGTGGAAAAGGTTTCTTGTTCTTTCAACAGAGGTAACATCTTTGCTTTCAGGTTGAATGAAAAGGAACAATAGGGGCACACTTGCTCAGCTCTTGTGCACATTTATTTAGCAACATATGTTAAGAAAGTGACATCCTTTGCTAAAATGAAAATGTCCAATTCATGTTGACAGCAGGATCTACCAGCTATGGTTTGTTAGATATTTATTACCCACACTGCCAGTAGGCAGCAGATGTGTACGCTTCTATTACTGATGGCGCCCTGAAAAAAAAAGACAAGGCCTAATAGAAAAGTAGTATGCTGAAGTATCTTCTCATTCAGGTGGTATTTTCTTGTTTTAACTAGAATTCTATACATCAGGCAACATGTCAGTACAGCTATGCTTATAGTTCAGTGATGAATTTTCTGTGGCATCACAGCAGGCAGTGCTCTTCCAAAATATTTTTCCCTGTTCCATCCTCCCAAACTGAAACTGGAAATGAAGAGGTAAAGAGAAACAGAGACACAGAACAGGTAGTTTGGCCATTCCCCAGTGAAGCTCATGATTTGCATCACAGGGTGCAGGCCTCTTGCCTGGCCACCGGGCTCAGCCATTCCCAGGGCCCAGAGGGCTGGACTGGAAGGCAGAGTTTGGGCTTGGGGGGAGGGGCACTCCTGCAAGGGGTGGGGGGTGTTGCAAATGAATCATGCTGTTGTCCAGGCCCAGAGCTGGTGAATTTCTGGGAAGTGGACTGGCACTGAGGACAGGGAATTTCTACTTTTGTTTATCCTTGCATGGTACAAACATTGTTTTATATAGCTAGCATTAGCAAGTGGTGACACTATGTTGAATGAGATGTTTAAGACTGATACAGTGATGTAGGGCAGAGAAAAGCAGGCCTGGTACAACAACAGCAGACTTTAGAAATGCAGACAGGCTGCAGTGCAAAGCTGTACTGGAATGGGGTGATAAGAGATGGAGCACAGGCTGGGCACTGGAGAGAGAATCACAGAATGGTTAAGGTTGGAAGGGACCACAGTGGGTCATCTGGTCCAACCTCCCTGTTCAAGCAGGGTCATTCTAGAGCACATGGCACAGGATTGAGTCCAGATGGTTCTTGAATATCTCTAGTGAGGGAAACTCCACACCTTCTCTGGGCAATCTGTTCCAGTGCACACTCACCGGCACAGCAAAGCAGCTCTTCCTCATCTTCAGGTGGAACTTCCTGTGCATCAGTTTCTGCCCTTTGCCTCTTGTCCTATTGCTTGGCACCACTGAGAAGAGCCTGGCTCCATCCACTGACACCCTCCCTTCAGATACTTAGTCCCATCTCAGTTGTCTCTTCTCAAGGCTGAACAGGCCCAACTCACTCAGCTTGTCCTCATAAGAGATGCTCCAGTCCCCTAATCATCTTTGTCATCCTCTGCTGGACCCACTTCAGGAGCTCCATGTCTCTCTTGTACTGAGGAACCCAGAACTGGACACAACACTCCAGAAGCACCTCACCAGGGCTGAGTAGAGAGGCAGGATCACCTCCCTTGACCTGCTGGCAATGCTCTTCCTAATGCACCCCAGGATCCCATTGGCCTTCTTGGCCACAAGGGCGCACTGCTGGCTCATGGACAGCTTGTTGTCCACCAGGACCCCCAGGGCCTTCTCCTCAGAGCTGCTTTCCAGCAGATCAGCCCCCAGCCTGTACTGGTGCCTGGGGTTATTCTTCCCCAGGTGAACACTGCATTTGCCCTTGTTGAATTGCAGACAGTTCTTCTCTGCCCATCTCTCCGACCTGTCAAGGTCTTTCTGAATGGCTGCACAGCCCTCTGTGGTATTGGCCACTCCTCCCATCTTTGTATCATCAGCAAACTTGCTGAAGAGGCACCTACTCCTTCATCTAAGTCATTGATGAACAAGTTAAACAATACTGGGGCCAGTATTGAACATTGGGGGACAGCACTAATGATAGGCCTCCAACTAGACCCTGTGTCACTGATTATGACTGGGATCTGCTGTTCAGCCAGTTCTCAATGCACCTCACTCCAGTCATCCAGTCCACGCTTCCTGAGTTTGCCTATGAGGATGCTGTGAGAGACAGTTTCAAAAGCCTTGCTGAAGTTCAGGTAGACAATATCCACTGCTCTCCCCTCATCCATCCAGGTAGTTGTTTCATCATAGAAGGCAATCATGTTGGTGAAGCATGATTTCCCTTTAGTGAATCCATGATGACTACTCTGGATCACCTTCTTTTCCTCCATGTGGATAGAGAATGTTGGGTCACCAAATGTTGGTGATGATATTAAATGTAAAGAAAAACTTAAATATAAAGAAAAAATCTAAATATAAAATATTAAGGTTTTGGTGATGAGAAAACACACTGATACAGTGTATTAGCTTTTATGAGCTCTACAAGTGCTGTTTTCTTCTCTGGTTTCTTCTTTTTCTCATGAGAGCTCCCTTTTATTACTCTCCATTACAGATAGACAACTGTGCTCTCATTGGGCTTCAGAATCTCTGCTAATTTTGTAACGCACAACATATCTCAAGCATTCCATTCCTGTGATTGTTCTCAATCACCAAGCCACGCTTTCGTACGGGTGGTTTTCCACCAAAATGCTTTCTCATGGCACCTTCAGCAAGCATACAATTTAGCAGTCTTTAGGGCTCACACTCTCTTGTTCTAATCTTAGTTAAGATGCCAGGTTTTCGGTGCCGTTACCACAGAGATGGCCTCCAGAATGAGGCGCTCCATCACCTTTCCAGGGATTGAGGTGAGGCTGACTGGTTGGTAGTTCCCTGGGTACTCCTTCTTGCCCTTTTTGACGACCGGGGTGACATTTGCTTTCTTCCAGTCCTCAGGCACTTCTCCTGATCTCCATGACCTTTCAAAGATGATTGTGAGCGGCCTGGCTATGGTTTCCGCCAGCTCTCTCAGTACTCATGGATGCATCCCATCAGGGCCCATGGACTTGTGGATGTCAAGTTGGTTTAGGTATTCTGTGACCCAATCCTCCTTGACCAAGGGAAAGCCTTCCAACATTCCTTTACCCTGGTCTCCTGGGTCAGAGATCCCTGAGGTCTGGTCGTATCAGTGAAGACCAATGCAAAGATGGCATTCAGTAACTGCCTTCTCTGTCCTCTGTCACCAAGGTTCCCCCTGGATTTAGTAACTGGCCCACATTATCTTTTGTTTTCCTTTTGTTATTGATGTATTTGAAGAAGCCCTTCTTGTTGTCCTTGATATCCTTGGCCGAATTTAACAGCAGATGGGCCTTGGCCTTCCTTGTCTCATTTCTACTTGCTCTGACAACCTCTCTATATTCGTTCCAAGTGGCCTGACCCTGCTTCCATCTCCTGTGTGTTTCCTGCTGTCAAGGGTTAGCCTGAGGGCATACCCCAGACCCCCATGCTATATTCTTCAGAGGATATAAGATGGCAGAAACAGGCTACAAGCTTGAAAAAATGATTAAATAATTTTATTCACTAATACTCCTAAGAATAGAAAGAATAAAAAATAATAAAAATATTAAGGCATAATGTACAAATATCATTCTCCTCCCAATACATCCCAATCTTTCTCACTGATCACGCAAAGGACATAAACATGAGATTCTGATCTTTTGATTAAGAGTTCTTATTGCCACTTTATGGGATAAAGAGTTCTTTCTGTTGTGTAGTGGGATCCATCCCACGGAAGATAGCTCCCTACAGAGTGTCTTCAGCCTGGTCCCAAACCTTCAGGAAAACACCACAGCCCACTCAGGTTTTGCAGTGGTGTATCCTCTCTCCCACAATACTCTCGTCAGTTTGTGGGTCACAAGAAAAGTCTGATGGGGTTAAGCATTTAAGGATAAGTCATCCCAGCCTAAAGGCACCAATAGTAGAGTCTCCTGCTTTTACTCATAATCTCTAAAGGCTGCAATTTCATCTGCTCACAATATAAAATGTTCTTATCTTAGGCTGTGAATTTCAAATTCCCCCATGTCTCATATTTTGTGAGTTACAGAGAAATTTAGTTTGGTACTATTCCAGATCACACAGCTCACAGAAAGGTGAAATCCCAATGCTGGTAAAGATGGCTGCTCCTCTGGCACTTCCGTCTTCTCTTCCCTTAGGCTGCTGGTCGCCATATCAGTTTTTCACATGATTTGCTTTCCTTTCTCTCTGGCTTAGAGAAGAGGTTAATATTTGCAGAAAATGCCTACAGAAGTATTTGTTACAGTTTACATGCTCCCATCAGATAATTCAGCTGTACAGCTGCGTCTCTAGTGTGTATCAGACTCTCTTCCCGGGCGCAAGGCTCTCCCCCCCCGAACTGCGTTTCTGCGCTGGCAGCTACCCAATTTTGCAACAGTCTTATTAGCTGCTAATTAATTCACAGCATTCGTCTTATCTCTACAGCAGCAAGGTCACCCTTTGATCTCACCCATCCATCTCTGAAAAGGAAAAAGGAGGACAGTTTTCTCTCACAATCTCGACTCCTTTTGGCTTCTGCTTGGCTTCTGCTCAGCTCCCCTCGGGTCCTCTCGGCTTATCTCAGCTAGTCTGAGCTCCTCTCGGGTCCAGACGGAGCAGGCGGGGGGGGGAGCGGGCCCCCCTCTGGACCCTGGGCCCTGGGCCCAGGGGGCCCTCCTGCCGTGAGTGCCGGCAGGGGACAAGTGAAAAATTACTTTCTGGATGGTTTTTTATAACATTTTTTTCCTCAGAGGCGTGTTCTGAAATCAAGTGGCTTATACAACTGTCCATCACCTGTTTTAACCAATCAGATTTGTTTCACACCGGGTCTAACCAGCACACCTGCTTACACTTGAATAACGACAGGAGTTCCTTGTTCATCCACGCAGGTCACTTGCCCCCTTTGCCCAGTTTCTTGCTCATTGGGATGCATTGTTCTTGAGCCTGGAGGAAGTGATCCTTGATTATCAACCAGCTCTCTTGGACCCCTCTTCCCTGCAGGACCTGTTCCCACAGGATTCTTCCAAGAAGATCCCTGAAGAAGCTAAAGGTAGCTCTCCTGAAGTCCAGGGTTGTAATCTTACTTGCTGCCCTGCTTCCTCCATGCAAGATATTGAACTCCACAATCTCATGGTCACTGTGGCCAAGGCTGCCCCCAACCTTCACATCTCCAACAAGGCCTGCCCTGTTTGTTAGTATGAGGTCAAGCAGCACACCATTCCTTGTGGGATCCTCCAGTACCTGACAGGAAGTTGTCATCAATGTGTTCCAGGAACCTCCTGGACTGTTTGTGCTTCATTGTGTTGCTTCTCCAGCAGATGTCAGCATAGTTAAAGTCTCTCACAAGAACCACGGCCTGTGACTGTGAGGCTGCTTCTAGCTCCCTGTAGAAGGCCTCATTCACTTCTTCCTCCTGCTCAGGCGGCCTGTAGCAAACACCCACAACAGTGCCACACTTACCAGTCTGCCCTTTTATCCTAACACATAAGCTCTCGACTTGCTTGTCATCCACCCCAAGACAGAGCTCAATACATTCCAAGTGTTGCCTCGCATAGAGGGCAACTCCACTACCTGCTCTGTCTCTCCTAAACAGCGTGTAGACCTGTCAAGACTTAGAGAATGCAATAAATTTTCTCAAACTCTGACAAAGAAGAAAGTTCCCACAAGATAAGCTACCACAAAAGGCACAGATGGCAAACAGGAAGGCATTAATTTCAGGCCTACATGGAGGTGAAAGGTTTGGAATTAGCACACTGGACAAGATTTCACTGTGCAGACTGTGGGAAAAGCACAGACGCAACAACAGAAAGATGCCAGGCCTGGTGAGGCAGATCTGGGTAACCTACCCTGCCAAAGGTTCCCATCATGGCAAACTGTGGGAAAGGAAGCAACTGCTTATACACATGCCATCCCAAGTTGTGGGAACAGCACTTATGCCTCTGGATACCTGGGACTTGTACTATATAAGTGGTACCTCCAGAAGAACACTCCAGGGACCCCCACCACCGAGAAGACCAGAAGAAGAAGGGCCAGCAGGACACCACAGGAACCCACGTGGTGGTGACTATAATGTCTCTCTTTCTCCCCCCCTTCTTATTTCTCCCTCTCTCTCACATTTACTGTTAAATAAAATCCATACTATTGACTTTGGCATAGGGTCTTGTTTGCACCTTAATTTGGGCAGAGGCATCTTTTAATAACCGGACTTTAATATTATTTCAGGAGTGGGATCCTAACATTATTCCGGTGGATCATAGCAAGCCCTTCATGATGACATTCCAGTCATGTGGGCTATCCCACCATGTCTCCATAATCACAATGAGATCAAAGCCCTATGACTGCACACAGGTCTCTAGTTCCTTTTGTTTGTTCCCCATGCTGTGTATTGCTGTACAGGCACTTTATAAAGGTATTTGAGTGTGTCAATATCCCAGTGGGGGTGCAAGGGAATGCCCCATAGTCCTGTCTTGTGGATGCTTCTTTGGCTGCTTGTGCTTGCTCAAAGTATCCCCACTTAAGCCTTATTTTGCTGCATGGGTGGTCACTATAACTCTCCCCTTCCCCCACCTTTCCTAGTTTAAGGCTCTCCTTACCAGGTTGACCATTTTACTGGCAAGGACATGTGCCCCATTTTGTGAGGTGGATCCTATCTCTCCCAATCAGCTGCTGATCAGCAAACAGGGTCCCATGGTTATAGAAACCAATCTCCCGTTGCCAACACTAGCGACGTAGCCAGTCATTTACTTGTTAAATCCATTTAATTCTCCTCTCACCATTTTTTCTAACTGGCAACATCAAGGAGAAGACTACCTGGGCCCCCAGACCCTTGACTGCCATCCCCAGAGCTCTAAAATCGTGTTTGATGGCTCTCAAGTTGCCCTTGGTATCATTAGTGCCCATGTGAAAGACCAGCAGGGGGTAATAGTTGGATGTGTTGACAAGCCTTGGCAGTCTTTCTGCAACATCTCTGGTTTCAGCCTCTGGGAGAAAGCAAACCTCTCTGGACAACTGGTCAGGTTGCTGGTATGGGTGCCTCTGTCCCCTGCAGCAGGGAGTCACACACAACAATTGCTTGCCACTTCCTCTGGGTGATCTTGTCTGGCACAGGGTCTAACAACTCAGCTGCTTCACTTAAAGCCTTTCCCAGCTCATTCTCAGCTTGGAGGGCACTAAAGATGTTTGTTAAGGGCAAGTGTTCAGGAGGACAAAAGCATTCCTCCTCACACAGAGAGTGGCCATTTTCCAGCCTTCCTCTTCTATTGACTTTGGATTTCTTGTGAGACATGGTGCAGAGCCCACCTGTATCTCCAATGTAGAGAGGGGCTGAGACTCCTGAGTCTCTAGGGTCTCTGAGAATATCCTATCTATTTCTTTCTCACCTTCACCAATGCTGCTCAGTCTACTTACTTCCTCACGTAACTCCTTGGCCTGGAAACACAGATCCTCAACAAGGACACCTTCTGCAGAGGAGATGACTATTAACCCCAGCTTCTCATCAGCCCCAGAAAACTCATCAGTGCTCACTTTTAGAAATATGGATCTGGAGCTGGACAAAACTGATTTTAGGCAGAACAAAGAGAACAAAGAAATAATATCTAACATGCATAAATGGTACCATATATAGCATATGTTTGTAACATGGAGCTTTAGATGATCAAAGAAGAAGAAAGGTGTAAAACTGTTAGCAAACATAAAAAAGATGATCCCAAGTGCATGTCAGGGTAGGAAGAAGAATCCAGCACCGTGAACATCACATTCATCCCAGTGAGGAACTCTAGGGGCCAATGATCAATGGTGTTATCCTCTCCAGCTGTCCAAAGCTCCTGACTTGAAGGCCCAGAGGAGCAGTGAAAGAGTGAACATAACTCCAAAAAATAGGAAAGAAACTAATAAATATGTGTTACAAATTTCTTATTGCTATTATTGAGACCTTTTCTGTAAAGATGTGCTCTACCTGCATTATTAGTCTCCCTTTCCCTGCAGTAATAAGATCTAAACTAATAATGAGTCTTTAATTAGACTTTTAAGATTTAAATTATAATAAAAATAAATTGTTGGCTTTATTTTTATATATGGTATGCTTTCTGTTTGCCCACAAAGAAGTTTCTAAGCATAATGAAGTGTTATTTCCCACACAGAACGAAAGAAAATGTTTTTTGGCATCTTGGGAGTGCCTAAGCTAAGGCAGAAAAGTCCTCTGAGTTTATTGTCCCAGTACCAACACTGACTGCATGGCTACACTGGAGCTAGCACCCTTTAAAAGCAATTTTCCAGGTCACATTTTTCTTTCATAGTTTCCTTTGCAGACACTGTTTCACAAAGAAGCAAGATATTTCCAGTCATGAGTCACCCTGGAAAGCCATGTGTATTGGTTTTGCATGGCCTGTTTTTTTGTAGTGGGGGGCCACAGAGGTGGCTTCTGTGAGAAGATGCTGGAAGCTTCCCCCATGTCCAGCAGAGCCAATCCCTGATGGCTCCAAAGATGGACATGCTGCTGGCCAAGGCTGGGCCAATTAGAAATGGTGGTAATATTGAAATTTGTGGTCCTGTATCTACTAGAAATTTCATTAATTGTTGACAGGGACCAACTGGGATCAAAATATATGGGCCATTGTCCTGGAGTGATGCATTATGATAGTCTATTATATGATCCTCTGCTTATGCCCAAAAAATTGTTATTGTTTTCTTTTTCTACCCCCCCCCCCTCAGCTGGTAGGTACGTGAGCCTGGCTGTTGTAAGGTATTTGAGCCCTGAAGTGTGCCCCAACCAAACCATCTTTAGTTATTCTTATCAGAGCCCTCAGGAATTCATCAAGGTTACTGAAATGTAACCTGCACTAAATTGGGAAAGAAAAAGCTGAAGAACAGAATACCAAGACAGCAAGAAATAGATAAAGAAAGACTGTGCCGCACTGGACTGAAACCAATCGTATTTTCTGGAAGGTGCGTGCAGAGCGCATGGACAAGATAGAGGGACCGATCAAGTGATGCGTGATCGCGTGTACAGTAGTGGTAAAATGTATAAGTAGAGTGTTGTGTAAACAATAAAGCGTCTTCTGTGAAATCATATTGATTCGTTGTCCAGAAGTCCTGAGTTCCCATACCTGGCCGAGATCCTGGCAGGGCGGGGCCAGGAGTTGCTCTCCCTCTCTTCCGGTTCGGAGATCGGGGCAGCAGCACTACGTGTGCCGAGGTGTGTGTGTTTCCTGCTGGGGTACTGTCACATTGTTACTTAGCAGTCTCTTAGCTGAGGGTGGATCAGTCTGTGCCTGGGTGGGAACAGAGAACAGTCGGCATTTTGCTGGGAGCAGTTGGCTGCTTTGCTACACTATAATACTGCTCGCTGCCCAGGCTTCTGGTGGCTAGGTGCAGCATGGTTCCAGTGGGCTCGGTGCAGCATCGTTCCGGTGGGCTCAAAGCAGTGTGGTTCCCATGGCGCTGTACAGCATGGTTTCTCTGCGTGGCTGACTTGGTTTTTGGCCCAGGCAAAAAACTTTTCCTTCTCCCTCGCTTGGAGAAGCTGGAGTAGCATCTTTTGACTGCCGGGAGCTGAACTGAACAGGCTGCTGCTCTGAGATCAGCACGAGCAGGATCACTGGAAGTGGAACTGCACCACCCCACCCC
Source organism: Amblyornis subalaris (assembly GCA_018881555.1). Classification (NCBI taxonomy): domain Eukaryota; kingdom Metazoa; phylum Chordata; class Aves; order Passeriformes; family Ptilonorhynchidae; genus Amblyornis; species Amblyornis subalaris. The sequence continues at coordinate 31,145 of JACAXG010000777.1, forward strand.
TCAAGCCCAGGGGAGCCAAGCTGGGAAGAGAGAAGCACACCGAAAGGCTCCAGCCCAGCTATTTCAGCTGCTGTGAAGAGGGCAGGTTGACACCAAGTAGCCACTGGGATTTTTCTCTGCTGCTGGACTGCTCCGTGGGGGGGGTGGGTCTGCTTCCCTCAGTGTGAAAAGCCAGTGCCATTTTTGGACCATATGTTGGGAAAGGTGTATTCCTCCTGCACTGCCCCCATTCTCTGGACACTTTGTGGGTTTTTGTTTCTGTGTGTGTGGGGGGGGAGTGGGTTCTGACAGTCTAGTGCTTAACAGTTATTTACCTTTTTTCCCTGCCTTGTGGGTGGCCATTCTGTTTGTTAATAAACCTTTTAATTTTTTTTTTCACTTTCATTTACCAGTATTCTTTCCATTCTTTCCCATCTCTCACCCATGATTTACAATGTCACACATTAATGTTGCCCACGTGGGGAGATCTCTGTGCATTAGAGGTTCTTCCTGATCATCAGCAACTTCCCTTAAGTCTAGCAGAGAGTTCAAGCCTGTGTCTCTTAATTTCATCTCATTTTTCAATGAGATAAGGCTTAAGTATAGAAGAGACCTGCTTAATTAGCATCTTTAGCATGTCATGGTTCACAACAGTTGAAATAGGAATGCTAGGAGGTCTGTGTTCATGAAAAGCCTGGATATAGACAGCTTTTGTGATAGCTGTGGAGAGCGTATTCAAAGAGAGGTATTAATAGAGGCTTTCATCTTTCCAATTTATCTATTTCTCCAGCCCAGTATGCCACTCCACTTGTTATCAAGTGCAGATCATCTAGGGGTTCAGGACCAGAATTTGAAGACACTAGGACCCCAAAATCCATTGACTTTGTTGCCATTTAGCAAGATTCTATCTCCTCCAGTTAGGCATAATTGCCATAAATATTCATTTCCAGTCTCATCTGGCTTATGGCCATGGTGTTCTTGCAAATCAACCATCTTAATAGGATTGAATGGGGTTGTTTTTTGGGTATGGTCTCCTGCTTCACACCAAAGTCTAGTAGTTACCTCTGATTTTATAATGGGTCGGGCTTCATATACAGTGGAATTGGAAGAAGATAGAGTCAACTTCCCTTTGTTTCCTTTTTCTACCTGAAATCAGAAGCTGGATGACGTTAAGGGGATAAGGAAAGCGGTTGCCTTTACTGGAAGTCCTCCAAGGGTACAAAATGCATGCCACACAATGATCCCCAGCAGAGTGCGAAGATGATGACGATCCCCCCTCAATGGACTCCGACACTTTTATAAGTTTAGCAAATTAACATAACTGACCAATGTCTCCCAGTTAGAAATACGGTTAATGAAGTAATTCCCCCCTTGGTTCAACCATCTACTGAAGCCCTCCCTAAAAGTCTTAGCTCTGCTGTTGTTTATGCTTTTAGAAGACATGGGAAAGAGAAACGTCCCTGGTCCCCAGAACACTAACATTGATAAGGGTCTTGTTTTTTCTATGGGAGAGGGAAACTGCTAGCTAAAAATCTACAAGGTTATAGAGTAAAAGGCTATAGGGCTACAGGGCTACAAATATATAAAAAGTATAAAAGCAAAAATCTCTTTGGCATCATTCCCCCTTTTAGAGGCTTGACAAGGCCTCTACCTTGTCGAGTCTCTACGTATCTATTGACAACAGTACTGACTTACACAGGTGGCTATCATAAAAATAATAATTATAATTACAGCTATTATGAACACTTCTTTCATCCAGGGCCAGTTTGGTAACTATGAAGTGAGGAGGTCGACATAGTCAAAGTTCAAGGTGTTATTTCTGAGAGCTACTTCATGTAAAATTTGAGTTTGCTTCCGAATTTCAGCCAAATCCTTTCTAATTCTTCCACTCTGGTCCACATAAGAACAGCAAGTGGTGTTAATAATAGCACATACACCTCCTTGTGCGGCCAGTAAGAAATTGAGAGCCATTCTGTTTTGCAAAACCATATGAGACAGGTCATGGACTGTTGTTCTCAGGTTCAAATAAACACACGGACACAGCTGTCAGGGTTCTCCAACAGGCAGAGGCCAAAAATGGAGGACGAGGAGAGGAGGAAGAGAGAGCTGGCCTCTGCCCTCATTTTATTTATATGTTTTCCAAATTCACCGTGGATTGGAGGATGGAGATACCACCTCCTGCTGTCCACTGGTTAGTAATAATGTCTATCACATAGGTTAGGAATTCATAACAATCCTTGCCGTTAGGTCAACAATTCACGTTTACACAAAAGTGTGTGAGAAACTATTTCGCTGAACCAAAAACACTGCACATCTGAAGAACTGCAAAATGCAAGGCCACATCTCACCCTTTTTCCATTAAAAAAGAAAAAAGGAAAAAAGAAAAATGAACAATGTTCAGTCTCT
>JACAXG010000778.1:1719-33211 GCA_018881555.1 Amblyornis subalaris
AAACTCAGCTTGTCTCACCTCAGTGCCGTGCGATGCAGGGCCTTCGGTCGTGGCAGACAGGCCCTCTGGGCAAATGGAGCTGGGCATGCAGAGCAGCGGCCAAAGAGGCTGCACCCCTGCTTACAGGGGGCTCCAGCTGCTGCCTGCACTGAAAAGGGCCTGGGACTCCAGGGCACTGCCCCCAACACTACGGGGTGGCCTCGGTCCCAAAGGCCCACGGAGGCTGCTTCTCTCCGATGCGGGGGCACCCTCCCTGACCCGCTCCCCGCTAACATTTTAAAATATGTACAATTACAAAATATGTTTGTGTTCTTTAGGAAGTCTAAGCATCTGGTTGCACAGGGTTTCTACGCTTGATTTTGACTCTTTTTAGAAAGTTTTCATCTCGTGGAAGTAGTTTTCTCTTTAGCTAGCACCTGTTGGAGGCCTGGCAATGACTGATGTGGTTTCTGCAGCTGTATGGTGSTCCAGGTGAACAGTGTGGTGAATGGGTGCTTCTCTCCCATTTTTTAAAATTCTCTTTTTTTTTCTGGTACAGTTTCTTCTTACTGTGTATTTAAGTAATTTTCTTGACTTTGGTAGCAGTATTCATAAGGCACTGGGTAGTGTGCATTGGGAATAAGTGTCCAGTCATCAAAGTAGTGAACAGGTTTAGTGCAAGCCGTAAAATGTTTTGAAGATTGGTGGAAAAGGTTGGTTTAGCCTGTGTTTAGTAATTACAGAACACGCTTAAGCTAGTTAAGGACCAACAGTTGAAAAATTGTTTATTCCTGAAAGTTATGCTCACAAAGGGCAGTAAATCACTTCTCGTGCTGGGATACACTGCAGGCACCTGGATAAACGTCCTTCCCTAAAAATTAAAACCCTCGTCCAAGTTCTTGTCCTCTTCTCTGCCTTGTTGTTACCAAGCAGAGGAAGCCGGACCTGAAGGAACGTAGAAAGGCCCTCTCTCTCCTCTCTGGTTCTGTACTTAGCGATAGCTTGTTATTAATCTGCAAAGCTTTGTCCCTGGAATTCTAATTGGTAGGTTACATCAGAGCAAGTGTTCATACTCAGCTGAAAGTAGTTACTGAGTATTGTTTTCAGTAACCTGAATCAGGAAACTGCTTACTCTTTTTCTRTCTGGTACATGGGCATAGTTTCCCAATGAATATTTAGCAATGGCATTTTGCTTTAATTCCCTCTATTTTATTTCCATTTAATTCCCTGAATTCTTTAGGTACTGATACTTCTGTTAATGGTTGGAAGATCACAATCTTAAACTGACAGCAGAAAAAGCCCAGGAGTTCCCCTAGCTCAGGATCTTTTCTTCTCTTTTTCTGCTTGCTGTTCCCATCTGGTATCTGTTCTTTTTAATGCATGTTTAAAGGAGTACAATTGTTAGTGCTCGGGGAAGATTTGTGAAGTGCTGCTTCTCCATCTCGCTGGTCATGTCACAGAGTCCAGCCAGAAGATTCTGGTCTGTAGCCATACAAACTTCTAGGCATTGGTACAAATAACAGACAAATATAATGAAGTACTGTCCCTTGGGGAAGATTTCCCATGTTTGTCAAATCTGTGTGAATAGATAGAAAAATGGTCAGATCAAGTATATGTATTAATTTAAACCCAGAACAGTATCAGTTTAAACTGTCAAAAACTTCTGCATTTTGATGATGGTGCTACCACTTTTTAGACTACAAAAATTGACAATACTGATCTCAAAACTGTTAGACGTTTTTCCAAATATTTTAACAGATAGTGGAGATTAAATAAGGTGTTCAGCCTTATAACCTGATTATAGTCCTTAGCTGTATGTGGAATGTGTAATACGTGCACAGCTGAGTGAAATACACATCACCATTAAAACTGATCTGTGTGGCTCAGTTCTGGGAGCCCTAGTGAACTGCACCTCCTGGAATATCCATGTACAGAAATTTGGCTTTGAAATGGGCTAGGACAAAGGCATGAAAGCTTACTGGTCCTTTAAATGTCATCTTAAAGGAAGCACATCTGTCATATTGCTGAGGAAGGATAACTGCATGAATTCCTCCCCTTTGCCCTCGGTGAGGCACTACAAGATGATTCAGAGGATTTAGTTCAGCTTCGGTAGGAAATGCTGCACAGCTCGGATGGTGGGTGATTTTCAGTGCGTGTTCCGTGTGCTGTTCCAGTCAGCCAAGTCAGAGGGAAGCAAGGAAGAGGCTTGAAGGGGTAGTTCAGAGATGGTGGTTGTGTAACCGTTCAGTCTGAACGTGGGAGCAGCCCAGGCCATGCTTCTGCTGGAAGTGTTCTGTGTGGATTAACTAATGTTGCTGTGACCAAAAACATCTCAGCAATACTTTGCTTTCCTTTGTACATTTAACACCTCTTTGGTCAGCACAGTCCTGGTATTAGGTTAGCCCAAGACCCTCGAGTCTGCAGGGATCCTTCTCAAAGCCTGGTGAGAGCATTTGGATTTAAATGTCAGCAGCTCCGCTGCTGCTTTGTTTAGAATTTAGTGGGAGAGTGTCACAGATCTATTTTTCTTACTTGCCGTATGAAATACGCAGTATATTTATTCTTTGAAATAGGAGACTCTGAGACCTCTTACCTGGAAAGGTTTCCCTGACTGGGCAGGAGTGTGTTCTCKCTCCCTCTTCCTGCTGGTGAGTCATCCCAAAACAAGTGGGAAGCTGTCTTTACTCCTGTCGCCTGCCACGAGCAAAGGAGAACGTTGTCTGTCTGGGAACACGCTGAGCCATTAGAGCACGGAGCAGGAGCGTCCCCGCATCCCCAGCATCCTGAGCTGAGCCTGTACTAGGAGTGTGTCAACAAAACAGGTATTAAAAGTAGCAAAAGTAATAAAATAATTCTTCAATTGGTTAATTTAATAAATGGAAGTTCCATTCTGATTTTCATGTCACTGGTGTGGTAATAGTCAAGTGTTAGCTTTAATTAAAATGTCAAAAATTTAACTGTCTGAATTTGACAAAACCCTTGAAAACCTCAGTCTTAAAAGCTGAAAACCAAATTGTGTTCATAAAATTTTCAGATTTTTTTTTCAGATTTTCTGGATTCTAAACCTTTCAAAGTGACAGTATCATGGACTTTGTCTCGTCTAACATAAATGAAAAGTCTTGGGTCTGAAGGAAATGCACATAATTTCAGGACTGTTGTTTTTGTTCCCAGATCAGAGTCCCATATGGTAGCTGGAAATTGTAGCCACTAACTTAAAATGTGTTGTCTCATGGCACTCTGTGAGCTCACCAAGAAGAGAACCCAACTGTAGAAAGCCTACATGGTGACTTTTAATGTGATCTGAGCCTTTTAACTGTTAAAATTGAAAAACTAATTTCTGGATCTGGAGTGAAGCAGAATACGTGTTGAACCAGATTATCCTGGAAACAGGATTGGTGATGGCATTCCATTCGTGTAACAGTGGGAAGGCTGACATAGTCCCTTTAAAATAATCGAATCAGTCACCTTTCTTAAATGAGTCTGTRATTGATAAGGTGTGCTTGTTACAGATGACATTTAAAAATGCTGTGACCTGTTAATCCTTAATAAATATTGACTTGAAATTATTTTGTTCTTTTTCTCTTGACACTGCAAATGGGGTTTGCTGGCTTTCTCCACAGGTGCATTACAAATGGATTTGAAAAATCACTGCAAAAGTGTTGTAGTTTTGTGGAGTTTTTTGTTGGTTTGGGTTGGGTTTCTCGGTATTGCTTAATAGTGATTGTGAAAGGATAAAATTTTTCAATTTTTGGAGGACTAAGGATGGGGGTCAGTAGGACTGGTGCCTTGGGCTTCTGGAGAGCAGACTTTGGCCTGTTGAGGAGACTGGATAGAGTCCCTTGGGAAGAGAATGGAAAAGAGTGTGGTATAGCTGTGTCTTCCTGATTTCACCTTGGTTTTCGTAAGTTTTGAGTGCTTTTTCTCCATGTTGTAACACTCCTGACCATGGGAAGTTCCTTGTGCGCTGCCCTGAAAGTGGAAGCCTGGGGGGGGCGAGCACGGAGCAGGGCAGGATGGAGGAAGGGATGCCATATTTGACATTTTCCCACGTGAATTTTGGCCCTAAAACCAATAAAGGTGGGAAAAGTGCAGGCAGTGCACTGGAGCTCAGCTCTCCTCCCTCAACAGAGAGGAGCTGGAGAAGGTGTGTGGTGATGAGGGAAACAGAGTGTACAGCAAGATCACGGCAGAGAAAACCAGCTGGAGCTAAGTGTTTTTCTGGATAATTCCTACCAGAATGGGGGCCTGTACCAGCAGTGTCAGCTCATTGAGTGGGTATTTATAAGAAATACAATTGAAAAAAAAAAAACCAAAAAACAAAACAACAAAAAACAATGCTACCAAACCTACACCACCAATAAAACGCACCTAAAAATTCTGAAGCGTCTTTTAAGCAAAAAGGCGCCAGATCCATAAGGCAGGTCCCCTTTTTTCCGCTAATTAATCTGCTTTTTACCAATATCACTTACCTCTTTGAAACTAGCCCAACTCTTACAGCATCAGTTAAATACTGTAATTTAACCACAGCTTGAAGTGCAAACTTCCTGTTTTGTTYCCATTCCACAAAAGCAGAGGGGAGTCAGAGCTCTAAAAATCATGAAGCGCCACCAGGAAAGGATTGATTCTGCTCACCAAAACCTCTCTGCTTTATTTCAGCTCTTAGTCCTAAGTACTGCCGAAAAAAAGGGAATAAAGGCAACGATCCCTAGCCCAGGCCGGAGGCAGCAGAGCTCCCCTTGGGGTCCAGTTGCTGTCAAAGCGACAATTCCTTGACCACTGTTTGTGAGGATTGACAATAAGACCACGTCCCACTGGGAAAGGTGTTTTAATTTTGCATTAAGTCTTTTTTCTAAAACTATGTATTTTATACCGAAATTTTATGTGCAGGCGATGAGAGCAGGATTCACATGGGGCTGGATTCAAGGAAAAAAAAAGACCCCCCCCAAAGCTTTATTCCAAAGGCTGTCCCTGCTCCCACCCCTCGCTGGCACAGCTCGGGAAGAGTGGGTGTGGGACACCGCGTTAAGGTTTGGAGTCTGGACCACGGGAATAAGGCTTTTCATAGAACCCTGGAGTGGTTTGGGTCGGAAAGGACTTCAAAGCTCATCCCATTCTACCCTCTGCCATGGGCAAGGACACCTTTCACAAGCCCAAGTTGTTCCAAGTCCTGTCCACCCTGGCCCTGAACACTTCCAGGGGTGGGGAGTCATGAGCAACCCCCTTTCCATTTCCCTTTCCTCCTCAGGGCAGGCGTCCCCTGCAGCCCACAACCACAGGCGCTGTGACAACTCCCTGTTCTCCTGTCCCCCTGTGCCCCCTCGTGGACAAGGCTAGAATGGCAATGCACATTCCCGAAGACTGGCTGCTTCCTTAAATCCGTGGACCAGTTAGTGCTGTCTGTGAACAGCTGAAATGAGCTTTCACTGCCTAAAAACGAGCAGGAGTGACAGATTTGAATCTGGAAAGAGTTGAGTTCCACCTGCCCAGCCCTGCTCACCCAGAGGCTTGGGCTCAGGGCAGCTGCGCAGCCCTTCCCTGGGGCTCTGATCCTGCGCTGGAATGTTGTGGTGGTGTCAAACCCAGCCTCACCACAAGAAGATAAGCCCTGACCATTTGCTCCTGACCCAGGCACACCCACAGCCCTTCCCAGGATGTTGGTCACTCGTCCCACCAACCCAACCCAAAGGGTCTGAAATAAGGTGTACAAAAGAGAGGAACAGTTCTGATGGGTCAAACTATCCCATGCTCCCAGGCATGAACCCCCAAAGTGTCCTTTATGATTTTGTGGTGATTGACTCCAATACATACTGGTTGCCAACTGGTACCTCGTGTTAATGAACACAAAAATACTTTTTTCTGCTAAGATCCTCACTGGGGTAGACAACAAATAGGAATATGACTGATAAAACTGGCAACATTTAAAGCCTGAAGAGAGGGAAATTGTAGATAATAGCTTACATAAATTTAAAAATTCTCTTAGCTAGAAAACCACAATGTGCCTACTACAAATTGTTCTGTTGCACTAGTATGTTTACAAAGGTAGATACATAAAAAGGAAATATACTGTAACCATATATAATAATATATTTCTTGTTAAAAATTAGGTATTGCACTGTTGCATATTACACATTTTATACAGACACGCATAACAACTTATGTATACACACACACATATATATGGAAGAGAAATATACAAGAATTCTTAGCCAAAGTTGGTTAGAAGGGAGTGACGGAAGGTAAATTTCTTCAAGCTGGAATGCATGCTTACAGTCACTCAACGAAGTTGTGCTAAAAAAAATCGAGGTAAAATGATATTAAACTTTTCATTCATTTTCTATTACTCAGTCTCTAAACAAAAACTGATCAACAGTGTCAACACCACAGTAATTTACTCTTACCGTGTTACAAAAAAGCTCTGGTTGCCCAGTTCTGGAGAGGCAGCAGACCTGGACCACCTATGTTATATTGGATTACGCGTAATGACTGAGAGAGTTAGAACCCTTCTTGAGTAGGGAACAGCAGCATTTCTGGATGCATGTACAACAGTGCCAGTAGAGCTTGTCTGTGCCAGATAAGCGGACCACCTGTTTCTAAGTGCTTTTTGTATCAGATGTAAGAACTATAATAACAGATATATCACTTATAAAATACTAAATATTAAAAACTTTTTTCTCTAAAATAATGAAAATTATACGCTTTATTGTCAAAAAGAATTGTGTTCCTCATAGAAAGTAAATACTTTTATTCCACATATGTTGGAGGAAAAAAACCCATAAAAATATGGTCTTCCGTTAGTGAGTATAATTTAAACTAAGAATTAAAAATATAAAACTATGTGAAACAATGGTACTAATGCTATGGGAAAAACCAGAATCATCTTGCAGTCATAAAAATTAGAACAGCCTGTTACACATTACTGTTGCTCGTTTTTTCCACTTGCAGGACAATTGGCTTCATACATTTTCTTCAGGCCTTTCAAATATATACGCAAACTCTCAGGGTCCAGTCGAGAATTTCTGGCAGTCTGAACCAATCTCATTGCTAACTGGTATACAGCTCTCTGTTTCATCATCTCAGGCGTGCTTTTCTGCCTGTCCTGTTCTTAAAAATATACACACATTAAAATACGAAATAAATTATATCCTATTATAAAAATACTAATATTAGCTATTTGCAGCCTGGTTTTGATCTCACGATTCTTGGTTTGCATACAAACATTACATCCAATACTCCTTTACCCTAAGGGCCATTTTGTGTTGTCACCTAACAGTGACCTTCAATATAATCTTTCGTAAGTGGTTCCAGAAATGCAAATTTTCATGTAATCTATTTTCATAAAAACACAGGTAGTGCTTATCCTGTATCCTTTCAGAAACTGAAAATATATCTGAGTTTTAAAAAAACTGTGAAATACAGCATTATAATTTTCTACTACGTACCAAAATTTGTTTTGCAATCTGATTTGAGATTTCCTTTGCATCCAAAATTATGGATGGTGGTAGGGAGGAAACTTCTGCAGCTTTTAGTCCTAAACATGTAAAACACAAATCAGGATTTTTGATGTAATTTTTATCTCTACCTTCCACACTATGTCTTCCAGAATTAACTTAGCCTATTTTTCTAAAGGGTGAATTTTTAATTTTTATTAAAATAATTTTGGTATATTTTCTCTTTGTGTCCTTTTTTTTTTTGGTTAGTAAACAATATGGTTTTGAGAGTTACAAAATAAAATGTCTACTTTGATGTAATGATATCTCTAAAATAGACTTTAACATGAAGTTACTGCTGGTAATATTGTAAATGGGTAGAATGAGACATATTGGGGGTTAAAGGAAAAAAAAAATGGCACCATGGTGTTAACAGCTTTCTCGGTTCAGTTTTTTAATGTGGCAGAAAATATGGAGGTTGTGCTAACTGCGCTCTACATTATATCCAGACATCCAGTGGACATGGAAGTCATTTCTCAACTTCTTTGCTACCAATAGCCAAACTTCCAGACACTCAATGTAAGAAAGAGATGTAAATATTTTTTTCTGCCCTAACATGTTTTTTTAACTTTTTCCTTTGTCTGTGCCCCTGGGAAGTCTGTGGGTGCTTCCCTGGGTGCTTTAATACTGTAGGTTTAAAAATGAAGAAGGGTCATGAAAAGCCCTTGCACTCTTTCTTAGAATGTAACGTTGCTCAAGTAAGGTAAAGCCAAGACACGGACACTGAGTTTCTAAAGGTCTCCTGTTCTCTTAAGAATACTCTCTGAACATACAATTCTTCTGAGTTAGTGGTGGTGTAGCAACTAAAATTGAGCTCGTGCTGCCAAAGTTAAACAAACTTACTCTGAAATTCCAATGAAGAAATGTTTTAAGTCCAGTTAATTGAAGCTTGACTGGAATAATTTCTAATCTTTGGTTAACAATAGCTTGCAAAAGTCATGTGTAGCTAATTTCCCCTTGATGAAATGTTACCTAAATCAAGGACTCAAGATCAGAATCTAGTATTTGGAAACACACGGATTTCTTTAAATCTTTGTCACTCACTCTTTTCTTTATTGACCCTTAATTCATCAATCTGTACAATCTACAGTATAATTTATTCTAAAGTTGAAAGAGAAGTAAGTCCACTTTTCTGAGAACATTGATGCTTTTGTGGACCCTCTCGAAATTGTCTTAGCCTGATATACTGTAAAATTCCTCTCCTTTTTTAAAGAAATTTGATTCCTTTTTGATAATCAAAAAGGGCCAAGCTGCTATTTAACAGTCATATCATTACTTATGGCAGACAAATCTTGAAGTCTCTCCAGAACTTTCACTCGCTTCTGTAAGTGCAGATTAAAAGAACTCAAGTACCCATGCGCTCAGAATGACTCAACTCATTCAAACAGACATGAATCAAGTAGATACCGACATCAGTAAAATGTTTTTTTCACTACAAAACTTCATCTAAGTTCTTCATACTACCCAAAACTACCATCTCATTACATGGTTACTTAAAACACACAAGTATTTGGAACAAATTATAGATCTGCAAACCTCTGTATCTCTCTTTGAGAGAGACACAACTCAGCAGAAACCTGTCATCAGAAAAATACTGTTAGATGCATAATAACTGAAATAATATCTTAGGTAATTTTTACCAACTTTAAGTCACAGTGGAATCCATTACCGTAGTTCTTTTCCTCTGTGTATCCTTTAGAAAGCGTGTAAGTGTAAGCAATTTTTTCCTTATTTCCTGCACTGCTTCTCACATGTTGCACTTCAAAATGGTAGTTTTCCACATTGGGATATAAAGCATCTATGTGACACAGTTCCAGGAAATGTGTAGCAAASAGTGTAAATGCCTAAATAAGGAAACAAGAAAGAAAATTTATTTGGAAATGATCCTGAAATAAATTACAATAAATAAGAAAAATTAAATCATCTCACAGATGTCCAGGTTCTCCTGCAAAACACTAAAAAGCTGTCTTTAAATTACTAAAGCGAATTTAAATCCTTACGTGAGGAGTTCTACCATTGGCAAGTATATCTTTTCCAACTGGGGATTCTCCTGCTCATTTCTCAGTAGAAGGAAAACAGTATCAGAAACAAAAGGAAATACATGGGGCTTACAAAGTCTGACTAGTGCTGATTTGAATGACTGTCAAATGGTTGCTTAATTCTCTCAAGGTATGCTTTATTGAAAGTACAAGCAACAGAAAGTATCTGAGCTTTTCAAACCAAAAAACCCACAAAAGACCCTGAATAAATTCTGAGGAGAAAGAAACACCTGCACACACATTTCAAAAGGCTAACAGCATCCTGACATTGATCACATAACTAGCAACAGACGTGAAACTCAATCCCTCCATCTTCCACTTTTCTAAACAAGTTTCTAACCTCTGTGGCCAATTTGTAAGTTGTGTGAAACTCCTGCTGTACTTTGAAAGGTAACCACCAGGTAAAGAGGTTCACCTTTAACATTCAAGCATAAAGCTGTACTAAGCGAAACGAAAGAGACTGGGTTATTCTCTTTCTAGACAGAATTACAAGCCTGCAAGCAAGCTGGAAAGATATGGTTACCAGTGTACTGGTTTTAGATGGACTAGAGTTAGTTTTCTTCATAGTAGCTTGTGTTGCGCTGGTTTTGATTTGACACAAAGACAGTGCTGATAACTCACTCATGTTTTAGCAACTGCTGAGCAGCATTTGCACAGCACTAAGGGCTGTTCTGCTCCTCACCCTGCCCCACCAGTGAGCAGGCTGGGGGTGTTCACAGAGCTGGGAGGGGACACAGCCAGGATGGCTGACCCAAACTGACCCCAGGGATATCTCACACCATACAACACCGCAATAAAACTGTGAGGAAGGAGGAGAAAGGAGGGACRTTCCGCGTTACAGTAACAGTGACATGTAATGAAACTCTGCTTTGCTGGAATTGACTGAACACCTACCTGCCAATAAGAAGCAGTGAATCAATTCCTCATCTCACTTCTGCATGTGGCTTTCCTTTACCTACTAAACTGTTTATCTCAGCCTACAAGTTCTTGTACTTCTACCCTTCTGATCTCTCCCCCATCTGACCACGTGGGAGCGAGCAAGCAGCTGGGTGGTGGTTAGCCGCCGACTGGGGCTAAAGCACAACCACCAGTGAACCAAAGTGCAGCTTATGTCAGCATGTTTCCTCTATCACCGGAATTCTTACTATTCACTGGTTATGAAAAATATCGTATTTAGGCAAGAAATCTCTACAAAGGTGATATTAAATTATCAGAAAATACTATATTTACTTTCAAGATGACAAAGTAATTCTAAGGCTTTAATTTCTTTCAAAATAGAATTACCTTTAAATTCAATAGATTTTCACAGGCAGCGTAACAAATGCCAATACCTTCTTCAGCACTGGTACCTCTGCCAAGTTCATCAATTATGATGAGTGATTTATCATTAGCATTTTGTATGATGTATGTTATCTAGAAAAACATTCAATGTGTTATCATTCTTATAAATGCATTTTTTAAAATAGGAATTTTTTATGTTATTCAAATGGACCATAATGCAGAAATTTTAAAAAAAATCTCGAGATACACCAATTTTACCTTTTCAAACAGCTGTCAATTCTAATCAAGCAAAGACTCACACTACAGCACTTTCTCTTTTCCACTGAACATACCACTTTCCCTCAAAATCATATCAGTTTGTGCGAGGAAACTGAGAGGGTTTAGGTCCCTACAAATAATCATTTCAAGTCTAAGCAACACCAAAAATGCTGAAAGTACTATCGAACAAAGCACTGATTTTTACTCACATTGGAATATCTTTTTATTTAAGAGGTGCCTGGTTTTCTATGGTTTATCATCAAAGAGATGAAGGCTGAATTCTGGAATCCTTTTCGAAGTACACTCTTTCAGTGGAAATATACAATTACTATTAGCTTAACATTAAAAATGGGCCTTGGACCCTGGATAGCTATGTTCCATACCTCTTTCATTTCCTTCATGAATGTTGACGCATTTGTTTCTATATCGTCATCCATACCTATTCTGGTAAAAATCTGCTCTGCGATTCGAAAGGAACAATATTCTGCTGGGACATAAGAACCTACAAAGCAAGTAAAATACAAGTTTCTCTTATTGTGACATTTGCCTGAATGTATCAGTGGGGAAAAAAAATCAGTTTTACACTTGGTTTTTGTGTAGAGAATGCATCTTACTTGACAAAATTTCATAAGATTATGTTCTACCATTACTTTGTAAGAAAAAAATTATTATATAGATACGATAATTGAAGATGCTTATCAGTAAAACTTTTGAGAAATCATATGCCTGAAGCTGTTTGTCAGTCTAATGGGAAAAGAAACAAAGAAAAGAATAAACCCTAGGATTATTGTACATTTCTATGGCCACTGATTTACTAATTCCAATCAATCTTAGCTTCCCAAAATCAAGATTATATTGCCTTTAGCAGACTTTGAGGCCTATTAGTTTTACCAAACAGGAAAGAACAAGAACTACTTCCCAAAAACTTTACAGTCTGCTTTATTCATATTAAGCTCATGTTTTTGAGAGCAATTCCTCAAGAACTTGCAGTCATTGGGGACTCAACCCACAAACACACAATGGATAAATTTTATTCTCCACTGCTACATAGCTTCATTCTATAGAGTTAGGGTCACTCTATTAAGGTCTTTGACTTGTGCTACCAGACTTACCTTTAAGAAAAAAGTCATGAGGAATTCCTGAATATAGGAATGAGTCTCAGTTAGACTTTACAAATACTTGGTTTACTTTTACAGTTTTAGTAACAGAACCTTGAACTATTTGTTACTACTTTTATTTGAAGTAGTTCATTATTTATCTATTGATTGTACTTGTCTGGAAACATGCTTCTCTACATAACTGAGGTATACTCAAGGTCATCTGTTTCTTTTAGATGACTAACACACACGTCTGACCAGCGTACTTCAAGGACACTCGCTATCAATCTAGCATAAGGTGCTAGATTGGGTTATGGTGCTCCAAAGAGCTAGGGCATACAACTGTGCTTCTCTAAAGATACACTTGGGAGGCTTCCGGATACACACATTGGGCCCCGTTAGTTTCCAAAAGCCGATGCAAAACCTTGCAGTTGCCTCTGTCAGCAATACAAAAGCTGGCAGAAGCAAATGGACTACAAATTACTGGTTAATGTTTTATTTAGACATAATGTTATTCTGAAAGCCAAATCATTCAACTTTATAAATATTTTTAACTAGAAAAAAAAATGTGCTGCAGAAGATTACTAATATTGTACACTCTTACTCACCAATCTGTGCCATAATTTGACAGAGAGCAATCTGTTTTAGGTATGTTGATTTTCCACTCATATTTGGTCCTGTGATAATGACAAAATTGTTGCCCTCGGTCAGGTACGTGTTGTTAGACACAGGTTTTTCCATAGCTATCTTTTCAAGAATGGGATGCCATCCCTGCTTGATTGCTAAAGTATCGGTAAATTCTGGACGAACTAAATGAGAAAAAAGATGTAAAACACTGAGGAGTTAGTATGGAAACCTTTACATTATTAAACTAGTATGTTTTGAAATGAACTTAATTCTTGCAGAGCAGAAGTGAAACTCTGTGGTTCCAATGTCCCAGTTTTTACTTTCCTGTAGTGAGCAAGACCAACATGAAGCTCTTGGGAAGAACTACCGGCCACTTTCAGGTTTAGGTTCTGATTGCCATGTAAGCCTTCATGATTTATGACTACAAAAAGAAACCCGTAACTAAAACTTTACTTCTAAATTAACATTCTGTGTTTGCGTTCTCTAGTAAGTAGGGTTGGACTCCAGTAATAAAAATAGAGAGAGCTAAAGTATTTTAAATAATTTTTTTTTACACTGCTACAAGCATATAAAGTACAAGGGTCATGGATGCCTGTTATTTCTATATATGTACCTATTTCTATATATGTACCTTGCATGGCAAACAAGAAGTAGCATTCCTTCTATTTTTGCTATATGTTACCATATTCGGAAATATACCACACCTACAAAGATCCATTTGATGCTGGAACTATCTGTATGGATGTCAGAATACAGTTCTTTTCCGAACTGATTACACATGGCTTCTCTTTACCTCAAAGGCAGTACCCCARGCTAACAAAGAAGTGATGTTGAGGTTGATGGTTTAAATGAAGCAATCTTCAAGAAAGATGTGCCAAAACAGTTTTTCAAGTTTAAACACTGGAGAGCTCTAATTAGCTGGTGTAAGTCTTAGTCACATATTCAAAAGTCCTGGCAGTCAGGTGAAGCCTCAGGTGACTGGAAAAATGGAAACATTGTACTCATCTTTAAAACAGGTTGGAGGACGCTAGTAACTACCAACCCGTCAGCCTCCCCTCTGTGCCTGAGATCATGGAACGGATCCTCCTAAAAGCTATGCTAAGGCACATGGAGAACAGGGCTGTGGGCTGAGAGAACTAGCATGGTTTCACCAAGAGCAAGTCCGGCCTGACCAACCCAGTGGCCTTCTATGATGGCATGACTCAATCAGTGGACAAGGGAAGGGCTACAGATGACAACTATCTGAACTTCTGCAAGTCCTTTAACACCCTTGATGGGTGGGCTGTTCAGTGGGTAAGGATTTGGTTGGATGGTTGCATCCAGACAGTCGTAGTCAGTGGCTCAGAGTCCTGATGGACTGATGTTGCAAGCGGTGTCTCTCAGGGTTCAGTACTGGGGTCAGTGTTATTCAAAGTCTTCATCCATGACACAGATTGTGGGATCAAGTGCACCCTCAGCACATTTGCATATGACGCCAATCTGAGTGGTGTAGTTACCACTCCTGAAGGACAGGGCCATCCAGAGGAACCCAGGAAGCTCAAGAAGCGGGCCCGGGAGAACCTCATGGGGTTTAACAAGGAAAGAGCAAGGTGCTGCATCTGTGTTGGGGCAACCCTCGGTACCAGTACAGGCTTAGGGGTGAATGGATTGAGAGCAGTCCTGACAAGAAGGAGTTGGAGGTGCTGGTTGATAAGAGGTTGGACATGAACTGGCAATGTGCATTTGCAGCCCAGGAAGACAGTCGTATCCTGGGCTGCATCAAAAGTAGTATGGGCAGCAGATGACACTGATAAAGCTGTTGCCCCTCTGCCCCACTCAGGCGAGATTCCATCTGCAGTGCTGCCTCCAGCTCTGGGGTCCCCAGCACAGGAAGGACATCGACCTGTTGGAAAGAGTCCAGAGGCCACCAAGATGATTAGAGGGATGGAGCACCTGTACTATGAGGAAAGGTTAAGAGAGTTGGGATTGTTCAGCCTCGAGAAGGCAAGGTTCTGGGAAAACTTTACTGTGGCCTTTTCAGTACCTGAAGGGGGCCTGCAAGACAGCTGGACAGGGACTTTTGACAAGGGCATGTAGAGACAGGACAAGGGGGAATGACTTCAAAGTGAAAGACAGGTTTAGACTGGATATTAGGATGCAATTCTTCCCTGTTAGGCTGGCCCAGGTTGCCCAGAGAAGCTGCAGATGCCCCATCCCAGGAAGCCTTCAAGGCCAGTCTGTATGGGACCTTGAGAAACCTGATCTAATGGGTGGCATTACTGCCCATAGCAGGGGATTGGAATGAGCTGATCTTTAAGGTCCATTCCAACCCAAATCATTCTATGATTCTATGATTTAATCATTTAGATGAGAGAGTCAAGTGGCAAAGAGGACTGAAAAGTACAAGTGACAGTCCATTTCTTTTGGCTGATATGCATTCATATGCCTGGCTATGCAAACTGCAGGTGTAGATTTATGGGAGAAGCTGAGGCTTTGGTATTATTACTACTGTTGAAGTAAACTTGTGCCTTGATTCACTTGTTGAGAAAAGGTTGTGATGCTTCAAGCATATCAGTTACTGTTCAATTACAGATCAGGTCACATGCCGTGACTGAATTATCAGCACATGAAGATTCACAATCCATACTGTGAAGTATACGGATCCTGCCTACAGACTGGAAATTGCATAGCAGCATTAGTAATGATAAGCTAATATGTCTCCTGAGATCGCTTCCAGACCTGATTCAGTATTTGCAACATCTTGTACTGTAGATATGTATCTCAAGCCAGCATTAATGGAAGATAATGCGCTCACTTATATATTGCAGAACTGGGCTAGGGAAGCAGGATGAACAATATGCAGGTGAGCATTTAATCGTGGACTCTGACTTCAAAGACTCTACTTCCAAAAATATCTAAAAGCATTACAGAAATTGAAGCAGAGAAACGAAGTTAAACATATATTCTGTTGTATGGTATATACTTGACGTTGATCTGCTCGTATTATCTTGTTGGCTTTAGAACAGAAAGAAGTGTAAACTCAGAATGCCCACACACTTCATTCTTTTGAACAGAACATGCATAAGCTGGCTATCTTGAGAAGACTGACTGGGAGGGCTTACGGCAGCTAACTGGCAGAATTTAATTTCAGTGAATGGAAGCAGAAAGAACATCAACACAAAATTGGCAAAGACAGACCAGAGACACTCACCTAAAGATTACTGAGACCCAGAAAAAGAAATGGAACCAGACAAAACAGCCTGGTTATTCTTCAAAAAAAGGGTCTTTATCTGGCCCATAACAGAATCAAAGAAGAAACTTACCATAATCAGAAAGAGTGCAGGCGTGGGCAAACGAAAGCAGCATATCCAGCATAGACACAATGTCAGACAGCTTATATAAGCAATTGATGTGTTCATAGATCTCATTCAGTAGTTTACACACTATTCTGAAATAAGACATTGATTTAGCTGTTGCATGGCACATTCTGTCACTTTGTACAACTTATAGAAATAAAGGATCTATAATGTTCATACTGCATACATTAGGATAAAAGGTCACTCATAAAAAGCAATCATGTCTGCCAGATGTGAGCAAATGTATGAATTTCTTTGAAGTAAATTAAGATCTTGTACCATCATTTCAGCTCACAGTCTTCTAATCAGACACAAGACACATAACTCGAATACCAACAGCTCATATGAAAGCTTCACAAAGAGAACATACTAAAAATATAACTATGTTTTATTAACATGTGAAATGCGACCCTAATTCCCTTAGACTTTCATGTTAAAAAAAACCCCTACATGGTTGCTAGAAAGAATTTCCATTCAATTCACAGGGATCATGACACTTAGTAAGTTCTGAATCAGAGAGCAACATGACAAGCAGCAAAGATACAGAAATAGACAGTTCTACTCTAAATACAAGAAACTGATTAAAAGTAACAATTCTGCATTACTAATGCAAAACTGATGCATTGTGCCATTTTGTGTAGATAATTCACCCATAAAAATCTAATATGATAACCACTCATTAATAAATGCCAATATATTTGCAATCATGTTTAATACAATACACACTTTATGGGTTTTTTTTCGTCCAGGAGGTACACTTGAGCAATGTTGCTTTAGACTATTTCTGTAAGAAGCCATAATTTAACAGAAAGATACCTTAAAAAACACCTGTCATTAGCTATTAAATGAAGAAAATAAATGTAGTTAGCAAATATTAAACAGTTTTAACAGGTCTTACAAGTAGGTCATGTGATATATTTCTCTCAGTGCCTCCTGACATCTTTCATTCATTTTTATTAAATCTGCTGAAGTGAAGCTGTATGTGTTTTTCATTTTTGTGACCTATGGGGAATTGAAACCAACAATAAGAACTTGCCTTATTATCAGAAGGAAAACCAGTTTCTAAAAACCAAACTGGGAACAATATGGGGTGAAAAAAGGAGAAAAAACAATGCCTGATGTAATTTTTACTACATAARTTTTTATGAAAAATCCATTTAAGACAGAAATTATTAGCAAGATATACAACTTTATTATACTTACATAAAMTGAAACTGCATGCACTTGCACATTTTTTACTATATAACTGAAAACAGGGCAATTGTAAAAACACACCAATTAAACCTTCATTTACTTCTAGCTACCTTCACTGAAATTATTTTAATTTTTGTTTACTGTATGTGTAGTTATTAATGTATTATATATTTTAAATAAAGTATACAAATATATTATGAAAAAAACTTATCTTGTAAAGATACCTTTGTAAATTCTGAAGGAAGCTGGCCATTAGGTAAAGTTGAACAATCAGCCTTCATCTGGATAAAAAATCCACGAGCAGAGCTGAAACTTGTTTTCATTGGTAGGCCGTACTTTTCTCCAAGTTGTGTTATCATACCTACATTCCACATATAAAGATTTAACCCAAATTATATACATTAATGTACACACACACACACACACACACTGGTGCTGGTACAAAGATGAATACTGTTAATGGAAGGTTTCAGAAATAAAAAACCAGTAGCATCTGTATTTTTCACTGTGTATGAATGTAAGATTAGAAAGATTAGAAGAAAACAGGAAGTTCATAACATATGACAGGTGCTGAAGTTTCTGATGCTCTTTTAGGTTTCCAATTATAGCCTAAACTAAGATGGTCCTTTAGCTAGAAATCAACAATTTATACTAAAAAAAGAAGGAAATCAGTTCCAGAATAATTTTTTCTTCTATTTTGACTTAATGATAAACAGGAAGGTTACTAAAAGACAGTAACACACATCATGCTAAAACTCCTTTTGTTTATATTTTCCAACTCTTAATACTAAAAGGTAGCCCACAAATAGACCAAGACAACTTCAAATATAAAGAACAAAGAACTCAGATATTTTAAATGAAGAAGCWAAAACAAAGATWTACATGKTTTATGCAGAATATTTTAGGTGGAATAATTCCGTTCCATTACTTCAACTTTTTTGTACTCAAGAGCATAAGGGGTAACAGAGCTTTGAATACAGGAATCACAATACAATTGTTCAATTTCATTAAAATAAAACTGAGTTTTTATCTAGAAAAGGAGAATCTTAGTAAGTATCTCAAAAGAACTTCAGTTGCTTATCAATGACAATCAATTCATACCAATACTAAATACTTTTTACATATGACAAGGTTGTAACACACATAATTACATGGCTTCTATTTGCCAGGTGCAATGTACTTTGAACTCCAAATAAATACAAATTTCAGTCTAGCAATACCTGCTATGTCATCAACAATTTCTGTGTATGTTTTACGAGCTATGTCAAGGAATTCACTGATGTTAGGCTTCACAGCATAGCACTTCTGGGTCCTCATACTCAGACACCCTTTTGTGTATCTTGTATCATCATTAATTACAGTTGTAATCTTTTCAAGTATAATTCCAAATCTGCAATATCAGTTGTATCACTAATTAGATACATAATACTTTACAATTTTTACTTGCAATATCACCCCCAAATTACAAACAATAGTATTAGAAATAAGTGAAGAAAATTATCTACTGTTAAAACACTAGATTTCACTTCTATTTTCACCTCAGAATGAAGTGTGACTATACCAAAGTCTGACTAAAAATACTATTCATATCTTTGGCAGAAAAAATCTTTGGGAGATATTAATTAGTTCTCAAATATACCATTTTTCCAAATGCACAACACTTGATTTTTTCTTTACTATGGAGACTCTAGGAAACCACTACTCTTGTCTTTTCAGAATTATTTCTAATGGAGTTCAGTTCAGCAGCAGCTGCAGTATCACAGCTAGCTCTTTTGCTTTTATCCCTGTATTTGCTAGTTGAAAATTAGAATTTTTGACAATTAAAATCAGCTGTTAGGCAAAGGAATTGAGCTATACCTGTTACTATAAACAAGCAATGATGCAACATCTTTAATCTTACAGGCACTTTTGAGATGAGTTTCTAACATACTAGCTAAAGTATCATGATCAATACCTTGTATCTTCAAGAGAATTGTAGTAAGCCTTTAGCAATTGTGTGTTACAGCTTCTTAAAGCAGCCTGTTAAAGATTAAAACATGGACATAACAGTTACTTCTTTTTGTAGCCTTTTTAAAGGACTTAAAGTTCTCAGATTCATCGACGCTGATCAGCAGTTGCATAAAGAGTTTGCGGAATCTGAGCAGGAGTTTCAGTTAAATGTTTTTTATAAAATCAATTATTCAGGTAATGGTAGGCATCCTGCTCTTCAGAGCATTAGACTCAAATCTGTATTTTCAATTGGTGTAAGAATCAACGGACTATGTTGGCAGTATTGTGTTCTGCAAAATATATATTATTTTAACTTTATTGATCCTTTCCAACTTGAGATATTCTATCCTACATTCTACGAAATTTAACAAACTGCACTTTATAAAAATAAGGAGAAAATGGTCTGTACTTTATTAAAAACAAAAAGAACAAAGACAGCTTACTTTCAGAGGCTCCACAAGTTCTAAAGTATGCTTCAGGTAGATTAAATTAGTTATTTTTGATTCAGCAGTTTTAACCTGTTGAAAAATTTTCCAAATATTGGACGCATTTGTATGTTTGACAGTTTCAAAAAGTACTTAAGAATCAGCAGAACTCATATTTTTAATTCTAACACACTTATACATTTAATGAAAATTCCTGAAATGCTTCATAAGCTTTGACAACTTTGTGTTTGCACAAAAAAAAATTTACCTATATTTTACATTGCCTACTGTGATAGTTTGTCCATCAGTAGTTAAGATTTTCCTGTTTCAACTGATAATGACTGACCCTGCTCGCCTAAGCTATGAAAACTTCTGTCTTCTACGTATACTTAACTCTATACAAGCTCTACACAGCTTCTAGACTTTTTGAAAGCAAATACATTATGCGTTATAATGAAGCACACAGACTTTTCCATTAATGCTGTTAAACACAACATAACCCAGTTTGGCTGATTTCTCTTTGGTTAATATATGTCCATCCTTCAACACCTGCCCATGTAATAATAAAAAAAAAATCCAGGAACTATCTCAAAATTTTGCTTACAATAATGACTCTTCTTCAAAACCTTTCATTCACATAAACCCTCTACCTTGTTTTGTATGCCCCATTAGCATTTAAGATGAAGAACTCTGCTGCTGACATTAGGGCATAGCATATGCAGTACATATGCACTGTGCAAGAGAATTTTAAGGAAATAACACAGATAAGCTTAGATAAGCACATGAACATATGAGTATGACCTCATGTGAAATCTCTTCTCATTCATATACAGTATCCTTTTACTCTTGTGATTGAGGGCATCTCTTTTCTTATCTTACAGTAATATAAAGTTGGTTTTTGTAAAAGATAGAACTAAACAGTGCTAAATGCATGAATGTAAGAATGATAATCTCCAAATAAGTATGGGGTCTAAGTCCCATGAAGGAATCAGAGATCAAAAAGACAGATGTGGTCATACATGAAAGGTTGGTAGTGGAATGTATCTTAGTTCTTACAGGAATTTTAACTGAACTGGTGTTAAAAGTGAGTCTTTGCATATGATGCACGTAAGACTAAAGGGAGTAAATGATTTCACCATTGACATCATTTTTCAAGTACCACATCTCAGTAAGATGGTCAGTTGACATTTCTCCTTAGGATGCGAGAACGCTCATGAACATGCCACTCAAACTTTTAGTAACTGAAACTGTAGGCTTTTCAGATATGCACCCCGTCTTGTTGACTGGTGGAAGGTTTACAATGAAAATTTTTATGGAGAGTAGGAATGAAACATACTTAATTGCTCAGCATTTGATAAAAGCAACTGAGTTAGCACTGGAATGGTCATGTCTGTTGCATGAATAGTAAGCTCTGCTACACTGGAACCAGTCAGCAGTGAAACACTGCTGTAAAAGAGTTARGTGTACATGTTCCTATGCACACATAAAAGCATCCAGTCTGACAGTTTTAGTCATACAGATGAACTCATGAATTCATGTTGCAGATCACTACAAGGAAAGCTGGGAGCAATAAACATTCTGGGGTTTGGATACATCATTAAAGAGATTTATCTGCATTTATTACTGTCCTGTTTGAGTCTGTACCTGGTTTCTTTCATCAGCATTAGACAAATCCTTTATCTAAGCAGGTAAGTCAGCATGTGAGAAGACACTGAGAGGTGAAAGGGTTGTGAGTATCCAAGATGCTGGCACACAAGCAAAGACGTAAGGAATCATCAGCCTCAAAAGCACCGGCAGAAATATCCTACCAGTACAGTAGGCAAATGTAACTTATAACGCAATGGTTACAATATGCTTAGTGGAGAGGTTCAGTTATCTCAAGCTCAGTGTGGTTAACTGTTGTGTCTGGTCTCTCAACCAAGATTCACTGGTGAACTACATGTATTTATTCCATTTTGATATCTGTATTACATGTGTTAACATACAGACTGATATATGAAGCAAGGTCTGATGAAAAGAATAATTTTGCTCTGAGACATAACAGTCACTAGGACTGTAAGTCACCACATGTCTTTTCCATTTATGCTGATGTGAAGAAAATTCCTCTCTTTCATCTAAATACTGTTGAATAGAATGTACACTTATGAAGAATAAAGGAGGGGAGTGATGAAAAAGTAAACATTTTTGGAAGTACATTTGCTTAAATTAAGATTAATTATAGATATCCCATTTATATATTGCATGTTATAGCCAGATAATTGATTGTCTAAGGTGTATTTTGACACATACTGTATCCTGCTTTGGAATTTGTACCAAAACTGAAAGTAGTTGTTCCGTATCCAGGAATTTTGAGATAACTGTAAAACAAAAGTGTACACATCAGAAATTAAACTGAAATTGTAATAGAATCTATTTTTTTAACACATACAATTACTTAGTTATACTAATGCTAATCTTTTTCTTACATTCTATAGTTACAAAATATTTACAGGGTAAAATCTACATTAAAAATAGCTGCTATCTAAATTATTTTGTCATAACTATACTTACTATACCTAAGCATGCAGCGATTATTGTATAGGTAGACATCTGTCAATTCAGAAATTCTTTTTTTCTGTCATTGAATCATATTTCTGAATCATATTTCTCTTGTGACACAGATTAAGATTACATGATCCAGCTTCAGGTGGACTAATTCTAGTATTGTATTTTACCTTTCTCTGGACCAGTATGTTTTATGAAGCAACAGGAAAAAAATATTTATACACAAGTATTACTTCAGCAATGTCTTTGTTTTTTCATGTATACATTATGTATACTTGTATACATCAAACATAATGTATACCTAGCCATAGAGGTAAAGAGACAAACTCCAATTCTCTAAAAAAGCTATTGGCTCATGGACTTACATACACTTTATCAGAGAAATTCACTTTTCTAAGCAAAATATTTGAGAAAAAAATCACTATGGTAATATGTATTATTTTAAAAAATTAAATGTCCACTATGTCACCCAACAAACAATAAAAAAAAACTTTTCAAACATGCTTCCTACCTTCCTACATTAGAAAAAAAATATTTAAAAAGAAATATAATATTTGGTATTAAAAAATAAACTACTACCTGCTTGAAGACCAAAAAAGAGTTCCTCGTCCTGGAGAAATTCCTGAACACAGTCCAGTCTCATGTTAATTGTTTCAGCATCAACTAGAGGTTCCAGGATACTGGACCTAAGTCTTCGACTTCCACCTGGAGTTTTAGTGTAATTTAGGACACCAAGAAGTGTGTGACCATTCCTTTGAAAATAAAGTAGATGTGAAGAAACACATGCACCAAAAAAAGAGATGGCAAATGTCAAGAGACACTTGCAGGTAAGAGTATCCTACAAATCTGAGGCATGCTTCGGGATGCTCAGCATCTCCCTGTTTCCCACATGTATTATATGAACTACAGCAGTTTAGGAAATCAGGTCATTCAATGTAATTAAATACAATATTAGCTCTCAATTACATAGTCTTCCAAAGTACAGAAATACTTTTGTACTTAGTATTCTCAATTTTTGTAGTAGTATTGCATTGCTACTGCAGTGGTACAGTTCACATTTTCCCTCTCAATTAAACTAATTAAAAATGAACAAACCAACCCTACAAAAGGAGGCAAATTATAACCAGAGATCAAATACTAATTAGAACAATTTAATTGAAATACATTTCTGAAAATAATTTAAAATACTTGGAAGTCCAAAGAAGAAATAATCTTTTTTTTTTTTAAATAACTGATTTCAGTCAATACAGGAGCTAAATAAAATGCTTATAATTTATAAATACGATTTTCATCTTTATGGCTTTTACATGTTACACATCTGAGGGTTTCACACTTAAGGGTGATTGTGTCTGGCTAGAATAAGCCATCTATAATATTTACACCTAGTACACGGCTAAACAGTTTTAGAAACCTGAAACCTTCTATGCTATTGGCTGGAAGAAAGCTCATGAAATTATAGGGGCCATATTAACATACTGATTTAAACCAGAACTTGAATAGGAAGAAACCTGAGACAAGTATACAAAACAAACATCATCAAGAAACACAGCTAGATAAATAGATAAATAGATAGATAGATAGAGCAGAAACTCCTGAAATACCATGGTATAAAAGAACACAGCAATAGTCAAGAGAATTTTAAAAAAAGGCAAATTGAAATTCAAAACCAGTTTTATTAAGGGTGTATTTACTGTAAGATGCAACTCATAACAACACTTACAGGGAACTCTACCTTTAGGGAGTATCCACAGTGCCTATCTTTAAGCAACTGAGGACTTACTTCCCCGCACAGTAAAATGAAGAGAGACAAGCCCCTCCAAAATTAAGACTGGCACAAAAAATTTGATTTAGGTGTTTCTGGTGTGTGCCTGTACTATTCACTTCTACCTGTTGATATCCAACACAAAGATATCTAACCAGGCTTCGGGGATAAAATCTGTGTAATGAAAATAGCTATGTTTGGTTGATTCAAATTTGCCAATGGATTGCCAAAAATACTAATATCAATAATACTAAAAAAAAAAACCCAGAGAAACTTAAAGCAGTTTACTATTGCTCAGTTCCTCCTGTGACCACCTTCTTCTCAAAACCATCTGTGAAACTGGAAACAGAAAAATATTTTTTCAGAAAAATATTGCTCCAAAGATACCTTCCAATCCAAGACATTCTATGGTTCTACTACATCTCCCCAAGGGGAAGAACAGTACTCTTACAGATAGTGCTTGGAGAGCAAGGAATCTCCAGGCTCCCCTTTTTATATTGGGGTGGCTAAGTGGACATCTAAACACAGGTGGATCTCAGAATGTGAAAGACAGCAAAACACAAGTTCCAAGTTTCTCTTGCTAAGCGGAAGTGTAACAGTCTGGAGAAGGTAAGCCTTGAAGTTTCTTCTGCCTAAAAGGCAGTTAACTCCTGATGAAGGAAGTGCTCCAAGCGTTAATCTCAATGTGGAAAACTACCCTGCAATCAAGTACCACATTGCACATTACCACCATTATAGAAATTACTTTCTTTGCCACTGTTTGAGCTAAAAGAAAAAACAACCTTTCAAGGCTGAAGCACATTTCTTGCATAAAATGAGTAAAATGTAGGTGTTTTAATCCAACATAAGAAACTTCTTGCAGAAATACTGCCTCTTCTATGTCACAATCTGTGAAATTTTGCATAAACAAAATTTTTAATTCTGAATAAAACATACACATCAGTGTAAAGACGACTATGCATCATCTTTTCCACAACTCACTTTAGGATTTACTCTGCTAGAAATTTTGTGCTGAATTGTAACATATTTCTCTGTCCAAATTTTTTTTTTTTGAAGATCTGAATAGTATGCAAGTTCTCTCATAAATAAATAAACATAATGGTCAGCTCTTTGACACAGATGTCAAGGAAATTTAGCGAAATACAATTTTATAAAAACATAACTTGGAAAAACTATTCTTACCGAGAATCTCTGTTATTAATTACTAGTTCAAGATTCTGTGCTGATGATGAATCTATCATAGCTGTTTTCTCACTCCCCTGGAAATGCACCTTGAGTGATTTAGGCGCGTAAACAGCGTTTTGACTAAATTCAACATATTTTAGCAAAGCTGCAGCAGCTGCAAGACAGTAGTACCTTGGAAAGAAACAATCTTTAATGAATGTTGAATACTGCTATTGAAACACCACAAAAGCAGTGCACTACAGAAATAACATTCACGCTACTGCGGCTTGGCAACTACTGCGATTGATAGCACTGAAAAAGCAGTATATTTCAAACGTGCACTAGCCCATGTCAAGTGAATATATATTCATGCAAATCAAATATTCATAAATGTCTGAGTCTCTGTACACTTGACACCCTACACTGTATAGCTGGTATTGTGAACATACATATTTCAATACACGTGACTTGAAGATGCTGGTCACCAAGTATCAATGCTTAGAATTGTTGATACAAGGAAAATGTTTGCTGAGGCCAGAAAGCAAAGGCAATCACAGCTCTTAAAAGGTATCTTTAAGGAAAGAATGAAAAGGACAATCGGGAAACTGAAAAAAAACCCCAACTATGTAACAGACCTTCTATTTAAGTTTCTAGATGTATCAAAAACAATGGAGGGGAACTAAAATGACAGCTCTGTTCTGATTTTCTAAGTTTTGCAACAAGACACAGACATGTAATGAGTACATAAAAGACTTTTTGTTAAAAACTTATCTGGACACTGTATGCTTTTCCTTATTTAAACATACTTCGATTGAACCTCCATGAAAATGGTGCTAAATTCAGATGCACACAATTGTTCTATGCATTCCAAACCCTTTGTTTCATTGAAGTATTTTCTCTGGACAGTTGTAAAAGTCACATTCTGTGAAGATGGGGATGAAAGCAAATAGTTTTAAAAGTTACATCAGAGAGACTTCTGTATTTTTCTAGTGATACTTGTTTCCAAGGAATCTATCAACTTATTCTGCAATCTGTCTTCACAGAAATATTTATTCTAGCTTACTAGCACAGTCAGGTCATTGTAACTGAAGGTGTGTGATGCACAAGTGATTTATGCAAGAAAAAGAGGAGAGAGGTTAGGAAGTAGAACAGCACTCATAAAGAGGCCATCAGCTCTGCAGGCATGAAGCAGTTCAGGTAATAATTAATATTGTTTTTTAAAGGTTCCGAGGCTTTAATATTCATAAATGACATATATTAGTTCATCTCATCCTCTTTTCTCTGCCAGTGCTCCTTCTCCTATTCTGTGATACATTAGGTATCAGGTACCATTGATTTATCAGGTTGAGAGAACAAGGGAGAAGCAAAAGAGAATTCTTGATTTTTTAATTTCTGTACCTTTCCTAGGTTCGGTGCTACTCAAATCACCCAATGCCACAAATTCAAAACTTTCTGCTTTAATCAGCAATATACTTACCTCTGTAATTGTTAGGATCAGAAGTAGCAGCATGAGAGCTGCATTTAGATCATTCATTACCATGGTAAAATTAGACCCAAAAATCATAGAAAACAAAAATCGGTCTGCATTTAAGGTTTTAAAAGGTGTGTAAAACTCTCAAATCAACCATCATATAAAGTTGATAAAAGTGATCAACAAGAACTCTAAAACATGGAATGAAATTTAGGATCTTACCTTGAAATGCTCCATTATCAGGCTGAACAATTTTGTTGTGTTCCCTGCATCACAAGCAGTGTTTGACATTATTATTTCTAGCGGTGTCAAAATCTTGAGTTTAGTAATAACCTGAACAAAAAATTCAAAATAATTCAATTTAAAAAATCATATATAATCTAAAATATTTTAGACAATAATGAACCAGCAATAACAAAATACAGAACCCTTTTATTTTAAAATCAGGTCAGGTTCCAAGTTTTCTGCTAACTTCTACACCAGTGAGTCAAATTCATATGTATCTAAATATACACAAAATTTAAAAAAAAAAAAAAGAACAAGCCAAAAGTTAGAGCTTATCCCCCGTTATTTGAACACAGAATCAGGCTTGCCACTGAACCAAGAGATAAATATCCAAAATTATATTCCATGGCTATGATGGGAGAAGGACTTATTTCAACAGATGGCAGCTTTCTGGGCTTGCAGTTGAAAGGTCAATGCTGCTCTGGAAGATGAAGAAATGCAACAGGCCTGAATACTACTAATCTTTTGACTGAGGCTAGTTTTTGATTGTTTTAACTTCCTCTTGTAACATTTATCTCAGTATTAACATGACTAAAAACGTGCATATTTTACCAGCTTTATGTTATACACACCCCCTGTAGGGATTTAAAGCAGACTATATGCTCTTCTACTTGTTGACTGTGTAAGGACAAACATCATTATGCATTTATGTCCATTTACACCAGCATCCATAAATTCTCAAGGCAGAACCATGAAAAAACAGACTGTATTTTAACTGTTTAGAAGTTAAGATGTGCAAGAATGGACAGATGATGTCGCAATTAAAAGGTGAACAAATGCAAAAAATACACAAACCATCTAAGGGCATTTGGGGTGGCAGGGCTGTCACTGCCCTTCATATCTGCTAATCACTACGAAGTTTTTTTCCAGAGGCATCACGGTTCAGTAAATCTTGAAGAACTTAAAGAATACAAGAAAACTTTACTGAATTTATTTGCAGAACATTACAAAATAAAAGTGTGCACAAGAAAGAAAGAATACCGTAAGCTGGATACCCATCAGTAGCAAAACATGGATTCTGACAGTGTAAGAAAACAACTGATCAGCAGACACAGTATTGTTGAAAGAATTAACATGGATGTGTCTTTACAAACAGATTTTGTGAACCTGCTTCCAGACAGGGCCAGAGACTTGTAGATAAGGAAGTAACAGGAGAAACCATCAATTTCAGAAAATGTTACTAACTGACATGGACTGCTGCTCAGCCAAGGTTGTGCTAAACTCCTGAACTTTGAGAAGAACAAAGACTTAATAAGGTTAAGAATATTAACTTCCCCACCCAGGGTGGACTTAAAGCTAATTTTAATGGTCATGTATCATATGTTATACAAGCAGGTACATACTAAGGGGGACATGTAGTACGTGGATCGGGAAGTCTGTACCTCCCAAGTACCTCAGCCAATGGGGAAACGAGAGGGTGATGCAGGCAGGAAAATAAGGATAAAAAGGAGGCTTTTTATGTTGCGTCCTCCAACAGCCTGAGAGACCCATGAGGAAATGTCCCATGACCTCTCCCTTTGTTCATGAATAAAGTCACAGGACTCCTCTTCTGCTTCTGTGGACATAAACTTCTGGCAATACGAATTTTTCCACACATTGGTGTGGAATTAAGGTGTTAAGAGATTAAGGCAAGAAATCAGGCCATCAGGGCATTTCCCACATTAGGGGGAAAGTAGTTGTACACTAGCATCTCTTTTTTTGACAGGATGGTCAGTGCAGTATAAGATAAGAGCACAGAACAGAGAACTCAGTAATTTAAACGGAAAATTAGGAACATATGTGTACAAATAAAAATGCCACCTTTTATAACAGTAAGGCAGAAAAACAATGAACAATCTGGCCAGGGCCTGACAAGCAGATATAGAAGATATTCAGTAAGTAGCTATGTGTGTTAAGACCAGAACAAGCTTTAAAAGCACTAATGCCAAAAAAAAAGACATTATACAACATCTGTTTTAGTAAATATATCTGATGGTTGTTTATATCCTAAGTCAGAGCTACTTACTGTCCTAAGTAAGCTTTTGTTTCTTTGAATATTGTGAAGATGCTACAAGCCACATTATTTTCTAGCATGCGTAACTATAGCAAAACCATTCAGTAAGATGTTTCACTAATGTTGCTGCTGCATAAACCAGAGAGATTACTCACCAAATTAATGTAGAATATGCAGTACTGGTAACCAGAACATCTGGCTGTAAATTGAGTGAATTTCATTTCGAACTGAGAAGGAATATTTATGCAACCAAAGCCAGACCTGTATTTACTCTACCGCATCAACACACACATTCATGCAGTTCAGTTCTCAAGAGTCGTTTTGCCTGACGAAAAATATTGGCAAGATCTACTACCATATATTGCCCAAAGCTCTTCAAAACAAGGCATCTCAGTCCAACAAACAGTGTATTTTGCACAAAGGCTATTTTTCTTCTCAAAACATTCTTTCCTCTTTAATATCTGAGGCATAGTAAGGAAAATAGCAGTCTTTTCAACACTGCACATTTTCTAGAACTTGTTAGTTTCACTTTTGAGAAATCTCTTCCACAAACTAGAAATTTAATTTCTCATTAGTTGTAAGCTTTTTCCAAGAAAGTAAGACACAATAATTAGCCTATAAAATACCTTGGCATAAGTTGCATTGTCAGCAAATTGTGATAATATCATCTCAGGATTTTTTAAGTCTATACTGGCCATTCCTACTTCACCTCTGGCAAGGCCTCTTCCTTCTACTACAGCTACAATAACTGATGCAACAGTATGAGCAGAGACTTCAGATGAGGATGTAACTGTAAAATAGTCATATACATTCAGTTACATTCAATACAGATCAATTAAAGATTGATCAAGGAGCATCACAAATGACAGAGCAAGGATAAACAAATATACAGATGCCAGGTACGCTTTAGGAACACTAAAGACTGAACTGATAATGATTAGTGAAAGAACTTACTTTAAATCCCATTACTTTTGCATTACCAGAGCACATAAGATACATATAACATGGCACAAGGCATGATTACCCTGTAACACAATTTTGCTCATATGAAGCACTGCAAAATGTACCCCCATGAGCTACTGTGTAGGTGTTCTGAAGAACTGGTGTTCTACACCTCTGAACATGCCAACGTAAAATGCATAACATTTGCATCAAGAAACTTGAGAATTATATTACATGTGACGTCCAATGCATTACAAGCCTAAAAATAAGCCCCAATCAGAGATGTGCATGAATTTGGGCTCTGCAGTTTAGTGACCACCCTACATGTCCACATGTCTACAAATGTAATTCGATTTTGGACAATTTGAAGAAAGTCTGAATTCTAACCACAGTGGTAATTCATACATGAATGCGAAGTAAGTGGCAAGAGGATGCAATACCAAAACATCTTCTCGGCATGTAAAGTAGTAGTTTCTTGTTGACGTATTGGCAGCATCCTCTGTAGTACAAAACACATTGTGTTTTGAGTGTATTTCAGTACCTTAACATATCACATTAAAAATTAAACTATGTTTAATAAAATAACGTGAGAAATATAAGTCAGACTATTTTCTCTAACAGCTGTTAATCTTACCCGAATATCCCATAAGAGGGGTACGGCTGCTGCAAACAGATCTACCACAAGACAGAGGCGTGTTTCCTATACTTGTGCTATTCAGGCCTCGCTCAGAAGAACTCATGAGATTCAACGTGGTAGCATTTTCTACACAAGAACTTTGGTCCCCAAAATATGATTCTGGGAGAGGGGGAGAAATAAGTAAATTATGCAAACAGCCAAAACAAATTTTTATTCAGAAAGCAATATACAAACATTGCACACAGCTTACAAAACTTTTTTTTCTTACTAGAAATAGAGATATCCAAACAAAATGTCATTCTATAAAAACTTTCCAGAGTATAAAATGAAATAAAAATCAAACTGCTTTGAAAACAAGCTTACATTAATGATTGTTTTCTACAATGAGGTTACCTGCAGCACCAATAAAAAAATAATTTCCATTGTTGAACTGAAATAATACAACAGAAGTCACTTTACTACATATCATTTCATATTCTAATGAATTCTAGATTTAAGAAAGAATGCTATAAATCAACTACATCTCACATTTGCCCATCATTTTTAAAATCATTACCTAAAACTGCACACACATTTATGAGAACTTTTTTTTTAAAGCTGAGCATCCCTTTTGGACAATAGAAGAAAACAAGGAACCACTTGAGAACGATCACCCTTGGAATTTATGGGGATCAACTCTCAGAAATCATACAATAATCTGGGATGTGTTTGTTAACAGCTGTTTCTTTTACACACATATTTAAGATCTAGCTACGTTTTTCAGTCCTGCAAAATATTGATGTCTATATAACCTGTGTCGAAGTTACAAAATGCTTATATAACCTGAATTATAACTATCTGAATTATAGCTTTTATACCTATATAACCTGAATATACCTATATAACCTAAATATACCTATATACCTATATAACCTGAATTAACTTTTATACCTATATCATAACTTTCTATACAATGTAATAGTCAGTATGTAATTAATTAGTTG